>VZRS01006715.1:0-272642 GCA_013398055.1 Ifrita kowaldi
TGGAGTCACCCCAAGACAGAGGCGTAGGGGAGACCTTGTCATCACTTTCCACCATTTAAAGGGTGGCTACAAGGAAGATGGAGACTCCCTTTTTACAAGAAATCACATGCAACAGACAAGGGGTAACGGGTACAAGTTACCCCTGGGAAAGTTCTCATTGGACACAGAAAGGAAAACTTTTCACAATTAAAACAATCGGCTGTTGGAATAATCTTCCCAGGGAAGTGGTGGATTCCTCAATGTTGGACACTTTTAATATTCTGTAGGACAGGCTACAGGGTCATCTTGTCTGGACCATGCTTTTGCCAAGAAAGATTATACTGGATAATCCTTGAGGTCCCTTCCAACTCAGTATTCTGTGATTCTATGTTTTATGGTATTCATAAGAAATGGGATATAAATGTCTTGTACATGTATCTTGGAAGATAATCCCAACAGGTCAGTATTAATGCCATCACATATTGAGCCTACACATAGAAGAAAATCTACTTTTAATTTTTCTTAGACATTTTATGAAGGTGAATGTAGAAAGTGTATGCTGGTACATTTTGCCTGGCACTCCTGTATTCCATGAGACGTAGTCTTTGCTGCAATCACTTGGAAAGTAGTTGTCTCACTACGGCTGAGATATTGACTCAGTAAGTTCCTTGAGTCTTTTATTACATTCTGTTTCTAAGCAAATTCAAATTGCAAAGATGAGGCTGAATAGCTGAAGAGGGGAAGAATCCCACCTTGATTTCCCCCCTCCCCTTCTGTTATGAAATGCGAATTAAAATCCATAAGTTTCTCTGTATCTGAAAAGTTTAAGCACTGAGACACAATAAATACATCCATTTATAATTTTCAAGGAACAGACGTAGAATGTTAATAGCGCTACAACTGAGGCATGAAGTCCTACTTCTGCTACAACACTTAGTAAAATTTTTTCCTACCACTTGGCCTATCAGCATTGATCTAGTCTATGTAGATTATGCATGATAATTTAATCTTGATTTATTATAATTAACATCAATTATTTTTTTCATTGCTTGGAAATATGCAGCTGTACCTTCAATTTAGAAATATGCTATCATACAAAGAATACTGGGAAAATGATAGAGAGGAGAAACTCTTTTTCAAAGATCAGACATCCCAGCTGAAATATGTTACCTTTATTCACAGTTTGGGTGCCAGACTCTCTGTCGTGCCACCTGAACCTTGACCTAGAATGACCAAACACTAGTCATGCAAGAAAGTCTTTTATCATCCCAGTTTCTTCAGTCCTTTCAACAAATGTTGTCAATTATGTCATTTAAATATGTTGGGCACGGTGAAAAATTGCCTGCTAAGACTGGTCTTTTAGGTGAGAAATAGTCATCTCTGAACTCAGAAGACAGAAAATGAGACTCCCAGTCCCAATCTCCTTTAATTTACAATGTTCTTTATTTCCTCCCTCCTGCCACCAGAAGGGCTTTCAGCTTTATCAGGACATGCACACTTCTGGTAGTGAAAGGTCACTGATTAATTCACTCTACAGCACAGCGCTTTGTGAACTTTTCAGATGTAAATTCTATTGTTCTGCTTGTTGGAGAACATGTAACTGGAAAACATAAGCCTGTTCCAAGCTAAACCATGAATGCAAAAGGACAAAAAAGAAGGATTCTTTAAAGAAGCATCACTAATTAGGTGAATGAAATTAATCTGCAAAGGGCCTGGGTCTGCGAAGTTGCTTTGCTTGTAACACTCTGAAGGGTTTTTACTCAGTGGTTCTCAGTGAAGTCTGTTTCCCTTAGTATAAGAATTGCAACTTGTGCTCACAATCAGGATTATTTAAGTTTTTATGAAAGGAAAACAAAGAAAAAGAGGAGAAAAAAGTCTGCTGATGAAAACTGACAAAAGCAACCATATTAATTTCATGGGAGTTGGCTTTAATTGCTTCACCTTGGGGTTTGGGGGGGCAAATTGCAACAACAATGCTTTTTATTTAAAAGGTACTATACTGAAAATATAAATGTATTTCATGGCATTTGCTAAACTTTCAATTTTGAAGAGAGGCGTGATGGGCTTTTTTGTGCAGGTCCTATTGCACTAGACCCAAACATTTTTAAGCTTCCCCAGATCAATGTAGTTTCTCTTTCCTGACGTTCTTGACAAATTTCTGGGTACAGCCTTTCAGTTTAAAGCCAGGACAGGGACATTTTAATTCTAGTAAATATCTCCATAGGTAACTGCTAGATAAAATATTAACATATTTCAGGAATAGCACCAAAATTACATTTTCCTTAGCGCAAGAAGTAAACAGACACTAGATAAATCAATAAAACACCTCTCTGTATTTCCCTTCATTTCCCTGCTTCTCAGTGTCCAACAGGATTTGCATCAGTGTAATTTCAGAATTCCAAACCCCCTTTCCTTACTACAACTTCTCTTTGCCTTTGATTTTCACTTTCTTCTATGAATGTCTTCTGTCTTTATGAGCATTGACGTCCTGTTTCTTTGATATGGTTTCAAGAGAAGCACTTTCTTCTACAGAGTGTCCCTAGATTATAGTCAGGGCTATGTTTTTTACTGTGTTTAGATAACTAAAGGGATAAGACAATTAGAAAACTCTTTATGTTTAAAAATTAAAAAAAAAAAAAAAGGGCATTTTCATTTCTTTCTTCTCAGTTGAAGTCTAATCAGATGATTAAAAGCCACGAAGACAGCATATGGTGAAGACAGAGACGGTGCTGTTCTCAAGCGCTTTGGGACAAGGGCTATATGTGGGACTAAAACAAAAAGATGATCATAATTGAACAATCGCATGGATAGGAACTGTAGATTTTTGCTAATCTGGTGTACACAGTGCCTCTTCTGCTTTTCTGTGCAGTACAAGACAGGATTTAAACTCATACAAGAGGAGTTCTTATAGATTCCTTTGAAAACTGCATTTATGTACACACTGGTGAACATATTCTGCCCCAATCATCAGGCAGAAAATAGCTGCTATACCAAGGACACACCTGATTCAGCACAGAAAATGAAAGGAAGAATTTGCAAAGGATTAGAGTTGTTTCGTGTTATCTACCCACACGAGATGGAAACACCTTTCAACATGTGAATGCTCAATGGAATGTCTTAAGTGGTTTAATGTGATTCCTAAAAACAGTTAACAACAGATGGTCATCTTTTCTGCAATCGAACTCAGTGATCTCATTAGTTTGAATTAATGTTTCTTGAAACTATACTATCATGGTAAATCACTGAAGATTTTTCATGAAACTGAGGTGACATTTATTTCCTCCTTTTGTAGTAAGCATGTTTTCATCTTATCATAGGTGAAATTATAAAGCATGGAAAAGCTGAGTCATTTTTGTGCTGCAGGAGCCTTTACTTCAGACATTTCTCTGTTATATTCCATTGATTTCAAAATATGTTTTTAAAAACTGCAATTTAATATCCAGCACCTGCAAAATATTGTGAAGTATTAGGAACAGTTGTAATGAAAACTGACTGCAAGCGTCATAACAACAGGTGACATTATTCATAACCTACAGTTATAACGAGGTTGTGATGTAAACTCAGTGATCACAGATGAAATAAGCCAGCTACAAACGTGAAAATATCCTGAACTTTAGAAGTAATACAACCAAATATAATAAATCTTGCCTGCAAATGTAATAAGGCCCTTAACTGAAATGTAATAAAATCTATCAACAGCTGCAATGTATATGGAACATATTATATAGCTTTACTATGAATTATACCCCCTGCTGTTTATGGACTCCACAATGTCATGCTTTGTCTTCTTCCAGAAAATCAAGTGCTACGGGACTAAGTGTTTTCCAATTTATATTAAGTATGACAGTGTGCTAATACAAAAATGTTGGGGCTGAAAATGAAATTTTGAATCCAGATGTGCTCCTTCATCATCCGTTAGCATGAAAGAAAGGATGTGGTCTACCACATGTGGCTCAAACGCTTCCTCAGCTAGACAAGGTAGGAACTGAAATGGATGTTCTGGGTAACTAATATGTTCCTCTACTCCTAACAATATAAATATGTACACAAAGAAAGGAATTTTGTTGAGTGATGCGGCAGGAGGAAAGTTCAATCTGCCTGATCTTTACGTGCCTTTCTTTTTTGGCTTCTGAAATTTTATTTGAGGATAATATATATAATTTCCTAGGAAGTGCCAAGTTGTGACTTCTTTATTGGACTCCTATTCCAAGAAATGAGAAGAAAGGTCTGATGAGATGTGTCTCACTGGCTGCCATCTGTTTGTGATAATCCTGTGCACCTCTAGAGATCCTGAAATGACAAGAAAACCTAGTACTGCAGCTCAGGAGAAACCTGGAGAGTTCTAAGGTGAAATATCCAAATAAAGATCTCGATGGTTTCTTTTTGTGCAGAGGTGACTTGATCTTCAGTAGTGCTAAATCCTTTACTATGGAGGACTTGCCTCTGACAGTTATGATGATTTTGTACTGACCCATTCCAAACACAAATGTTTCCATTGCAAATGCAATGCACAGAAATTAAACACTACGTGGGCTCAAAAGCTGTTTGTATTGTGCCACCTCCAGCCATACCACTGTCCACAGTTTGCTTTCTGTCACATTGCATTGTGGATGGAAATGTGGTGTCATATCATAACAAATGGTTGGGTAGTCTCCTGACACTTCCAGAAGCACACAGCTCACTACTAATATCTCTATAAATAAGCCTAACAGTATTGTGTCTGAAAAAAAGTTATTAGAGAGTGCTTTTGGTAGAACTTAATAATGGATTAAAGTGTCTTGCACATCCCAGGCAAGACTTAATACCTGCAATCTATCTTTTACGGTTATTGTAAAGAATACTGCTGCAATTCTGTGCATACAGAGGGACAAATAAAGATATTTGGTAAAATTTGAACTGTGATCAGGTTGGTTTTTTTTCAGGGCTTTTTTTTTAAACAAAATCCCATTAGGCCTAAATCCCATTAGGCACCTCTGTACATATATTAAGATGTTTATGTAAGTCTCATTGGATATCAGCAGGTAGAATTTGAAATTAGGAAAATAAAATATAGTTATGTAAAGTTGCTACAGAGAAGAAACAGTAAAAATTGCTTTCAAGAAATGTAAAGAACACAAACCAATAGGAAAATTAAGAAAACGCCTTTGTTCTGTATTTTTAAATTTAATAAAATTTTGTTACTTGCAACAAAAATATATAAAACATTTTCAGTTGTTTTAAGTTGACCGTGCCCTTTAAAGGCTGCCATTACCATAGGTCTTGCTTTCATCTGAAGATCCATCTGGATTTAATAACCATTTAATATTTTACTGTATTTTGATTTCCAATTTGGAGTTGTGGGAGACAAATTACTACTTTAGTAAATTAAGCCCATGTCTATTTTTTTCACAAATGGTATTCCAAAATAACTAAATCATTTGTAAGGATGTTACATACACTGGTCATGTAGACTGTATTTCGATAAAATTTGCTCAATGTTTTCAATATAGTTCTTATTTTTTAATATATTTTTAACACTTAAACATTTAGGTGGTGTGAGGTAGATGCAAGAAGATAGGTGTGTTATTTTGTCTGAAACAGACAGAATGATCCTTGCACTAAGAGTGGTGGAGACATGAGCTCAGTGAAATCATCTGTCAAAATTTCAAATTCAGTGGTCAGGGCTATCACTACTGTTCTAAGAATGTAACTTTATTGCTCAACATCTTCGTGTCCTGTGCAAACTGTCATGATTGCAGTCATGTTTTATTTTTCTGCTTAATACTTGACTAACTGTGCTAGTTTTGGCTGGGGTAGAGTTAATTTTCTTCACAGTGGCTGGCATGGGGGCTGCGTCTTGGATTTATGGTGATCACAGGGTTGATAATATAGAAATGTTTCTGGTTTTGCTGAGCAGGGCTTACACAGAGCCAAGGCCTTTTATACTTTTCGTAGTGCCACACTGATGAGGAGGCTGAGGATACCTGGGAGGTTGGGAGGAGACACAGTCAGGACCCAAGTCACAGTAAGGTGACCCAAACTGACCCAAGGAATATTCCAGACCATGTGACATCATACTTAGTATATAAGTGAGGGGAAGAATGAGGAAGTGGGGGANCATACTCAGTATATAAGTGAGGGGAAGAATGAGGAAGTGGGGGACATTTGGAGTGATGGTGTTTGTCTTCCCAAGTAATGTTATGTGTGATGGGCCCTGCTCTCCTGGGGATGGCTGAACACCTGCCTGCCCATGGATAGCAGTGAATTATTGCCTATTGATTGTTTTGCTTTTCTTGTGTTCGTGGCTTTTGCTTTCCCTATTGAACTGTCTTTATCTCAGCCCATGAGTTTTCCATCTTTTACCCTTCCCTTTGTCTACTTGATCTCACTGGTGGGGGAGTGAGTCGGGTGGCTGCTTAGAGCTTGGTGGCTGGCTGGGGTTAAGCCACAACACTGAAAAAGAACTTGGTGCTCTAAAAGAACAGAGATCTAAACTTTTGGGGATTTTTTGGGGGGATATAATCCAGGAATTATTAATTCATTTTGCAGATTCATTGATTAATGCACAGAGAGTAAAGACCACGAAACTACCTAGATTCACTGAAGCCTTTAGATTAGTGACTAATTATTCACCAAAAACACCCATCAGCACATTGAAAAGGCTAAAAATGGCAACCAGAAATGCTCATTTCAGCATCACATATTCCAATAGTAAAACTTATTTGGATTAGTTTGGCAATAACAACC
This sequence comes from Ifrita kowaldi, assembly GCA_013398055.1. Lineage (NCBI taxonomy): Eukaryota > Metazoa > Chordata > Aves > Passeriformes > Cinclosomatidae > Ifrita > Ifrita kowaldi. The sequence goes on from VZRS01006715.1 coordinate 6,706, forward strand.
CACTGTATTCAGGAGCAATGGCAGACCTTAAATAGTGTAGAGCATGGGTGGGAAAGGGGGCTGCTTCCAGTGATGGTCTGATACCAAATATTCCCTCTTGGAACAGAACGGGAGCTCCAAAGGTACTGCAGTTCCAGGAATACATTTATTTTCTCTCTGTCCAAAGGAAAAGGAAAAGCACAGCTGCACCACAGTGCAATGCCGTCCAGAAGTTCACAGGCATCCTCATGAGACGTTTCTTTTTCCTAGAACTCTTCAGGGAGGTGTAACTACTCACCACTCCTGACTCCCAGCTGACATGAAACATAGTGGAGTATTAAATGAAATGCACAGCACTGACATTTCAAACCTTCCTTGTGCCAGAAAATGGAACACCTGCACTGGACAATAGGAAATGGATGATTAGAGTAAAGCAAATTTGTCAATTTTTAAGCATAATGCTTTACTCCAGATCCTACAAAGGAAAGCCATAAATGAAAGGCTATGGCAGTGAAAATCCCTCCAAAACCTATGTGTATGTAACAACTTAGTTATACTCTTTGGTCACCTGGTTTTTTGATTAATACGTTGAGGCTTTTTTAATGAGGTGAAAATATGAAAGAATTTGAAATCTTATACTATTTAAAGCTCCTCCCAATGACAAATGATACTCAAATACATCCAAAAGAGAGAGATTATGAAAATTCCCTTATGACAGAGTTCCTATCTCTACTGTCAATAGTAATTGTTGAAGTATTACCATTCAACATTTAAACTTAAACCAGGAATCTCCAAACATTTATAACAACAAAGAATATTCTGAAAATGAAATTTGGTTATTATCCTTGTCAAAGAGTAACACCTAAAATGTAAATTTTACCAACAAGATAGCTAAAGGGATGATAATGACAAGCTAGTAATGAATTACTGTAGCAAGCATGGTGTTTTATTTATAACTTAATTGAAATTTGCTGGGAACTAAATTCAGAACAACATGTCATTCTACTAGGTTCTTCTTTGTTTCTTAGTCTTAAGGTTACAGTGTCTGGTTGTCTTTAGCATGATGATATCATAAAATTTTTCAGCATAGGAAAAGATTTTTTGATACATTCCAGTCTTGCAGTTGTAAAGAAAAATGGAAACTGCTTATTGCTCCTAATTGGAAAGCTGTTATTGTTACTATATTATGCAGAAACTTGCTGTGATGTAGAGGAATTTTATAGTATTTCTAATTTGTCATATTTCTAAGTATTTATATTTGTCAAATCCCTTGGGAACCTTATAGGGAATTAATTTTTCATTTTTTTCTTTGGGATCATAATAGTGACTTCTTTTTCTTCTAACAGGTGTCACAATAGTGCAGCTAGAACCTGTGATGTGGAAAAGCAAAGATCTTTCTAAATTTCTTATAATACTGTTAGTATATGATCATATTCCCTCTTCCAGGTAGATAAGAGACTTACACATAAATACTCAGATCATGATGGCAGGTGATTTCTTCGTTCCCTTGCGCTGGCAGTGACTCTTAAAATTCACCAAAATACTTTTGTCTCACATTAATTAATCCTGTGTATTTATATTTATGTATATATATATATATGTATTTATATGTATAATATGCATAGCAATACACACCACTGTATATATATCCAAGTTCATTTACATGCTGTTGCTATGGCAGGGTCCTGCTCATATCTGAGAAATAAAAAAATAAATACCACCAGAGGGCTCACAAGCTGTTTTATTTTATTTTTGATGTCAACAACTGTCTAAACCAATGAACACTGAGATTTACACTTTGCCCATAATTAAATCTCCCACGTTTTTAATATTTCTGCAAAGACATCTAGGTGTCCAGATACCAAGGTGAGGGTACATTATCCCTTCTTCTGACACCAGAATCTCATTTCAATATTACTATAATTTTTCTGCTTAGTAAAAACGATCACTCTGTAGAAACGAACTTCTCTGTAGAAAAGCAATTTCTGTCTTGAGCTTAGATGTGCCTGAAGTGTAATTCCCTTGACATTGGTTTGTAGCCTATAGATCACATGTGCATGCATATAAGCTGGTGATCAGACACTTAGAATGTGGTCCTGTAATCTATGCAAAAACAGACACGAGTGTAGGTATATGAGTTGCCTAAATTAAACAACCTTTTGAAAAACCTGACATACCACTTCCTCTTTTGTGAACTGCATATGTATTTTATTGCCTAGGTCAGTGACTTCTGCCTTAAGAAAGAATTCTGATCCCGATGCTCTTCCATGGCAGACAGCATGCCGATCCTTTAAATGCCTCTCAGGGCCACCTGGGTTGAAGTAGGCTGGCAGCGAAAAATATAGTTTGCATGTACTGACCATATGCCAAAAAGTAGGAACAAATAATACCGTGCATGAAAAAATGACACGGTTATAAAGTCCTTAGAAGGTAGGTTTGAGAAAAAAAACATAAGGAAAACCAATCAAATATCAGATAGACTGACAGAACTAACTGCACATATACAGGACAAACAGCGGTCATAAAACCCCTTCAGCAGAGCATAACGTGGGAAAGTTTGAGAGATTCATCTTCACTTATTGAAACCTAGCCCCAAATCATCTCCAGTCCCTTTATTCCCTCCCCACAACCACCAGCATCACTCTCTCAGTAGCTCTTATTCTCCCTTCCTTCTTGGTTTTATTTGTTCCTTGTGATCTGTACCAAAGCAGGCTTTGCTCTTAAACCTCCCTTTGATTTCTCTGCTTCTCTAATTCCTTTCCTTCCCTCTTTGTTTTCATTCCCTTTGCTTGATGCCAGAGCCTGTATTTTCAATTCTTCCCACCCGTGTGCTCTCAGCTCCTCACTCCCCTCTCAGTGCTCTCCACCTGACTAATCCCCAGTACTGGCTCCTTACCAAAAACACTACTTCCATTTCTGTTCTCATGCTGTCAAACACATCTGGAATAAACTCACGTCCTCAGCTTAAACATAATTCTCTTATCTGAGCTTGTCTAAAGATTTTTATTTTTCTTCCTGAGCGAACTCTTAAGCTGCAAATTGCCTATCATTGCTCTCTACTTTATAGTTCACTCTGAAATTTTCTGCCCTCAGCACTCTGACACCTTCTGCAACATCCCCCTCACATTCTTTCCCTTCTCCTCCCTCTGAAGAGGGTGTAAATCCTCTGCAAGGTTTGAGTGAGCAGAATCCTTCATCACCGTTAGTGAATTCTGTTTTTAGTGACCAAACACAGTGATCAGAATTTAGAAATTTTAAGCAACAAAGACAAATGAATATTAATCCAAGAATGACATTTGTCTTCCTTAGCACTTTTGATAGGTTTGATTAACCACAAAGAAAAAATAACTTTTCTAAATAAAGATTCTTATTCGGTTATCTTTAAACATACTGTTTCCATCTGCTTTTCTTTTATAGAAGACATAACAAGAAGGTGCTTAAAACTTGCTTTTATTAAGAGTACGTAATTGAAACCACTTCAAAGCAAGAGTCAGGAAAATATAAACTAAATGATGACCATTGACTATAATTTCATTTGAGTTGAAAGACTTAATGGTTATACATCTTGAATGGACAGTATTCAACTCAAGCAAAAGATCTTATTTTATTTATTTTTCTTTTAAACTCTCATTGGGTTTATCTCAGATTTCTTGGTTTCCATAGATGCTTTTATTCACAAGGTAATGATTTTCGCAAGAACAGAATTGATGAAGTGTTTTTCTAAATGTCCATGATATTTGTAGGCATAAGACTTTGGTACTGTGGGTTGTGCCTATTCAATTGCTACCATTGTTACCAACGAAAATAAAAAACATTGATCCAGTGAAGAATAATATTTGATTGGGAGAAAAAATATTGAATGTATTTACAACTGAACAGCAATTTAAAGCACTAAACGGAGGTTTTGTTTGCATTAGCTTCAATGGGAGATATATTTATTTCCTTTCCTTCGGAAGTGACTGTATCTTTAGTTTAACTTTTCACGATGTTTATGAAATCTAAATTTTCTCTGAGGCTTCTGTCTACCTTCTATTCTTATTTTGAAGAATTAATTTTCAGATTTAATTCTGGTTAAAATGGTGGTCTTTGTTTACAGTACTGTGGTGGAATTTATTTTAAAATATCACCTATGAACAGAAAATATGGAAAAACTGGATCTTAGGTAGAAAAAGGTTTTTCTCTATGGTTGTGGTTTAACCTCAGCCAGCAGCCAAGGCCCACACAGCCTCTCACTAATTCCCCCACCAGTAGGAATCGGGGAAGAACAGAAGGGTAAAAGCTGGAAAACTCATGGGTGGAGATAAAGACAGTTTCATAGGGAAAGCAAAAGCAGTGCACACAAGCAAGGCAAAACAAGGATATAATTCACTGCTCCCCATGGACCAGCAGGTGTTCAGCTATGTCCAGGAGAGCAGGGCCCAATCACCCATAATGGTGACTTGGAAAAACAAACACCATCACTCCAAATGTCCCCCCTTGCTCTTTCTTCCCCTACTTTATACACTGAGAGCGATGTCAAAAGGTCTGGAATGTCCCTCTGGTCAGTTTGGGTCACCTGTCCTGACTGTGTCTCCTCCCAGCTTTTCATGCACTGTCAGTCTCCTCACTAGTGTAGCAGCACAAAAGCAGAAAAGGCCTTGGCTCTGTGTGAGCCCTGATCAGCAATAACAAAAAAATCTCTACATTATCAACCCTGTGTTCAGCTCAAATTCAAGACATAGCCCCATGCCGGCCACTGTGAAGAAAATTAGTCCAGCCAAAATCAGCATATCTACATTTGGAATTAGACCTATTTTATCTGCTATTTATGTTGAAATTAAGTTACATGAGATGTGAAAAAAGTACTGATTAGTGCAGACTGTGTACGTGGAAACCTTCTTGGCCCGGACACCTTTGCTGCAAACATCATCCAGCAATTGGTTTGTTGTTGTTCTTTTAATAATTTAGTGACATGCAGGCACATTTAGCAGCCAAGTGTTTCCTCAAAAATCCACTTGGCACGTGCAAAATGGATGCATAATCTAGCAAATGAGCAACTGCAAAGAGTAGTGGAAGAGAAAACTGAGTAAAAGCTGCAATACATGCTCTTCATAGGTTGACACTGAAGTAATGGTAAAGGGTGTGAGAGTAATTTGTTGGTCTGATCCCTCAGCTTAGATTCTTAATCCTCAGCCTTTATTTCAGTTAGATTCTGAGCTCTCTGGAGCTTAATGTATTAAAAATACTCTGGTCTTGAGTCAGTCAGTTGTTTAAGATAATGTTGAACATATGCACAGGGTAATGACAAAGTCAGTTCAAAGCTTTAGCTCCTTTGCTTATACCACGTCTCAGCTGAATTAGCCCACTGAACTTCCACTGTGACCCATAATATTGGGCATTTGCTTTTTAGGACTGCCAAAAATGCTAAGGCACATTTTTATAACAATTATATGCCCTCTTAAATCAGTTCCCATTGATCTGAAAGAACAAAATTCCAAGGGTAAACATCAGTATAGATAAAAACAGAAACTGGAGAAGGAAATAAAATTGAATAGAGAGGACTAAAATGCACAGGACATGACAATGGTCAGTGACAGGTTTACCAGAGGGCGTCCTTTATTTTCCCTCTTGCATTAGTGTGGTTTCTTGTGGTATGCCCTCTGTGTCACTTGTCTGGGAGGCAACCATACCCTTGGGCAGCCTCTTGTCACTTTAACCATCTGCATCCTGCTCAATAGTCATTGACTGATAAGCAGCACTGCATGTTAAACCTAACTAAAACACTTCCAAAGCTCACACTTCTATAGAATACTTTTCCTCTGCCTATATCACTTATATTAGTATATGTAAAACTCATCATTAGGAATTGGATTTTTTATAAGTGCATTAGAAGCCATTTTGTTAATGAATAAATTAGAAAAAATATGACTGAAGAAACAGCAGCTGTCCAAATCTTTCAGAGCTATAGGCATTTTCACTGCCACCTCTGTATTTTCAAGATGACAACACTAAATGTTTCTCCTAATCTTTTCCAGTAGTTTTTTTATCTTTGTGTCATTAGGATGGTTCCTTTTCTTTAGGGGAAGAATTCACACTTTAATTAGTAACCAGTCTTACAAAGAATTTTGCAACTGGCGAATGCTGGAAACAGTGTAAGTTGGCAATGTAAGTTTCAAAAGGTTACCTTAATTCAGACTTTACAAAAAATTAATCATATTTGCTACTTCCTTTGTAAATTTAACTATGGAATGGTCTCCTCCTGACTGCTTCTTTCAAGAGTCGTATGCAATTTTTGCGTCTTGGGAGCCACTGACTTTAGCATTGGGAAAACAGATTCCAGGTCTTTCATTTAAGATGCGAAATTCAATTAAGCCTTCACTTTTAAGTTTCAACACATGACACTAACAGTGTTTTTATCAATCTTATTTTCAGCAAAAAATTTTGGAATGACTTTTTTTAGAGGATGGCATATGAAGAAGGATAACAAAAGACCTGAAATCGAGATAATAATGAGCAGGAATGTTTTTGCATCTAGGGCTGTGAGATAAAATTTGTTTTATGCTGCATTCTACTGTTAACTGGAAAGTATTAGTGATCTTCTGTTTATCCTTTTTTTTTTAATAGGAAATAGAAAATTATTAATTCTTCGTATCACCGTATCTCCTAAGAAACCTCAAGAAATACCTCTGAATGTAAATCTGCAAGTATATTGTTGATTTGTATAATTTAGTTAAAATCTCATAGCTTGCAAAACACCTCATGAAGGCAGTTCAGTTTTTCTTCTTATACTTACATGTCTACCAACCTGTTCCAATTAATCTCACTTTTGATGGTGAATTTGCATCGCCACTTGTGGTTCCTGTTATTTGTGAAAAGTACTTTTGTCATCCCTGTATACCTGAATACCTGACTGATGTGCAAGCATCCCAAAGTTTTAGAATTTCCTCTGAATGGTTTGGGTTATGGCAGTGTTTCAGTACTTAGTCTGTAAATTCCCTGGTTTGCATGGGGAGTTTCACACTTGTGTAGTGTGTAAATTCAGTAGGATCTATTTGAATATTTTAGGCAAGATTGCAGGGAAAATAAGAATATTCATTACTACTTGCAGGCATAACCAAAGGATATGAAAATAGATGCCCTACTAGGCTGGAGAAGCAATCTGTGTAATGCAGTGCTCTCTCTTCAGACATGGCAGCTGGCAACTCTGTCTGCGGAGAGCCTGTGAGTCTGGCTGCTCTCTGCAGTGCACTCTGCCCTTCCTGCCCCAGAGCACACAGCTGGCAGGTTCAGGATTGTAGAGGACACCTTCTGCTGTTTGCTTTGGTTTCTCTGTTGTTGATCTGGTTTGAACTTCTTCCCCAATGTGCAGTGGAAGCACCTTCTACAAGTCCACCACAGGCTGCACAAGCAAGTACTTCCTTAGCTATTCTAGATCAATCAGTTAGTTTAAGTGAATCCTGTTCCATTCCAATGCCATGGTTGTGACTAATTTGCCTTATTTCCTACTCATTTAATGTCTGATGATGCCTGGTCTAGTGGAAGGTGTCCCTGTCCAGGGCAGGGGGTTTGGAACTAGATGATCTGTAAGGTCCCTTCCAACTCTAGCCATTCTGATTCTCTGATTCTATGACAAGACGCTGGTTGTGGGAAACTACAATGTAGCTCTCACACAGCCCAGCAATGTCTTGTCCTCCAATCTAGTGGTTCAATACCTCTCATTACTTTGCACGAACAAATTATTTGAATATATATTTCAAGATATTCAATTATTTGAATATATTGAATTATTTCAGATGAATAATTCAATAACAAACTTTAGTGGTTAGTTCATACGAGAATGGGTAGTTTGAGTATTCTTAAGCTTGGGTTGAATGGAGCTAACCAAGAGGCTGGTACTCCCATTGGTGCCACAAACATTGTTAGTTCAGATAACATCAATAATCAATGATACATTCAGTGCTTGCCTACGGAGCAAGAAGTCTGTGTCTTCTAGAAGTCATGCCAGATGTACTTTTATTTGTCTTGAAAAATGTTACTATCCCTAGTTGTGTCTCAGTCTGTTTGTAACTGAGTGGGCACAAATGGAGACACATAAGGCTTGATAAGGGGACACAAGAGAGTAAGAGTGCCTCCCACGATACCTACCCTGCTGCATGGAAGGGAGAAGGTCATGAGGAGAGAGGAAGAGCATCTGCACAACAGGCTTGCACTCAGGAGCAAGGGTTTTAGGGACTAATTCTTACTGCGGACTGTGACATGAAGGCAGTGCTGTGTAAGGCTGTACTGGGATGTGGGCTGTACAGCCCAAGGCAGACTGTATAGTTAGCACACCCATGTGACCTGTAAAGACTTGGCTTTATACCAATTTAAGCTAAAATATAATAGAATATGAGCAAAGCTTTATTTCCTTCCTCTTGTATTTATGCCACAGAAGTAGAAAAGTGCTTTAGCAGCTGATAATTGACTAGAAATAGTTAAAAGAATGGGATAAAGTTGAAAATCCTTGAAAATGCCTCACTTCACACTATTCAAAAATAATGTGGAATCAAAGTACATAAGCATAAACTAGAATGACAAGAAATGCTGTTTGGTATTGCTTTTGCCACCCATACTCTATTTTATTTTGCGTTCTGGCTCTTAACCCTCTTTACTCAGCCAAGGAGGTGTAGAGGGGAAATAAGAACTTCTTTCTCTGTGCACAGTGGCACATGGACAGCACACATTAGCAGTTCCTGTGCTGCCGTCAGTGAGGGGAGCTTGGGAACCACTCACTCATCCACTGATGAACAGGGTTCAGGGAAAAGCTGAGTCTGCAGCATTGACAGCCTCACTTCACCTGGGAGAGCAGGACGGGTGAAAGGCATGGTGCCATGTCAAAGTGCGTAAAGCCTCTCCCCACACTCAGAGACGATATGGGAAAGAAGGTCTGGGGCTGCCTGAGGCACCATCTCTCCAGCGCTCCTCCTGGGGCAGTGTCTACGCACCACCTGCTAGCCAGGACTTGCAGACAAATGGCACAATCTACCCTTCCTTTCATCTTTAGCACTCTAACAGCATTATGCAAATCCCAGCTATGTCCCTGGCAACCCAATCCAAAGGCAATTTTGTATGCTTTTTTTTTTTTTNTTGTCCTTGTGACAGGTTTCATCCCCAAAGAGATGGGTCCAGTAGAGGACAGAAGTGAAGGCTGCTGGAGTACAGTGTGTCTCGTTTTGAATGCAATGAGTTGATGGCTGCAGCCTAAGGCACTGGTGTGATTTTGTTTAAACAAACATAAGCCAATTAAAAATACAAAGAGATTCAAGGAAAAGATGCTCTTAGCTGAAAGCCTCATGGGAGAATAATTTAAAGAACAGATCAATAGCAGTGAGAGAGGTTTGTTCCCATAAGACTGAAAGCCAGCATGTAACAAATCTCGAGAAAAACATTTATAGGATTGTATTTTGTGAGTGACTGTGGCATAAAAGAATGGTGCTTTAGCATAATTACAGTTAAATATTTACACAGTCTTAGCTGTTTCCGGGAAAGCAAATATCCTTGAAAAGATGATTTTCTCCTATTCAGTATATCACTGAAAGTGCTTGCTGTGCATGTGTTTATGGCAAACATAATAATTATATAAATGCAGCTTCAAGGAAAAGAGTAGTGGAGAATGATATCTTAAAAGCAACAAATCACAAAATAAGAACAGTATACGCTACAAGTTAAAATATTCTCCACCTCATTTTCCAAGTCATGGCTTTTGACTTGCCACCACTTTCTTAACTCATTTGAGCATACAAAAAAATCTTAAAAGTTGCAACAAGAAAAAAACCATTTTTATAAATGACCTGAAATTATTTAGCTGCATGAGTTTTTTTAAAATCTTTCTAGTGAAATAATACAATATTTTTTGGCCTTCCAAGTATAGAAACAGTACAGGATATTCCAGTTGCTTTTCTCTTTAGCCATCTAGTTCTGGAGTCTTATTTAGGAGGATATTTCCCCTACTTTTTAACTATTATAGGTGTATAAGGGGAAATTATAGGGACCAAAAATATATGTGTGCTTATGTGTCTTCCAGAGGATGATTGAGAACAGCAGCTCAGTATAGAAGTTGTCTGCCCCTGGAGAAATATGTCTTGCCCTCTTCTAAATGTTTGGGAACACTAGGGTGTCCTGTACTGGATCCTTACAGTCAATAACATAACTTTTCCTTTAAACTTAGACCTTTGAGAAAACAGCAGCTGAAAAATACTTTTTCCAAAGGGCAAAGGTTTTGTCCCAAACATGAAAAGTCTTGAGTGCTTCTGAGCTTCTGAGCTGCAAATTCATATATTTTGCACAGCAGATAGAATAACTTTGAAAAAAATACAACAATTCTTTGTTGAGATTGGAAGGAGAGGCTTTGAAAATAGGATATACACCAGGTCTTTGGTGTACATCTGTGTGGTTCCACTGCTTTACACTGTGTTTGTTAAATCAGTGGTAAACAGCAGTTTGCATCAGATGAAGAAATGACCCATTGTTTTATATTGCTCAGAGGGTAAAGTGGGAGAAAGATTATTAATGCAGAGCAGCTGCTATAGAAAAAGCCCAATAACTTCATTGTGGTGGTGTATTCAGCAGAATCATATGGGTTCCAGAAAGCGTGTTTTTACTGGAAATGTGATTAAAATGCTCACAGCTAACTTATCCTAATGACACTGAGTCCCCAGCTCACTTATCCCACTCCCAGAGACTCCAAATTAACTTGGTCATGATATGTTCACTGATTTCCAGAGTAGTAGCTACTAAGACCATATTGTAGCAGGGACTGTGTTTTCTTGAGTATCGCTTGTTCCATCAGCAGGCTTGGACTTGAGGATGCCCCTTGATGTCAGGAGATCAATAATATTACCGTGCTACCTGCCAGGAACTGGTACAAATCCCAGGGTATTTGATGATTAGTATGTTTTAATAAGCCGTGGATGTGATACCTGTATATATATAACATAATTCTAAATATGTGGACACATATATTCGTACAACACATGCGTAAATGTATTTCTTAAACACGGTGCGTATTGCAAAACATTGGGAAAACTTTTTTCTTTCCCTCTGAAGCATTCACTGAAAAGTCTAAACATAAGTTTCTAATGAAAGCTGAGAATACAGCCTTACCTCAGGTGTTTTCTGCTTACCTTTCAGATTATTGATGTTTGTGGTCAGGATTTCTCTAATGACTCATTACACAGGTGCAAATGTCATTAGGAAAACTTTTGGTTGAGAGTGAAAACATGAAAAGTTCTCAATCTCTATTTTTAACCACCCAAGGAGCAAAAGCAAGTGAAAAAGTAGAGAAAAGAAGTATCCACATAAAGTATGCCATTCTATTTGCTGAAAATAAGTAGTGGAACCAGGAAGAATAAGAAAAATAAACAAAAAATATTTCATAGCTTTGTAAAATATGCATCACATTACTAAAATAAGAGAACAAAGTTTATCAGAACAATTAAATTTAACTAAGACATGAGATGTTATTGAAGAGAATTTTCATACAGCATGATTACTGGGAGCATGCATTTTCCCAAGAATTTTTTGCTGAACTTGGAGGAAGCCAACTGACATCTTCATTGTCTTTTGAACAGACTTTAGATAAGGCCACATATTTCTGGCACTTTGACTTATCACTTACAAGAGACAGACCAAATGTCCCTTAGAAAAAGACATGCTTCTCAATTTTAAAATTAATAAGTTAAACAAGCATTTCAGCAGTATTCCTCAAAAGAAGATCCCCAAAATATGAAAATTTGGACCAAAATATAGGATTTTCAGTGCATCATTTTGGTCCATTTAAACAATACAAATAGAATGAAAAAGCCCCACCAAACTACAGAGAAACTAATAAAATTACTCAGTTCCACAGTATTTCCCCTTTGAAATTCATCAGGTTCTAAAAGACTAATGTATTTATTTCTATACATATCAATGTGCATAGAGAAATGCTTTTTGGGAAAGAAAGCTAAACTAAACTTATTCAAAGTATTGATATTATCTACTATGCATCATTATTTAATCACTCGCTAAGGAAAAACATTTTTATCCAAAGTGTATTTTCTGAAAGATCATTTGCCATCTAAGTATATGCTGCAACAGGGAATTTGTATCCATATTTGCATATTCTTATTGTTTTGATGATGGAAACAATTATTCTAATCATTGCTTTATAAAGTAAAGCAGCGTTTAACTGCCACACAAGTGTCTGAAAGTTCTTTTTCTTAGATTTCCCATTGCCTTTAGCTTGTGCTTCAGTCAATAATGGTTGATAAAGGGATAAAGTGATAGTTTGAGTAATTGTGTAATGCGATCTTCAGGGAATGATTGGTCTTTTGTTGTTGTTTAGAGACAAGATTACACATCAGAATGCTTCGGTTTCTTTTATGGGCCACTGAAATTTATGTCATGGAATCAGCACATTTTTTGGGCAACATCTTGATCTTTCTCAGTCGCACTTTTTCAATCTTGGAAATAGTGCCTATTATTGTTAATATTCTTACATATGATTTTAATTTACATTTCTAGAGTGATTAAAATACACTCAGGGGCAGGGAGGGAGTTGCGACTTGAGATAAGTGGCAAAAATTGCCTACTTTTTAAATGGTCAAAAATGCCTGAGTGTAAGAAAATATGCAAATAACAACCTAAGAAAATAAATAAATTCCACCCTTGGATACCTTTCATACATGAAACACAGGAGATGTTTTTATGTACACAGGAGGTACATTTTTCATTTGTAGTTCACTTTTCAGTGAGATTCAGGACTTAATGGGAATGGCTGCAGGGAATGTGTGTGGGTGAGTACCTCTTCGAAGCATTTCCTCCTGAAGTGCCTACCCCAAATCAAGACAATGTGTTGTCCCCCCTACTGCATCTCTCCTATTGTGAGGGTTGAAGGGTCCATGCCCTTCACAATCCTCTCCCCAGTAACATTTCTATGTCTTGATCTGGATGTTAATATACTGTGAGTGTTGTTCCATACATTTTCCCACATTTCTCTTTCACTGCAGGTTAAAGGTGTGGCCAGGTTTGGCCTTTTGAAGAAAGTTATGACTTCACTGTCTATTCATGGGGACACTTAAATTAAAAATTGATTGGTCTGTTCTTTTTTTCTTCCAAGGAATGACAGCCTAAGGAGAGGCAACCTGAAGAGCAGACACCCGGGAAGTAAAGCAGCAAAGTATGCCGTGTGTATCATACAGGCTTTGCTATCTCAGCGATATAGAGACGTAACTGCTAAAATGAAGTCTGGCATTGTTTTTCTCATGGCTGAGTGAGTGGCAGACCCTGGGGAGAATGTATTAGAGTTCTCATCTTGTAACTTAACTTTTCTTTTTGTTGTTCTGCATAATTGCTGTCACCCAGGTAAAGCTGGATTGTTTCTTCCATGGTAAATTCTCTCGCGCACAACCCTTTGACCTTCAGGCAGCAAGAGCAGCAGGGCTTCTCATTTCACAATTTGACTGAAGAAAATAACTACTTGCAGAGGAAGTGATTTGAAATAAACAATGTCTCTGAATTAGAAAATTAAGCAACTGGATTTTTAAAACAAACTGGGACTCCTGGGATTACTTGCCTGGAATTAACGAAAGATACAACTTTTGAAGAACTAAGATGCTTAATGATGTGAAGTATTAAGCAGAAATTTGAGTACGGCTGGGAAAATTGCTTAATTGTGAGTAGAATTCTGCTAAATGTAAAAGCAGCTCATGTTTTATCAACAGACATTAGTATGAATTATGAGCTCATATTGATTCTTGAATTCCTTGACATTAAAAAGTCCAGGATATTTTTAAAATGTTGAAAGCATTGTGATAATTGACCTTAACAACACAAGTATGGAAAAGAATACATCTGTTTTGTCATTACATATCCTATAAAAGAGTGTTTTTATTGATTGTTGTTCTAATAGCTCCTACCTCAGCCAAGAGTTTGAGGAAAATTTCTAGGCAAAAATTCTATAAGTCACCATCTTTTTTTCTCAGCTTTTCTGGGGAAAAAGCAATCTGATTTTCACTAGGGAGGTGTGTTCTCCTAAAACCTTCACAGAAAATACTGATATATAATAATTCACTGTGGTGCCAATCAGTTAATTTGATTTGATTACTTGCTATTAATTTGGTGACCTAATCTATTGGTATATTGATTCAATTTTAGTAGAGACTTTAATTTAATTATTGCATTATTATAGTTTTAATTAGCAAAGTAAAATGTAGTGTATTAGCTCAGTAATTGCCACATATTTCTTCTCTTTGCTGAAGTGTCTGTCTGACACCAAGTTTTGGGTTTTTTTTGGTTTTTTTTTGAAATCTGTGTTGGTAAAAAAATAGTGAAAGTACTTGTAATCAGGAAAACTTGCAAGTTTTTTTGGATCTAGTTGCATGACTAAATTTAAATCAATATATAATGTCTTTTTTTTCAGGAGACACATGGGAAATGTTTCAAGCAGAAACATACATAACTACACAGAAAGAAATAAAATATAGCTTATTCTTTGCATAGTTAAAAAATACTGATGTGGTTTTTTACCATTTGAAGCCATTTTGTGCCAAATACTGAAGGATTTATGTGGCATGAATCCCATGTTTTGCCAGAGTTCCATCTTTTGTAGTGATAGATTTCTCAGTTTTCCAATGTCTTCCACTACAGCTGTAAGTTAGGAATGTGCCTTTAAATCATATGATCTTAAGGACAATAATGATGCTGACACCTGCTAAACTGTCCAAGTAGTGACTTCTAGTATTTTGCTTTTGATTTGTGTGTTCTTACACAACATGAGACAGAACTCAAATATTTTGAGTGGCTAACTAGAAAGCAAGGACTTGACCATGTTCCCTTCTATTCCACACACCCTAAACCTTTGCTAGCTCTTATCAGTGGTCTTAAAAATGGTGAGAACAGAAGCACATTTCTTAGAAAAGCTGAGAAATTTAGTATGTACCAGCATTTTACTTTTATTGAGAAATATGACTTAAAAGTCAAATTAAGGACATTCTATCGCACCAGAAAATGGGATGACCCTACACTTGTGCTCATTCTTCCATTATCTTCCCACCTCAGACCATTTTTCCTTATTTGTGACTGCAGTTTGATCAGTCCTACATCTGTAAGACATAGAATGTGGTCCAGGCCCTGGCATGGCAAGCAGAAATCACCTTAGGGAGCTAGGACTGTCATCTAGTGCAGGAAATAAAGTACCCCTGACATACTGTACATATTTTTGTTGCAGTGTAGGCAAAATCTGTGGGGGAAATGATTAAATGTGCCCTGAAGTCCAAGTGAATAAGCAAGCTGTAATACAACTTGCTATTCCTTTGCAAGCTTGGATGGCCTTGTGCTTCTATGCCTGAAATTAAGTACTTTAAACTTTGTTTCCTGAGGCATAATTTTTTTACTTGCATTTGCATACAGTACAAATGATCCATTTCCAGACAGTTTAAGTAAATGAAATAGTCCTGATTATCAGGAAGATCAAAATGCTCTATGTTGTAAACAGGAACACAAAGAACAATGTATATTTATTTTAGAAAGTCCAAGAGAGTGAGCAACTAAGGCTTTTAATATATTTAATGTTTAAAAAATATCATAATTGTTGACACTTCTTTTATGTCATAGATCCTTTGCAGAACTTGACCTTTTCATTCTGGGAGTTATGAAACAGTTAGAAGAATTTTTTTTCCTTTTTCTTTTTTTCCCTTTCCCTTTCCCTTTCCCTTTCCCTTTCCCTTTCCCTTTCCCTTTCCCTTTCCTTTTTCCTCTCCCTTTCCTGTTTTCCCTTTCTCCTTTTCCTTTTTTTTTTGTTCTCAGTTTTACTGAACAAATGGCCCTCACAAAACTCAGACACAAAACCTGACCTATTTATGGAGTAGACTAGATCAAAGACAATCTGCTTTGAGGGGAGTGCATTTGTTAAAGTTTTGGGTACATCCTTTGAAGGCTGAGTTATTGCAAATGGTATCACTGTGGAAAAGGGACAATTAACTTGGATGATCAGTGGGTGGTGGCTATTGCCATTGCTGCAGAGTTTGGGTTTACAAACAGCAAGGATCAAACACTTCACACCCTTCACCGCAGAAATGAACCGTGTAGAGGACACAGTGGTCTAAAACAAAGCACAAGCCTACATTTTTCTATCTGTCAAAAGATTTCAGAAGTAATTCATTGTTACAGCTCCCTGGAGTGAGAGTCTGCTTGTCCATCTGATTTTTCCTGACTGAGTGCTTTAGATGTTCTCTGAGGAAAAAACTGTTGCAGCCTTGTTTCCAAAGCATAGTAGTAAAGACAGGAAGTGTGAAACCATTTGGAATCCTTCTTCCCTGCTGTCATATTTTATCACTACTAGGATGTTATGTTCATGAGCAGCTCTTGATTGCAAGCCTCAGAGATAATATTATTTCTAGGTGCTGTCTGGTACCCCTCTGAAAGATCTCTGGATTTCAGAATTCAGCTATACAATACTTTACTTATCAGATATTTCAAATAAAATTAATAAAATGGCTCACCAAAGTGTAATTTTGATGCCAGACTACATTGCAGTGTGGGATCAGTACTATTTTGGGGAAGGTTCTGTGAAATCAATGGCATTGCTTCACCATCTTAACCGTTATATAGCTGAAACTAGAATTTAATTTTTAAGGTGTGACACTGTGGAGACCAGAAGCATCTGCTGGTTTCTGCTGTACAGATCTGGTTATTGCAAATAGATTGTTGACTAAAATAATGAGTCTGGACCTGTTCTTAATAAAAAGCAGCATGAATAAAATTCATTTAGAATAGCTGTGAAATATGGATTTCTAGTAAGTCTGTGAATGAACATGAATGGAAGGAGGACATTTTAAATTCTGTCTGTATATATTTTCAGTGTTTTTATTGTAGCAGGAACTTTTTTGAATGGAGCAAATGCTAAAACAATTTTTCATGTTCAGAGATAATCATTCGTCCTTCACTATAGAAAAATTTAAAAGCATAAATAAGCTACACTCATCAGCTGAGGACACTTTATGAACTATAATGAAAAGTAAGCTTGCTCAGCTGGCAGATTTTTGCAAGTTCTCCTCACTCTTCTTGAAATGACCTTCATGTCTGCTTTCTATTTCGTGCAGGTTATATTGGATATTGTCATGAAACACAGCCTATGGGAAATCACCTAACCTAGTGCAAAGTGCAGTCAAACAGATTATTGCAAAAAAATATCACACATAAGATACCCAGTGCTATGATTCATAGGATTCTAATCACTTTCCTTTATGCTGTTATTTCAGCCTCCCTGACTGATTTGCATTTTGATGAATCACCAGTGCTGTGTTTTAAGTGATGTACAAACACAAAATATTAAACTACCTCTTTCAGGAGCAATGGTCCACCAGAGCTTTATAAACCAATATAACTATTATCAGCTGAATGAAGCCAGATGGCATCAACTTTTTCTGTGTCAAGTTTTCTGGTGGAATAAACTTTTCTTTGTACCTCTGACTTTTGAGCCATACATCATGGAAAAGAGAAAAAAAATATTTAAAAGGTCCTTTTCCCATATGTTGGTTTTTTTTTGTTATTTTGTTGGTTGGGTCTTTGTTTGTTTTCAACTTTTTTTCCATCTGCCCAAGAAAATGTGTGACCCTGCAGGCAGATGCAGCTCCCATTCCTACGGTTACCCCAGATAATACCCAGATTTAAGAATACCCTTTTCTTTTATGTTTCAGATTGGGGGAAATGAAAGGTAGTGGGCAGAAAAGATGTGAAACACACTGGGAACACTCCAGCTGAGATAAACATCCCTGCTTGTAGATAAAGGTGACATTCTTCTTGTCAATAAATCACCAGCTTAATCCTTAGCTTTCTTTAATCAATTCTGGAGGATTTCCACGACGGCACAACAGACATGTTGATTCAAAGCTTGTTAATGAAGTTACTTGTTAATTCGACAGCAATTAAACTGTAATGTGAACAATAATTTCTCTTCTGTAAATATAATTTCATTTTGTAATGTAAATGGAAGAGGAACAACTGAGGATAAAGACTGACACACCAATGCATCTTAAGAAAGAGAGAATGGCTTTTTGGCAGTTCTATCTGTCAGGAGGGTAACAAAGTGTAACATCATGCTTTGCAACCTTGTTAAGCAGAGAGTTCTGAAGGAAACAGCATGGTTCTTTTAAAAAGAACTATACTTTGCAATCAAAGCAAAGGATCCTAAGCACATGTAACATGATCTGGAAAGAATTGTGAGTAAAATATCAATATTCCTTTTTCATGTTTTGCCAGTACTAGTGAGTTTGCATATTCCAATACTGTCAGACTCAATATGTGAAAAAATAACTGATTAAAGACAATCTCTATTTTTAACACTGATGTAGTTAAGAAGGCATAAGTGCAGGACAGAAAGGTGCAAAGTGGTTTTTTGATTATCAGAAAATTTCTTAGATCTCAGAAAAGAAAAAAAAGGAATGTCCTTTTCCATTGCACAATGAAAATAAGTTATCGTACAGTTTCTTCAGTGAAACAAGACTTCAGAGTACAATTCTGCCTATACCATATTTTATTTGGCCAACTCACTTTCCTGGAATGAGGGAAAGTGAAATTGTAAATTCCTTCTGAATCTTGGTCTGGCTTATGTCACAAAAAGTGCCTTAACTGACTAGCTAGATTTCATTATTATCAGATGATTATTTGGAGGTTGTATTTCATTTTGTCCATACATTCCATTATAGACCTAAATTTTTTCATAGATAAGCTTTTCTTGTCATACGTAATTCCACATAGTGCACCGGAGATGGTGAGCTGGCATTCACCAATGCAGTAATGGTTTGTCAAAGCCCTGTATATGTCTAAAATTTAGGATCTCCTGCAATTATCTGTTGGAAAGATTTTCATTGATGATTTTGGGGGATTAGCTGAAAATCAAGATCAGATAAAAATCTTTTATGTAGCAAATAAAAATCTTTTATGAAAAGTTTCCTGTTGTTACACTAAATCATTTGGACAGCATTTGGCTGAAACATTCGGATTTGCTGAAAGGGAAATGTCAGTATTTTCTTCTTAGTATTTAGATGTCTTTGTTTATCTTTCTCATTTCTTATGAACTCTACAAATTATTTATTTCATTTGTGAATATCCTTTGTGATGCTTAGTTATGTTAACATTAACACTCCACCAGCACTAAGATTGAGGGAAGGTACTTTTGTCAGAGCTAGTTTTACACATTTTAGATTTGGCTGATTTTCATTATTATAAAAGAGATTTCAATTCTTTCTAATGACCTATAACTCCCAAACGTTCCACACTTGAAGCTTGTCTTCTATCTTCCCTATGGAATGCAATACTGGTATGTGCCTTGAAGAAGTAATATTTGGATCTCTCTCTTTGTAGATGTTGAAGTACTTTATCATAGAATTGTTATCCTTTATTTCTTGTTCTGAACCAAAAAATTTAAAGAGGGGAGGGAATTAAAAAATGAGTGGCATGGTGATTTGGTAGAAATATGAGTTTTAAAATCCCGATTGGAGAATTCTTTGGTCTAAGAAAAAACCTTAGATCATACTACCTTTTCTCTAAAAATAAGAGAGTTGAACTTTATTTCAAGACAGACCATCAGTGCTGGTTAAAGGGCATGGGAAGAAATAAAAAAATCTCTGAAGAATAGCTATACCATGACTGACTACAGAAAAGGAAGGGAAGGGACTTTTTTCTTCCCGCCGCAAGTAAGTGCTATTGAAAACCATCACCTTCAGTAATAAAACAAATCAGGTGGGAGCAGACAAGTGCGAAAAAAGGCCTCAAAACCTTATTTTTTTATTAACCTTTTGTTGACATTAATGCTCTGCAGTAGGAGATTCACACAGTGCACGCACAGAAACACATTTAAGAATGAAGCATGCTTGCTTACACAGGAAAAGGTTAGAACTTAGTCAAGGACTAGAGGTCTCTCCCAGGGTTTGTCTTCAAATAAAAGCTACAGTCAAGCCTATACAAGTTTCCTTGACAAAACTATGGACCAGATCCAACAAGAGATGCAGGCACCTGTTACATGGTTAAAACCAAACTTGCCATTCTGAAAGCCTCTGCTTAGCTGACTCCTGATGCTGATATTGCCCAAGGTCCCCATATTCTATATGTTTTTATATTACATTGCCCAAATTCAGTCACAAGTACTTCTTTACACCTGTGGATCTACACCTCTGCTTGACAGTGGAGGCACAAAACTTGAGCACTTCTCTCAATTTAAATCCCTCATTGAGGGAAGAAGGAATCTGTGTTTCATCTTGATTTTTGAGATAAATTCACAACTTTTCTTCAATGACTGCTAAAAGTGAAATGCAAGAAATTTTCTGGGAATAGCTGCCAAGGCTCAGGGCTAAAAATTTAATGTGGTTTTGTAAATAGGAACTTATGAAACCAGGTGTTAATTATTGCCCACTTATAAACCAATGGCTTCTGGACATTCTTCTGCACAGAATAAACAGTGGTGGCAAGTACTTAAGTACAGCATGCCTCAGTATTTCAGTCTCTCTTCATCAGGAAGGGAGACTGAGTAAGGAAGATGCTGGATACCTTGGGTAGGAAAAGGAACTGAATGTGAGCTTCCTTCCTTTGGCACAGAATAGTGTTTGTCTCACTCACCAAATACTATTACAGGCAAAACAGGCTCGAGTTGGGGATATTAAATGAATTTATTATTAACAAAGTCAGGATAATGAGAATTAAAATAAATCTTAAAAAAACACCTTTCTTCCACCTCTCCCTCCTTCCCAAGCTCCACCTACTCCCCACCAGTAGTGTAGACAGTGAACTTTCATGAACTTCTCCAGTGTGAGTCTATCCCATGGGCAACAGTTCTTCACGATCTGCTGCAGCATGGGTCACTCTTCCACCAGGTGCAGTCCTTCAGGCACAGGCACATGGGTCTCTCACAGGGTCAGCTTGGGTCTCCCACAGGGTCACAAGTCCTATCACCCTTCCTGATAAGAAGCCTGCTCCAGTGTGGGCTCCTCTCTCCACAGGTCCACAGGTCCCTGCCAGGAGCCTGCTCCAGCACAGGTTTCCCAGGGTTTCACAGCTCTCTCTCAGACATCCACCTGCTCAGGCATGGGGCTCCTCCACACGACTGCAGGTGGATCTCTGAATCCTTGTGCTCCTCCATGGGCTGCAGAGGCACAGCTGCTTCACCATGGTCTGCACCATAGGCTGCAGGGGAATTTCTGCTCCGGCGCCTGGAGCACCTTCTCCCCCTCCTTCTTCCTTCGTCTGGTAGCTTTTGCCATCTTTACACTTTACATGACTACACATGACTGAAAGCACTCCTTAACCCAGGAGGCTGAGGAGATCTAAATTTTACCTACCTTTTACAAATGTCCAGGTATTTGGCTGTGCTGTATAGGGTATGAGGACAATTGTGTTTAATGATTTACTGCAAGATATATAATATTAGCTATTGTTCCTTTTAAATATTTCACTGGATATGACCATAAATACACAACAAGAAATGACTTTGACACATTTATTGTGGGGAAAAAATAGCACAGAGTTTGAGAATTAAAGACAGAACTAGAAATAGAGACTGGAAAAGCCCCTCAGTTTAATTGGTGTGTTTTGTTTATAATGAGACACAGCTGACACATCATAGATTTGATATGTACGTTAGAGCAACTGTGAGCCTTGAGTAGAAAAACTTGGTGGAAGACTATAATTCTTACACTAACATGCACTAAGAGAAGGTACCACTCTTGGTTACTTTATTGGGTTTTAGATAGTTGACTTAGAATGTCCTCTAACTCTACGTTTATCTGAAAGTAAGGGATGCTTAGGTTGTTGATTGGTTTTGTTCATATTGGCTAGAACATATGTATTTAACTTTTCTACAATGTATATATAATAATAGCTGCTAAATTTAGAGATGAAATGTTTTAATTCCATCAGGGTAAGCAAGGTTAAATTACTTTAGAATAACTATTTGGTTATGTCATACTTGTGTTCCAAATTATAGATAATATTGCACATTTCACATTTTTTCCCCAAGAGATTTCAATGACCTGGTGAAGCCAGGTAAATTTACATTACAGCAAGGAAAAAAGGAATTAAAGGGAAACAGTAAAGCATCATAGCAAACCCAAAGACAGCTAATTTTATATTACTAAAGAGTCAGCAGTTCATGTAAATATTCTCCTCACAGCCTAGCTGCTTCTCTTCTTGTTGCAACAATGCCATGTGTTAATCCTAAACAGATGAGCCCACATCTCCTGTTTGTAACTATGGTATTAACTGCAGAGCAGAGAGAGTTGAAGTGTGGCATGATCTACTCCCGACAATTTTAAACTACTGAAATTTGTTCAAGTGTCTTTGTATGCCTATTTTAATAGACCTAATTTTGCATATTAAAATTATTTTGTGTATGAGAAACATGCCAATCTGGAACAAGAGAGCTGGGTCTACACAGATACTACAATACTGAAACTGATTTATTTTAATTGCCTAGTAAAAGAACAAAGTAATGTGACAGCTGAATGGTGTCCCAACCAAGCTGCCCGTCGTCGATGAAACCAGCCTGCACTCTGAGTGGGCTGGGTCTGTGCATTCACTTCTTACAAGCCACAGAGGAAAATGACCCAATTTTTTATTCTGACAACTGTTTAGTTCAGTATATGCGCAGTTCAATTTTCTATCCCCATTCCCCTCACATATACGCTTCCAGAGAAAAGTATCTTTTATGTTGACCTATAATGTGTCAATAAACAGTCCTAGAAGGTTTTATATCACACCTAGATTGGGTGTCAGTTGAACAACATTTAAGCTTGGTTTGCTATAAATGTCTTGGAAAACAAAGACACTTCAATTAGGTCACATAATTCTTAGACAGCCCTTTGCTTGCTGGTGGGTGCTTTTCTTTCTTGTTATTTCTTTAAAGCAAACAAAACCTTTCACCCATCTGATTCAAGTCAAGCGAGTTAAATAGAATAAGCTCAAGGGTTACAGAGAAGCAGGGCTGTACTTATGACCTGACAGGCTGGAGATCAGTATTTGTAGCAAGAAAGTTTGGGAAAATCCTGTGATAGCTACCTTGAATATATCAGCCTGAGGAATGATAGACATTTCTTAGGAATTATTTTCTTCATATTTTTCTCTATTTTTGTGGAGCTAAGCCAGTTTCTAATTAAGATTCTTAGTCATACATCTCCATCCAAGAATTTTTAAGTTCCTTCTTGACAATAATAATGTGTGTTATTTATCTAACTGTACATCACTGCATATATTGCAGATGACATGAATTTTTAAGATAACTTTATCTAAGGAGAAATAAAAAGCAATTTATTGTTATTGTTCACCAGTCTACAAGTACATATAAAGCAAGCACAATGTTTTCACGCATACTCTATAATTTGTTATACATTCATTCTCTTTCAGTATTGCAGTACCTACTATTACTTATTTATTCAACAGCACTTTTCCATTATATTTCAGAAATTTGTTCTGAAGTGCCAAAGAAAGCTAATAGTGGCTATTTTAAACTTTGATGACATTTTTACCACTCCTTTTTATTTTGCTTTATTATCTTCTTAGTGCCATGAAACTGCCATGGCATGAGGATATACAGAAGAGAACTGGCCAGGGAAGCAGTGCTCTTATGCAGGCAGGATGCAGATTTAGACTCACACGTGTTAGCTGGAAGCTTGCAAATATTTCTCACTGTTTCTTGGCTTAACTGGTGGGAAATCTCTGGAGATTAGTGTTTCTTATGAAGTGACTGCCAGTTTGGTCTGAAATCCTGTTAGTATGGTTCTTCTCACATGATTACTGTCACGTTCAAAGAGGTGAAGGGAAGCACAGATCCTTTCCAGTCATAGCCATGGAGATACATTAGCTCAACAACTCCTTGCTGATATTTGGAGCAGTTGTGTGGGAGGTTCCATTTGCCCAATCTCAAATTTAGGCTAAAATAAATCAATTGGAAATATACTTGATCTCTAGAAACAGGGAAATTGATATACTATACATTTCTTCCCCCTACCTCAATATGGAAAAAAGGAAGAAAGCATGTCTCTTAGTAATTTTAGATGCTGGATGGTAAAGGCAATATTGTATTTGCTACAGTTTGGGCAAACTAAACATCACTCTTCTTTCTGAGCAAATGGTGGCTGCCTAAGTGCAAATATGATTGCCACATTGGAACCTGCACAGCTGGGAACAGAATGGGCAGCAAGATTAATGAGATTTAGACTTTTTTGTACTACCTAACTACTCTAACTCACATTCTATAATTAAGAAAGAGGTGTTGAAAGTCTAAAGCCAGTTCTTTCTGCCTAAAATGTCCTGAGGTTCATACAGCACTTCAGCTGAGAACAAAACCAAGTGTTACTAAACAGAATCAGAGGCTATATTTTAATATTCAACATACATTTTATCAATGTTATATTTCTCCCCCTTCTCTTACAAATATTCAATTCCCTTTTACTGCAAGTAAATTAGAGAGATGATTTTTCTTTCACAGCCCATGACACTATAACAAATGCTTCAGTTTCATAGGTCCATGTCCCTGAAGAGCCTTGAGCTTTATGTTGCTTAACAGTGGTGTTTGGATAGCATGAGACAACACACTATCACCAGGATCACACTGATTTTTCCTTAAGGGAATATAATCAAAGTCCTCTCTAGTTGCCTTACTATAATGTAATTTTTTTTAATGAAATGGCTAACCTCATAGTTTAAACCTCAACTGAATTGTTTAAAATTGTTTAGACCTTTGTTTTCTTTTTGCAAATAATATTTGTATACTATATATATAAGTAACTATATGTATGCAAATCCTTTTAAAACAAAAAATATTCTTTAACAGCGCTTAGGAGGTATTTTAAAACACGCACTTTGAAAAATCTCCATTTCTCTTACTTTAAGGAACTGGTCTTTTGAGAGCAAGTGTAAGGAAGTCTTGACTCTTGATTAAATGTTTATGTGTGTCTGGCCAGTCAGTAATGTTTTATAATAGCTTTTAAGGGTTGGTTATTAAATTGCAATTCAGCAATCAAAGATTTTTGAACTACACCTGTAGGTATTCATAGCAGCAAATCAGAAATTCATAATAAATTAGATCTATTGTATAGACCTATGACACTTTCAAGTAGGCTATAGATGGAGGAGTAGAGGGGCTCATAGGAGAGAGCCTTGGCCTTTAACATATTTATGTCTCGAGTCCAGACTGAAACAGAAAATGAAGCAATCATTCTAGTCTCTGTGCAGATACTTCAGAGTGGGTAATTGCATCATCAAAGCATATAAATCTTTGCACGAGAGTTCAGCATATGAAAGATTCCCTACTGCACCTAGCAGAATTTTTATCTCTTTTTAGCAATATATTTTTAGTTTAGAATCAAAATGCACATCAACAGTTTTTCCTTAGTGAATTCATGTTGTGATAAGTTCGAAATAATCACAATGTCTCTTCTTTTCCTTAGAGATAATCATATGGCATCAGTTCAGAGCTAAAAGCATTTATCTTTAAATCTATAAAAGGTTCAGGAACGATACATTTAATGCACACATTAGCTCTCAAGTCTGCAACATCCAAGAGTGGGAGCTAGCCTTCCAAGGATGTAATGTTCTTTTTTAATTCCCTTCTGAGTGAATGTAAGTTGCAGAAACTAAGCACGCAATGCGGTTTCCTCTGCACCTTGCAATGAGCAGTTCCCTAAAGAACCATTGCCATAGCACTAAACTGAGGATGGCACTGGTGAAAAATCTTGCACATTCCTGGCATTCACTCTTTGGGTGCCATGGCAGGCTGCTTAGGAGAACACTGCTTTAGAGTGAGCCATCAATCAGTGTGACTGTTTTCCAGTCTGACTCTCGGTTTATTAGTGAGCTAAGGAAGTGTGTGGTGTAATTATAGATGTATTATTCTTTCTATTTCTTCTTAACGACAATCAGTTAATACATTTGAAAAACAAGGCCTTTTGGAAACTATTGAACCAAGAGTTGTCAGAAGAGCTATTGTTGAACTTTAGTGGTGCACATATATGTGCATATATATATATGTATGTATATACACATACATACATGCAGAAATAGTATCTTTTCCCTTCTAAAAAGATTTGATTCATTGGGCTGTTTTATAGGTATATTCAGAGTTGTGTTTATCTAATGGAAAAATAAGTTTTCAGTGTTCCTTGCCTATGACCCAGAAACTTTTCCCTTGCTAGTGCATCAGCAGGAGTATCATCCCAGTTTTAACCATGAGTCCGACAGCTGTCATGTATGTGACTAAATGTTAAATATGAGAGAAAAAACATCTTGACCTCTATAAATGATATAGAGTTTGTTTGGTCAAGTAATTGAAGAAGATATGGAAATGTAACCAGAAACAAGGCACTACAGGAAGGTGGTTTTTTTTGTTAATAAGTGATCTTAAACTTTTAAACAGTATAATTGCATATGTTATAATTTGTATTTAATTGTATCCATTGCTAACAAAATGGTGAATGTTTATGTAAAATAACTCCCTAAAATTAATGAAGCTGTTATCTTCTCTAACACTTTTATCACTGAAATAAAAAATTAAGCATTTATTGCAGTGAAACTTAACTGGAAAGGAATAAAGAAATTCCTTCTAGGAGTAAACATTCAATTCCCTGAATTCCTGTAGTCATTAGTATTGTTTAAATAGCTGATCAAGCACAGGGACAGACGGGATTAAAATGCACAACACATAACCAGGAATGTATGTTGCATATTTTAGAATACAAAGTTCAGGCATAAAGATGACTTACATGGAGTTCCTAATAGCTCAACCCTGCAATTCTCAAAACAAATTTTATCAATAGGTAGGGCTAAGAGAGTTAAATGCTCCAATGAGCCATCTCCATGAATATGTTACCTGCATCTTTATTCTTTCAACAAATGACTTTCTGAGAGAGTCCTACCAAGAAATCTTACATGGTTGTTAATTATGGGAAAAAGCCTAAACTCTCCCCCAATACCGAAACACATTTTTAAACTGTTATTCAGTGATGATAATAATGAGGCAATGACGATAATAATGAGATAATGTTACTTTAGGGAATGAAAGCTTATTTTCATGTCTTTACTTCTTGAAGGTATGTATATGATAAAAAAGCAACAGTATCCCCAGAAACTTTGACTAAACAAAATATTTATTTTTCTGCTTTCCTCTGTTTCTTTTTTCCCTGCTTGGTTACTTCCTTGTTGTTTTCTGTAGAATGATGTGATAATTCTGTGACAGGAAGTGATGTCAGAAGGTTACTTTAGTTCAACCTCTGGCTCAAAGCAGGGTCAATTATGAGATCAAAAATGGTTGCTCAGGACTTTATCCATCTGGGTCATGACAGCTCTCAAGGGTGAAGATGATACCAACTATCTGGGAAATCTTCTTCCCTGCTGGACTGTCAGTATGGGGAAAATGCTTTCACTGATACCCAGCCAGAACTTCTTGTTTCAGCTACTTATGCTCCTGCCAAACACCACTGTGAAGGTTCTGGCTAGGTTTTTTCAATAAGCTCCTCAAAGGAATTTAAAGGTTACTATTAGACCCCCATTAAGATTTCCAAGACAAAAGAGTGAAGGAAAATGTGATCTTTACAGTCTATTGATCTGTTGCTCAGTCCATCATTAAAATAACATGACTGTATAAAATTCGTGGAAAGAAAAAATGTCTTTAGCCATGTTATTAATAATTTAATTCATTGCTTCTATGATGGGTGCCAGCATTCTGAACACATCTCATATTCTTACTTTTGCTAAGATCATTTAAGAGGGACTCCAACAATCATTTAGGACTATTGGAGAGCGTGAGAATTAGAGATGAAAAAGAACTGTTTAGGGTAGTCCAATGGGACACAACTGAGAGTGATGTGATACACTATGCAAAGGAAAAATTTAGGCTGACAATTAGCTCAATTTCTTGAATAATTTAAATCTAGTCCAGATACATCAGTAAAAAACATCCTATAGGCCTGCAGGAAAATGAACATGACTGAATAAAGGGGTTTTGCATCTCTTTATTCTAATTTTATTATTATCCTGAGATGTATGGAAATATTCAGATATGGTGAAGGTGTCAAAATAGAGATGTTAAAAAAGTGGTTCCCAACAGAAGAATTAGTCAAATATCCTAAATATCTTTTGTACCCTGGAGACTTTCTCAATTACTGAAAAATTGATCTGGATGCTTCTGAAATCTTGTGTAGACTAGTTACTTGTATAGACACTCTTGACAGTATTCTTTTTTCTCTTTTTAATTTGCCTCTGTCAGTAAAGACTTGTCACCTGGGTAAATGAACACAGCGTTTAATTAAATTTATTCTTTCAGTAAACAGAGTGGATAAAATGTATTTTAAAATCTGAAGGGTAAAACAAATACTATTATTCCAGAAAAAGCTACTATTTGTTTGAAGATACTTCAAATGAAAGAAAACATTGATGTTGAAGTGCAACAATATGTTATTACCTGCAAGCTTACTGTTTGCAAGCTGGGGTTTTTTTTTTTTTTTTTAATTCCTAGATGCTTTGCCAAATACAGGTGAACTCTTGTATTTTATTTATTTTATGTATTTTTGTTTACTGGGGCCTGATTCTGATTAAGTTGATATGAATTCTGTTGACTTAAATAGCTTTTAGACCAAGCCTTAGAAAGTCTAGGAAACAGGTCTTGATATTGTAGGGTTTCTTTACTAAGTAGACACCACAATAGATAGCCACTAAACTATTTTTTTCTCTGTGGAGTACCTGAAAAGGGCAATCATTCAGTCATCGGTGTTTTACTGATAATGGAAACTAGCCTATATGATTATATATTGCGAGAATTTTGTGTTGATTTCAGAAAGAACAGAGAAAAAGCAAAGGGTGTCAACTTTTATAGTATTCTGGAAATTTTAAGGAGATAATTCTACAGTGTTGAAAGAAAACATATTTATTATAAGCACAAGAGAATCTGTTCTTTCATTAATTGAATAAACCCCCTATCTTCTTTCACACAAAAAGTATGAGAAATGTATTTCATAACTTAATACACATACTAGTAGTGCTGACTCAAAAGATCTTCATTCTTCACAATACATGTGATTATCTCCTTTTTGGGACAGCTTTATTTTCTAGACAGATCAATGCACTCTATAGGCATGGAAATGCTTTTCTACTATCTTTTTAGCTCCTCAAAATATTCTGAGATTCTTTGCTGTTATTAAACCTTATCTTTGGTGAGTAACTATTTCTTCGTGTTTGTAAACTCGTGTCCCTGTCTTCCATGTTGGCACCCTCCATCGCTGTTTTCTAAGGTCATCACTGAAGAAGGCAGAAAGAGAAGCTTGAGAAACAAACACGTTTTATGGAAAACAATGTTCTGGAGGGCTAATGCAGAGAAAGGGAAGATATAATTTATGCAAGTCTGTTTGCAAAACAGAATTTTAGGACTCATTAGGGATAACGGGAAGAGATGACATTTTGTTACTCTGACAAAGGTTATTTCACCAGATTTCTATTTTGTTTGATATCTTCTGAAATGTCTACTCTCAAATATAAGAATACATTTTTTTAAGAATTGCCTGAAGTTCTCTTGTGCACTTAAAATTCTTTTGGTCTTTCTTGGACATGGTTTGAAAAATCAGTCTACAACATTCCAAACAGCAATTCCAAGCATTACAAACAAAAATCTTATTTCAGAGATTCTTTTAATTAAGCTCTTTAGTCAGCCAATATATTTAATCTGTTTATTGTTTCATTTGTTGGACTTGCATTAAGGATGATTTATAAACAGAAAAAATTAAAGTGCATACAATGTCAGAGCACACGTGTTCATGTAATCCACAGAATTTAGAAATTAAAGTTGTCTTTCATTTCTCATATATAAAAGGATAATAACATAGATTGAGTACAGCCATATTTCTCCAAAGTTTTATCTAGTTCTGGTGTTCAGACTTCAAAAGGCTGTTGCAGATTTGGAAATTCTTCAGAAAATACTTAAAGAAAATCTTTGTCTTCTCTAAAGATGTCTGACATTAAAACCTAGAAATTCATAAAACTACCCTTTACGCTAAAATGGTTGATGGGATATATTGATATAAAGAATATTCTGGGCTAATTTAGTTCAGTACCCATCTACAAAGTCATGTTATGGTTTAAATTGTTCAGTTGCTATTTTTTCCCCTCAGAATTGTCTGACTCATTTTGCAGGCTAAGTGGTGCTTACTTCACGCACACAGGAAAATTTTTCTTTATCCACATTGTGGCTTTACAGTGTAGTTATTACATATAGTATTCAAATTCTATACTCAAAGTTTAATTAATGGCCATTTATGGCAGGTACTTCTGTTTAACTCATCACAGCAATGTATGAATACTTGACAAACTTACTTGAATTTTAGAACCCTGTAAAACCAGAGTTGGATGATACAACCCCCTTTTCAATAAATGAATGAAACTCCAAAGATATATTAGGATCCAAGTTGTCCATTGCCATTTTTTTAGGGTGTTGGTATTTACATATAACATCATATGTTCAAATTACTACTCTTACTGTCTTTGGCTGTGCTGGAAAATATTGAGCATTTTTTCATTTGGGCCACACAGTTTCAGAAAATGAGGATAATACAATTAACAAGCACTTGTGAAACAATTCCTCCCATGGAGATATTGAAAACTCAGCTGGATGTGGGCCTGAGTAACTTGGTCTAGATGACCTTGGCTGAGAAGGAAGATTAGACTAGATGATCTCTAGAGATCCCTGCCAATTCCAACTATGTTGTGATCCTATAATTCATCTTAGTAATTAGTCTCTTCTTTCAGACCCTTACCTCATCTAGTGATACAGCATAATTCAGCAAACTCCCTACACTGTGAAGCAAGAAGCCAGACTTTTTACCAAGTGAAACATCATTAATTTTCTTACATTCTCTTTCTGGAAAGCTTGAACATTCCTTAAAATTTTGATCCCAAGTCAAACATTCACTAGGCAAAATGGGTAACTGTTGGCAAGGGCAGAAGTAAGCATAAACAGACTCCTATGAGTGAAAACGATGTTGCCTTAAAGGTACCAGAGTTACAGAAGTCTTAGTAAGAAGAATGCTGGACAGCATCAATAATAGGACAAAATTTCTGTCCATAGAGACCCTTTAATGGAGAAAAAACATAGTGAGAGCCAGGAGACAAACTGGAAGATAGAAAAAGCCCAAGCTGGAGATAAGGTGCACATTTTAGTAAATGTAACTTTTACAAGATATGCTTGCATTTCCTTGTATTTTCAAGTCAAATTTAGATGTTTTAAATACATATGCTCTAAGTTGACCAGAGACTTCATGGGGTGAAAGTAATGACCTGGGCTATGTACATCGTCAAATTAAATTACTGTCATGGTCTTGCCTGGCCTTAAATTCTGTGATTATGAAGACGTCTCTCTAGAGAATTTTCAAGTCATGACTTAAACCTGCAATTAATACCACTTAAAGGAAAACTGTTAGATTGAGTTTGATTTCCTTAAGACTCATGAGAGACAAGAGGTTAAACACTGATGGCAGCACCACTCTTAACAAAAAGTCCCAGGCATGGCCTCAGGTTCTTGGACAACCTCCAAATAGCACTCAGAGAAGATGACCCTGACTTTTGCTTAGTTAGTTTCAACTTTCTGAAGTTCCACTCAGTTTATATTAGCTAGAAGTTTAGTCCTGTTACAGATAATTCAGGATGATGACTTAAATATTAGTGTGATAGGATAACATTTGTCACCAGTGTAGTTTTTTTCCCAACCTGAGTAGCTGTAATTCCTTTTAAAATAAAAAGGAAAGAAATAAAAACGGCAGTTATAAGTGAAAAAGGCAGGGATTTTGTGGTGTATAAGCATAGATGCTGTTTTCCAGGGTAAGTTTCTTCTTAGTGATCTGTTTTTCTTCTTTGATTTTCCTTTTGCTGTGATATTATTGGCCAGTAACCAACAAATAAGTAAACTAATTCTGCATGTACTCTTACTCTACCCTCACCGTACATCTGAAGAATATTTATTTTGAATAAAATTGTCTGCACTTAGTTTCTCATTAGGAGAGAACAAAGCCCAGGAAGGCTAATCAATCAAAGAAACACTTTACATCCTAATGAGGAACATAGTCCAAGCTTCATCAGCAGAGGGACTGGACTAGGATGTACACGTAATTTACCGCAGCCCAGTTGCATCCCAGCCCCAATGAGCATGCTGTACAGACTTGAACAAGAGCAAGTCTTTCCGTATTAGCTAAATTTGGCCTTACCCAGAAAGATCCATAGGTTTTCTTAGTGGCAAGGACATCCTGATCAATCACCGTGAGGGATGGACATGTCATGCATATGCCATTGCCTTAGGATGGAATCCTTTATATCCATTAGTATTCTCATGTTAGTTACAACAATCTGATAATTTTAAAACATGGATACTATTATTAAAAGACATTTAATAAGTATATTAGAAATAAGAGAATGAAGGACAGAATGGGAGTCTTACCCAGCAGTTCCATAGACTTGCTGTTCTTGGTTTTAATTGAAGAAAAATTGAGTTGCATTTTGATATTCATGGTGCTATTATTATTTTTATTAAGACCCAAACTCATTTTCACTACTAGCAGGTTAAGATATATTTAAATTGGTTTGATTTTTTTTTTCTTGGTTCATGGAGGTGCTTATTAGTCTTGTTTCAAGTTGCGTCAAATGTCTGCAGGTCTGAATCCTGTTTCTAGTGATTTATGACTAACTATGATCTTATGCAGACATTCCTTTCAGAAAAAAAGTACTAAATACAAGGGGCAAGAAAACATAGTCCTGGATGAGTGGTGTTTATGAAGGTGTTAGGAAGATCTGACTGCAAATATTAACTGTTTCTAAATATGAAAGAACAATCTCCAGCTGTTTATATTATTACATCTGTTTGTTCTATATGTCCATTTATAATTTTATGCGTATATTATTGAGTCATATAAATTACTGGATCTTAAGTTAAAACCACTTATATTGAGCACATTTTGGAGACTGTATTTTCAGATTAATTAATGTGTCTCACAAATATTTAACCAATGCTTTTTCACTTCTTCAAGTTTTGTCACATTTGTCATCCTCTTCATCCCTCAGATTTCTTCTCTGAAGGATTCCTTATTGGTTACACCATCATTTGCTATATTAAAATTTCATTTTCAGTAAACTCCTTGAAGAATATACATATATATTCTTCTGTTCTAGAAACAGGACATGCTGGAACTGCAGGCTCCAGAATCTGGAATGATATGGGCAGAATAAATTACCAGGAAAAAAGTATTTTTAGTGCTGAAGAGGAGAACTGCTAAAAGTGCAGTTTTTTTGGTTACATGTTTCTCAAGTGGATAGTAGACTAAACACCTTTAAACTAGCAGAGATTTTAAGTATTCACACTAATTTTTCATTTTTGATATCCTACCTCATGGGTCAAACCACTTAATATTGTTTCATCTTCTGTCTTGCAGGACAGTTCTGCAGAACACCTACATTCACATTTAAGACCAAGTCTTAGAAGCACTCATTTAGTATTAGCCACATTTTCTTCCCAATATATTATGTTTTCATAGATCTTTGTTGTTTTTCTAAGACAGTTTCCATGAAGGAATCAGATTTGTCTTTCCTTTCATTATAATAACTTTAAAATATAAGTTTTATATATATCCTCAGTTTTTCTGATTCTTAGTGTACTAGATGGATCACAGTCTTTGTTGTCCACTAGATAAACAAATAATAAGTATAAACACAGCTAGCTGTGCAAGAAATATGATTCTGCTGAGCAGCATAGGAGAGTTGGACCCCACGGCTCTAAAAAGACCAAAGCTGGCCAGCATTATCAGCATGGCCAAGTTGGTCTACCTGGTTTCCTGATAATTTCAGTGAAATTTGCTCATTCATCATCATCATTTGCGCATTATCAAGAGAACATGGATTCCAAGAAGCAAGGAAAAACATTTTTAAAAAAATCATAGCCAAGCTCTAAGAAGTATGTGGATAAATGGCATTTTCTGACATATTTTTCTCTAAATATTTTTTATCAGTGCATAATTCAAATCAAGGTAGAGTTAGAGATTAGAGCATATGAAATTTAAAGCTAAATTAAAATAATGAAAATCTAGACTAGCATTCCCAGAATTCAAGCATTAGTAAAAAAACTAGTAAAGTAGGACAATTGTTTTAATTTAGCATAAAAACTTATCACTGAGTACATCAGAGATCTTTTAGAAAGCTTTTAATTTTCTACTACTACTCATCACTGAAATTTCCTCATTATGCGTCCTATGTTGTTAGACTGAAATTTCTGATTTTTTCCTCCACAGCTAGTTTCTGAGCTATTTTCTTTCACTCCCTGTTTCCCCTCATTATTTTCCATGGCCTTTAATTAATTTCTATATTTGATATTATACAGCTGCAGGGTATTCCTCTCTTCTATGCCTTTGGTTATGTTTAATACAATATTAATCTGCATCATCTGTATCTTACTCTATCTTTGTTGCTTGGTAGGCTGTTTACCCCTGAGAATATATTAACTAATCTGACGACTATTTCCTTCTGACATTAAGCATACTGATGTATTTTTTCCTTTTCAATCTCAATTTATTTTTAATTATAAACCTTAATTAGATCATGGTTCCTACCGCTTAGGTACTTTTTCATATGCTACATCTCTAATTGCATTCTGTTTTACTTAAATTGAAGGATTTTTTTTCTCTTTTGGCTTCTTTAAAAAGTATTACCTCATAAAGCTCAGAATAATCTCAAAAGGGAGACTAGTAAATCATGGTTTTGCTGATTAGGTATTTTGTTTTAGCCTCAAAATGTATTATATTAAAATACATGTATCTCAAGAATAACTTGATCACAGCTCTTCATCCAAACACTTTGCCAGCTGATGAAGAATAAGGCATTTGGACGTTGTTTTTGCCATGTGAATCAGATGTGGATTGTGCACTTGTTAAATTAGAAATAGAGCAGGTTAGAAAAGGAACTTCAGCATTTCTTTATGTTATTGGCTCCATCTCAGATAGATAATGCTCATTATTATGAGGTGCTGAAGCATATCCAAAGAGAGCCAATGAAGCTGGCCAAGGCTCTGGAGCACATCTTATAAGGAACAGCTGAGGGAGCTGGGGTTGTTTAGCCTGGAGTAAAGGAGGCTCGGAGGAGACCTTTTCACTCTGGGCAACTGCATGAAAGGAGGTTGCTGCCAGGTGTGGGTCGGGCTCTTCTCCCAGGTAACAAGTAACAGGACAATAGGAAATAGATTTGAGTTGCTCCAGGAGAGGTTTAGATGGGATGTTAGAAAATAATTCTTCACCAAAAAGGTCGTGAAGCACTGGAACAGGCTGCCCAGGGAAATTATTGGACCACCATCCCTGGAGGTATATAAAAATATATAGATGTGACACTGAGGGACATAGTTTAGTGGTAGATTTGACAGCGCTAGGTAATGGTTGGACTTTATCTTGCAAGTCTTTTCTAATCTACACTATTCTATGGTTCTTTGATTCCATTTCTTCATCATGGCCATCAAAGCTGTGCAAGCTGTGTGACTGCAGTGGTAAGGGGCCATACTTGGCTTGCAGGAGATGGGCTGCGTTGGCTATAGGTCATGTCCAGGTGTTGAAACTAGAGCAGAGAGCTGCAGAGGTCTCTCTGAGGAGACGCAGTTCCAGCTCACTCCAACCAGCTACAACAGACCCATCACAGGGCACAGCTCAGGTTATCAGCCAACCCAGTGGTGCCTCTGGGATAACGTTTAAGAAAAGCCAGCACACTGTGTGGCAGTGAGGAGTGAGAAACATGTTATGAGGAACAGCCCTGTCAGCAGAGGTCAGAAGAAGAAGGAGAGGAGCAAAGAAAAGCTGCAGCCGTGAAAAGACTGTGATGGAGCAGGTATCCACACTGCAGTCCAAGACCTCCTGCCAGAGCAGGAGAACATTTCCTGAAGGACTGTGTCCCATGAGTGGTACCCCATGACAGAGAAGGGAAAAAGGATGAGGAGGAAAGAACAGTAGAAAGGCAAAATTACAGGTTAACCATGGCCCCCTATTCCCATCTTCCTTGTGCTGGCTGGGGCAGGAGGGGAGGTGGAATCAGGTGTGTATTTGAGTCTTGGTAAAGGGATGTGTGGGGGAAACACATTTTAGGTTTTCTCTTTATTTCCCACTATCAAATCTATTTTAATTAGCAATAAATTAAAATAATTTTTCCCAGGTCAAGTCTATTTTACTTGTGATTGTAGTAAATAAGTCAGCTCTTTATCCTGTTCCACGAGCTTTTTCATTTTGTGTTTTCCCCTTGTTCTTTTGAGGAATGGGGCTGAGAGAGCAGCTAGGTAGGTATCTGGCAGCCTGCCAATGCCAGCCCATTTCTGGATATCTGTTCTCACCTAGATACTGAAGATCAGTGTGTCTATGTTCAAGTATATATCAAAATATAGGAACCAAACCCATAACTAATATGTTTGTGATCCATATCTGTCATTACCCTCACTTTAACCCTTTGTATACATATTGAAAGGAGCAGTCTTTCCACAATACCCTTTATTAGTGAGAATTGTAACTCTACTGGGCTTAGTTTTACTTAAACCATTTTGCATAGTAAAACTTAACTTATACAAAAAAATAATAAAAACCAATTTATGCATCACCCTCACATCTGGGAAAATAGAGCTTTGATTCAGAGCTTGTCAGGCAGAAAAATTGAGACAAGAGTTTACGGACATACATTGAAAAATGAGTTTCTGAAAATACATGGTTGAGACTATGGTTTATGGTATTAGAGAAAATCAGCTTTATAGGAAGAAATTAAAAATTTCACAATAGGGCAAGTAACATAGCCCTACATTTTCAGGCTTTGTGATCTAAATTCTTACCACTGTCTTCCAGTTTAAAATACATTTTCCTTGGGGACGCAGTGGTAGAAAGGAATGAACACATGGTTTCCCTAATCTTGCAGAATATTTTTAACATCTTCTAAAGATTTCAAGTGTTCAAGATATTCAATATTTTCCAGAATCCCTGTTCTCTTCAGTTCTTTATTGAAATAATAAATACTAGAAGTTGTTGTACGGTCTTCTTCACCTGGATGTCCCATTCTGCTTTATCTGTGTTCTTTCTCTTTTCTCCAATGTCTTGAAGACCCCATGCTTATTTTCCAGTTAGGTAGATTCAGGTTCATAGAGACCCAGTCACATTAAATACTTGATGCTAAATCCATAAACTCCACTTAGGGGTTAAAAAACAGAAAAACAAACCAAACTGAAAAAGGTGCACCTTAGAATCTCTCACTTGTTCAGCCGTCCTTCATAACTATAGAGTAAAACACTGAGTTATAATGACTTGATAAAAAACTGCCTGCTCTTTTTCTCCTCTGGGGAATAACTCTTATCTTCATTTTTATGGTATCGATAATGTGATAACTATAAATTATACTTGTCCTGCCAAAGAGCCTGGTAACTGCTCATGTTTATTTTGCCTTTTTTCCCCCCTCTTTCTTTCTTTCCTCTAAATTGCAAGTTTTCAGCAGGCAGAGTTGGGGAAAATTTCCAATTTTAACCTGTACCAGAAAAAAAGAAAGAAAATCATAGTATCTGTTGAGGAAAACTGTTGCACTTGGACACGAAAGAATCACGCAGACACCTTGTCAGGAGAGAAGCAAGGAAGCAAGCCAGGGTCAGAGACCCCGCGCTTTATTATGTATGTTCTTAGAAATCACCGTGGATTGGAGGGAGAAATTACCACCCCTCAATCACACTGGTTAAAGGGAAA
Source organism: Ifrita kowaldi (assembly GCA_013398055.1). Classification (NCBI taxonomy): domain Eukaryota; kingdom Metazoa; phylum Chordata; class Aves; order Passeriformes; family Cinclosomatidae; genus Ifrita; species Ifrita kowaldi. The sequence continues at coordinate 44,436 of VZRS01006715.1, forward strand.
ATCTATTAAACGTCTCCGCCTAGGAGAATGGAATGAAAACAATAAGGGACAGTTAACAAAACATGGCTATGTTTACAGAAAATGCGTGAGAAACTGTTACAGCAAATGAAAACATCGAAGAACTGCAAAACTCAGAGCGACAGAAAACCTTAAGACTTTATTGACAGTTAGAAAAATTTAATGATAAATCTATATTTGCAGTACAACAGTAGTGTTTCATTGCAATGCACCATGTGTCAGCATTTGGTGATAGGATGTTGTGTTTTTAGGCATAGACAACATTATTTTCTACTGTTATTCTGATTGTACATATTCTACAACTATGGTATTGACAGCATATTAAAATAACTATAATTTTAAAAATTCTACTCCTTGTATAGCAGTTAAAAATCTGTTATAAATTCTGAAATTGCAAAGGATTTATTCTTGTAACCAGCTTGTGAAAATTAATTAGAAAGATATTTCAAATGGTTAACAGGACCTCACTGAAATCTGTTCAGTACTTAATTTGTGTCATGTGGTTTTCAATTAAAATTTACCCAAATTCTACTTATTAAAGTTGCAGAAAAAAATGACTTCAGGATGTAATTATCAATATGGAAAATGCACCATTTAAGCAGTAAACAAGTATGGAGAAGATTTGGTTCTCAATCGATATAAATTTGCTTCGTCTTGCAGGAGTTAGCATAACTGTTGTTCTGTATAGAGCAGCTGTCCAACACAAAAGTTCTTATAGTCCATCTACCAGAGATTTATTCAAAACTAAAGAAAATGTTTGCCTTCAAATGAATTATAGCTTCACAAGCCTTGACCTCTTCCACCTACTTATCAATTCACAATTTTTAGTTTTAGGAATGGTGGCTTGGTATCATGACGAGAGTTCCACTCATTGTGATCTGCCTTTGTAATCTGGGCTTTGTGATCTGGGCTGACAGAGCTGTGTTCAGGCTTCACTGTCTTTGTCTATCTCTGCAGAGGTGTGCTCGGACCACCTTTCCTAAGTCAAATCTGTCCAAATGTGTGTCCATGGAAGAAATTTCTCTGTTTTCGTCCAGAATGATGGAAGAAAAGTGAAGAGCTAGCTAGAAAGTTCAGCCAGTAGTACCCTGGCCATGAAAAAAAATGACTCGTAGAAAGATTGTTTTTAAATTCTAAATTTCTTTGGTCTTGTCACTTGTACTGCTTTAGGTCCTAGGTAATCTGGATCTTAGTCACTTGGGTTTTTATAGTGTTGCTTTGAAGAGGAAGTTAATGTGACAGGTCAAAAAGAAAGATGGTATAAGGTAACATACTAAGTGCTTACATTATAGCTGTCATCATAGGAATAAATGTCAATTTGGAAGTATATACAGGAATAAGATACTAATGTCCAATATTTTCAAAACAGGGTATCAAAAAGTTGTTTGTTGTTGACATTTCAGAAATTCTGTCTTTCTTCTGGACCTGTCTGTGCTTAATGTTTTTAAGCTTTGGTCAGTATTTTTATTTAGCTGCCACATTTCTTTCAGAGATTTAAAATTGATTTTTTAACAAGTATTTTAAAATTTCACCATAGAGGTTTTTATTTGAAGATTGCTCTATTTGATTACAGTACTTTACAGTGTTGCAGTTGATGGCTTGAAGCATTTGTGTTGAAAAAATTCTACACACGAGAGACTGTAGAAACAAGAAAAGGAGATTAGTCCTTTGAATAACAGCATTACAATTATTTTAGAAGGGTTATGGGTACTACCCAGCTAAACCCATCTTAGTAATACCTTTCCTTATTTTTTTGCTGTTACCTCAGGCTACACAGTAGATAAAATCTTGTTAGTACATTGATGAGCCTATTAAAAAGCTATACTGTATTGAGTTGTCTATTATAAAATGTGTGTACATAAACCTATTTAACAGATTGAAAACGTTATTATGAAAAAAATAATGGTAAGAAAACAGACTGATATTTTATTACTGAAATAAAATTGGCCAGAAGGATTCCAACAATTAAAACATTCATGTGTAAAGTACTTCTGTAAAGCAGATCAAAAGCATGGATTCTTGATCCCTTTTAATTAGTGGTTTCTTTTTGCAAGTTATAGAGGCTTTTGTTCCAGGGATTTTAAATTCATATTTCTCTCTTTGCTCTTGCAGATTTGGTTAAAAAAAGACTATGTAATAGGGACCTTGGATTTCTGCACTATTCAGATGCTTATGACAAACTTGTCTACGGAAAGGGTAGCTCATTATATGAGTACGAAATCTGCCTCCACCAGGCTATTTTCAAAGAAGAGGAAATCCTGAATGGCTCCCTGAAACAGGCTTGGAGGAGTGAGCCACTGTCCATGAAATGAATATTCCAAGCCTGAACATCTGGCAGGACTATGGTTGGATTACGCTCTTGCTTTAGGGAAAGGAACTAATGGTCAATTACAAGAATTCACATTAAGATAAAACCCTCTTAGTAACTGGTGTCACTGAAAGTAATTGTCTTGCTTGCAAACCATTCTTTACTGGCTTAGAGTTCCGAGCTCAGATTTTCCTGGTAGCTGAATTGAAATCAGTAGAGCTAAGATGGGTCACAACTAGTCTAAAGTGTAAAAACGGAGGCTGCAATAGTCCCCTGGGTCCAGCCTCTGAGCGATGGCAATGGAAACACATTTTGAAGTCCTTTTATGGCCTGTGGTCCTCCATTTTCAAAACACTGTTATTTTGCAAAGCAAAATTTACCTGAGAATGCAAAAAGCACAAAGCTTGCCCACAATATACATTCAGATCACTTTAGTGGTTCTGCTGAGTCAGTTGGACTGCACATGCACAAGTCCAAGTTTACACAGAATTGCAATGGCAAAACTTAAATCTACAGTTTATCTCCTAGATTTTAGCATCTCATTCTTTCCTTCAGTTATGCTTTCGTATCTCCCCCCAAATGCGTGCTTATCAAACAAAACTGTTCTGCTCCATATCATGGAACTTCCCTTCTAATTTACTCTGACATAGGCAATTGCACCAAGAAAGCTATTAAAGTAAGCAGTCTGTGCTAATGGAAATCTTACTTCAGCATGTAACATCACTGAATGGTGATGGTTATGGTGCAAAAAAAAAGAGCATATTTTCTAAAACCTGCAGGTGTTTTAAGTCTGTCTTTTAAATTGTCTCCCTTGAGCCTGTGTATGTTTGAAAGCTGACTGCTGTGTATAAGAATTATTCCAGTGCTTTCATGTCTCAATATTTTAGTGGTTTAGCACTATCAATTGACATGATATGATAGATTGTTAGATTCTATTAAGTACTTAATATGTACTTCCAAATTGCCTTAGTACTGCTGTGATGACTCCTCCCACTTAAAAACCTCAAAGGGAATTAAGTGACTGTAATGATATTGAAATAAACGCTAGGCTATGAGTTCCTGCAGAGTCAAAACACAAGAAGGAAAAAGAAAACCCCAAAAGTTTTGGAACAAAAACTGAAGTGCTATACTACTTGTTATAGGTAGACTATTTTTTGGCTACTACAGTAGAAACTGCACAACTGATAATAGATAACAAATGTCCATCCTTCAGTCATCCTGGCCTCAGTTTTGTAGGTTAAGTGGATATATTTATTTATTTGTCCTAAATTTGTTTTCTGTTTTTTCAAAGAAAGATGTCTTTTGCAAGCAAACATGGCTTCACTGAAGTCCAATTCATATCACCCTACTAATGTTTAAGTAAACCCCCAGTGGTGGTAAATATGCCCAGGTCAGCAGAGACAATGTAAAGGAGAATCTGTTATTGTTTTATAGAATCCATATAATTTAACTCTGTATTTGCACATGGAAATCTAGCTATAGTAATTAATGCAGTCATATCGCAAACAATGTGTTTACGTGGTGATGATTAAAGTCATCCTATTAAATCATGCTTCTAGAAAACACACTAATTTTGGACTATTTTGGAGAAGAAGAAATAATAATATATTTTAAGATCCACAAATCTTGGGATGACCGAATATTGCTAGTTAAAAATAAAATTACAGTGAGGGTTTATATTTTTGATTACTGTATAATCCGCATAGCAGTGTAATCTGTATAAAACAGATTTTTTCCTCTGTCATATGTCCATATGATTCCACCATCGTCATCTGAAATATGGATATTTGCACCAGCTGAGATTCTGAACCATTTACTGTTAGAAAAGCAAGGGTTGTTAGATAATATGTAATTATTTCTGTACTAAGAACTTGGGGTTTATCTCTTCCCAGTTCCTTTCTATCTTGCTATCAAGTTACTGATTCTCAACACTGCAGTGTCTGATATTTACATTTTGTGCATTTTGTGTTTCATACACATATTTTCCTGGGCCCAAATGCATCCATGAACAGCACTAGGAATTTTGTCAGGGGGTAATTTGTTATTTGTGCTGTAAAGTCAGTGCTGAAATAGGAGGATTTTTAGCCAAAACTGCTACAGATTCATGTATGCATATGTTGTGGCTTAAAACCAACTGGAAATTAGGTTTAAAGCAGCTGCTCCCCCTCTTCCCACCCACTCCGGTAAGAAAGGGACAAAAAGGCAGAGAATGTGGGTTGAGATAATGATTTACTGGAAAAAACAGCACTAAGTAAAACAAACAGTTTCAGCAACAGTGTATAAAATGGGGTGATTACATGCAAAAAATACAAAAAGGGAAGTTGAATGTGAACCAGCAGTGCCCTGGCAGCCAGGAGGGCCAAGCGTGTCCTGGGGGCATCAGGCACAGCATCAGCAGCTGGGTAAGGGAGGGGATTGTCCTGCTCTGTTCTGCCCTGGGGAGGCCTCACCTCAAGTCCTGGGGACAGTTTTGGGCACCACAATACGAGAAAAAAAGCTACTAGAGAGCATCCAAAGGAGGACAAGCAAGGTAGTGAAAGGCCTCAATGGCAAGACTCATGAGGAGCAGCTGAGGTCACTTAGTTTGTTCAGCCTGGAGAAGAGAAGGCTGGGGGTGCCTTTTTCACAGCTTACAGATTTCTCAAAAGGTCAGTGGAGGGGCAGGTCCTGCTCTCCTCTTATGGTGACTGGTGACAGGGCACAAGAAAACAGAATGAAGTTGCGTCAGGAGAGGTTCAGGTTGATCATTAGGAAAGAGTTCTTCACTGAGAGGATGGTCAGTCCCTGGAATGAGGACTTCCCAGAGAAGTGGGCATGGCACCAGTCTGAGCTCAAGGAATGTCAGGATGACACTCCAAGTAATTTGGTTTAGTTTTCGGTACTCCTGTGAGGAACAGAGATTTGAACTCGATGATCATTATTGATCCCTTCCAACTTGAGGTATCCTATTATTTTATATGATAAGTATTTTAAAAAAATGTAGTAGCAAAAATTCCTCTCTCTTTCCCTTGGTTTAAGACACTGTTATATTAGATATCTCTGACATTACTGAACTTTCAGGTAGATGAATTGTATACTAGAAGGGCATGGTAGTTATGCATACTATAACCCTACATATAACTGGAACTCAAGGCAGCAGTTCTGTTATATCTTGTCTAACTCAGTCATTACGAGTTTAAAAGGAAATTCATCAGGTTCTCAAGGACTGGACAACATTTAAAACAAGATAAAAGAAATCAGTGGAAAACAAGTTTTATTCTTTTTTTCAAGTTAAATCAGATTCCTTAAGAGAAAAGTTCAGTGGAGTAATCATATCTGAGCTGCTAGGAACTTCCATGATCACTTAGCTTGCATAGCTTTGTCTCTAAAAGAAAAATACATGTATAGTTTAGGTGGGTGTATTTTGGTCATGTTGGTAAAAATTTTCATTCTTTAAAAATGTAGTACTCTGCAGAAAAAATGAATCATAATAGAGAAGTCTCAGGATTTCCATTATTCTTCGTGTTTTGTTGTCTTCTGCTTACAAGAATGTTGAAAGAAAAGGTTTAAGATGTTACTTCCATCAGCTGAAATGCACACTTTTTGTTTAGGTGGGCAGGACTGTTTCTTGCCTTATATATTAGGGTCAAAGTAAGACAAAAAAAAGAAAAAAACTTCTTCAAATCCTTTAGGTTATTTATAGACAGGAAAATGCATCTTTGCTCCCTTTCTCCAGAGTTACACATTTGCAAGTCCCTTGATTCCAGTAGCATGAAATCCATAGAGTGATAGACTCTTAATTTGGCGTATTGTGAGAAAAGGATCAGCCAGCACCATGACCATATTAGAACTTTGCTCATATAAGTCACAATTTCTTTATAACCCTTCTTTCTAATGGATAATTTGTCACGTTTTTTCTGACCTTGTATCTTTGCCACTTCTTCAAAATCCATTACCCATAAAATAGCTTTCTCTATAGACCTCTGCCATAAATAACTAAACCCAGGCACGAGGGTACCTTTGAAAAGTGTTCTGAAAGAGAACAAAGCACCTTTCTTTTGGTTAAATCATTATTTCTAATTCCTATTGCGATGCCATTCAGGAGCATCCTACAGGGATTAGGAAACTGTACAAACAAATAGCAGAATGATAGCACCTTTAGTAAAAACTCAGATCTGAATTGGATATTTTTACTGTCATGGAGAAAAAAGCTGAATTATACCCAGCATGTCTGCAATTGCTAATGTACGTGTTTCTAGGATTTTCAGAAACGCATGAATGTGTCAGTCCCTGATTGAGATGTCAGTTCTGTAGACGGATGGGGAAGGAACTGTTTAAGGCTTGGTTTTATTTCTTTTGTATATTTTATTGAGGAGCAAAAGACCATGTACAAACACAAACCCATTAGGAGTTCAACACAGAGGAAGCTGTATTAGAATTGGTCAATAGTCTTTCTACAATAAAATGTAAAAAAAGGTTCCTCATTTTCTAATTCCATGTGAAAATTTCAAAGCCTAACAGATGCAAGAGGTTTTCTAGTTCCTGCAAAATCAGGAAATTTCCTATGGAAGTCCCCAGTGACACGAGCCAGATTTTTTTTCACATGAGCTCAGGTCATGAATAAATACCATTTCACTCAACAGATTAATTAGAAGAAATTGGCAGCTGAGACAGAACAGAATATACAGAAATGTGATTACTTTGTATTTCATGTTAATTTTTTTTTTACTTTCTTCCTGTCTAGTTTCACTTGTGGCAATAGTGATTTTCCTGTTTCTTCTGGTAAGAGGATCTCAAGTGACGCTTTCATGTCAGATGGCACAGAGTTATTGAATTCCCTTAGTACACTAAGCTTAACAAGAAAGAAATTGTGCTCGTATTCTTCCTTTGCCTACCTTAAACACAGCATTGTGTTTGTATCAGGTTATAAGAGTGTTTCTATCACTCTTATAAAAGTGAACAGTTTATTAAAGAATAGACTGTGTTTACAGCTTTCAGCAAATATGAAAATAAAAAGAAATAAAAATTTACCGAATTTTAAGTAGACACATATGTAAATATATATTAGACATATATTTAAATGACTATAAAATATTTGCAGAGTAAATGATGCCTTTGAAAGGCACTGCTGGAAAACCATAAGAATGATTAGAAACAAATTGTATCCAAATTAACTTTCAAAATCCATCTAAGAAACTTTGAGAGATGTAGCGAAGAAACAGTTGCTACACTGTTTATCAGAAGCAAATTAACATGTAATTTTTCAGTCATCAGAGAGGTTTGTAGAAGCTGCTCCTGCTGATAGGAGTACAGTTATAATTTGCTACTACAGAAAGCCTTCATCTATTCCGTGCAGTCTGATCAGCTTATTCCACAGACTGAAACTTAATATTCTTTCTGTGTGAATACATCTACTGGCAAAATGACCTTCATATCCTCAAACTTGCCTGGGCAACATGAATTTCTTTCTACCTTTTCTCCTGGTAAACAGGAATGTGGACATAAAAAGTGAACAATATTCCTGTATTACTGTTTTCATCTGTGCTTTGGCTCTCAAATCCAATTGGCATGACAGTTAAAATTAGCAGGACAAGGGCAACTGTCAAGGATGAGGCTGGCTGTAAGCAGAGGGGCTTCTGTGGCTTTGTTTGCCTGTCATTTCAGCTGCTATGTCAGCTTAAATACCATCAGTTAAAAGATACAGAACATAGCTTAAGGAGTAATGGGGTGGGGGGCACATTCGAGCAATGATCAAACAGGAATAAAATCCAGAGAGACCACGCTCTTGGGACACTGTGGCACAAGAGTCTTTCACAAAATGTCAGTGCAGGCTGATTAAACAAATGCTGCTGCCAAGGCAAAGCTGATCAACCTACAGTTTATAGGAAAAGTTCACATGCACTTGTGTTATCATTCCGAAATACTATGGGTAAGTGAAAAATATTACAGAGTTGTGATAAAATGGAATGTTGCATAAACTTAAAAATTTTCTGTACCTAGTATACCAGTGTTTCACATTTTGCTTGATTTGCATTCTGTTGACATGATTTAAAAGCCTTTCAAAATGGCTCTTTGCCCAGACACAACTTGAAAGTCCAAACTCTCCCACAAAAGCAGGTGAAATTCGTTTTGCCACTTGTACAGTTCCATTCATAAATCTTTGCTCAGTGTAGTTCTATTTTTTCCATTAATAATTGTCTTTACCTGAAAAGCTATGATACTCACCAAAGTTTTTTTTCTGCAATTCTAACTCACTTTTTTTCTCTCTCTTTAATCTATTTTAATATATATGCATTCATAAAACTGATCCTTTTTTCCAGAGATGAGTTATTCTTATTCTGTGAATGTAAGAAATAAAACAGTAAAAAATCATTGTGAAAGAAACTGGAGTAAGGAGTGTAAACTTTTTTCTGGATTGAGACAAACTTCATGGGTACTGTCACACATTATAGATCCTAAGTTCACACTCCTTAATCAAGTGACTGTCCTGTACGCCATTGATTAAGGACTGAGGAAATTGGCTGAAGTCCCTTGATCTCAACTATGACAAGACAACAAAGGTCCACTTGTGTCTGAGGGAAAAGGAGAGACAAGGAGTGTAACCAGGCAAAAAGAGGGTAGGGTCGAGCTGTTCAAATAGGTGCAGAAGTCAAGATAGAAAGAAGTAAAGCAAACTGTGTCCCAAAGAGAGGAAAGAATAGTTAACGATTAAGGGGTTAAATTAGATAAAGCCCAAACTGAAGAGTATAGATAGTATCAGTACTTAGTTATGCAGAAAAGCAGCCATATAGGGAAGGCATAGAAAGACAGAGGCTGTAAGCAGACAGTGAAAAAAGCAGAACATTCCACTAACAATAACCACAAACACAGGTGACAAACAAAAGAGAAACATGACAAAATACAGTAAAAACTCTTAGAGCCATCTCCCTCTTCTGCACAAATGACACAATGACAGTGCAGGGGAGTAATCCTCCCTTTCTGGGCCAATGAATCTTAGCAGAGCCTAAATAGGATGTGTAATGACAGACCCTGCAGCCATTCTTTTGGGGTAAAATGAGAGAGGTGGGAGTGGGGTTGACTTTCTTATAATCTTTTCTCCTCCTAAAAAACCAAAAAAAGTTATCGGAATGAAACTCTTCATGAATGCCACAGATGAATCCAAGTCCAAGAAAGGATTAAAAATCTGAGCTAGCTATAGGACATGGATCGCATAAGCAAAGAGAGATCTGAATCCACCACAGCTGCAGAAGGAGAGCTGAGATAGCAATTGATTTAGTGAATTGCCCACTTAAGTCATTTGCATGGCCAGTGCAGCCCACCCCTGCCGCAGGAACACGGCTGGCAATGCTGTCCTCTGCTGTCTGGTACCACTTCCCTGGATGTCTTACATACCTTCTACATACCTAGGTCTGAATTACTTGCTAAGCCTGTTCTGTGGGGCTTGGACTAGACAGCTCAGATTTTCTGTTGCTGGAATTCAGATTGTGGCTATAAACCCTGTCAGGCTGAAGACATTTCAATGTAAATTACTGCATTCAAGAGGAATGCATTAGCCACGGAATGATTATATGAAACAAAATTGCAACAATGCCACAGCTGTGGTTTTGAACAAAAGCTCAAGTAATTGTGGTTGTTTTGTCCAGACCTTAATGAAATTAGCAGGTTATAGAAGTGCTTTTCACATGCCTCGGCTCAAAAGCATTATATTTGTCTTTTAAGGTAAGAAAAAAACCCAGAGGTACATGTTTTCAGATCCTCAAGTAAGTGCTAGTGAAAACAGCGTCTTTATGACATTTTCTCAGTTGTTGGGTCTTATAGGAAATATTCTACTTCTTTTAAGGATAAGAGAAAATTAGAAGTGGGGAGAGGAGGTGAAGCCTATTTCACTTAGAAACATGATGTACATTCCTGGAGTATAACAATTAATTAATTGGTGTTCATTGTATTAGACATATTTTTAATCACTTTACCTCATTCTCACATATCAAAAGAATATGTAAAACTCCCTAGTATCCCTTCTGAATTTGTAGATATAATATCCCTTTCCCATGTGGTAGGTCAACAGGACTATATTGCCTTGTTTTGCATGTCAGGGTCCCATTAACCTAATGTAATAGTTGGCACAGATTTCTGAGCAAGTTTTGTCTATGAAGTTAGGAGGAGAATCTGAGTGGAATATAATACTCTGCTAAAACAATAATACTCTCATAATCTAGCCCTCATTTACTTGTCAAGCCTAGTGACAGTCTTTAACAGCATTCATTCTTTTTATGTTTTATTTTAAGTGATTTCTTTGTAGCCATTTGAAAAACTAAAATAAGATTGTTACTCTATCTGCATTTAATAGGGAACCATTCTGTCCATTTTCTTTTTTTTTTTTCTTTTTTTTTTTAACTGGAACGCACTTATGTTTATTTGTAAGGCAGCTTGCCACAGATGTCTTTAAGAAATGGATGGAAGTACATACCTTTTATGTATTTTTATTTTCTATCTTGAGTAAATGCTAAAATGCTACAACTGGTGTTACAAGAATACTGTTAGAAATTTTGTTCATTGTCTCATTTTTTTGTCACTAAAGGGGATATTGGGAACTGATGGAAGGATTGGATTTCCGTGGCATGGCTTGTGCCACCTGACATTGTCAGTTAGCAAAACATATTAGAGAGGAGAAAATTATAGATGTTTTTGGGGGGGCTTCGTGGCTTTCTGTTTTCCTTGTCCCCTTCCATTTGCCGCAATGTGCACCCTGTGCTTTCTGGCCTGGTGTGGTTCATGCTGAGGCAGCCCTTGTCTCCCAGACCAGGGCTGGATACAGCACAATGCCCTTCCCTTAGTTCAATGAGTGCTTGTAGCTCACCATGACTTCAGTGTAGGTTGGGAAGGTCAACATCTGACAAGAGTAAGCTCTGAATTCCTCGCAGCACTCTCCCTTGTCAGGTTCCCTGAGGGCTGATATCCATAGCATAATGAGAGTTTAATTCACCCACAGACTGATTCACCACACATCAGGCTTCTCTATGTTCATACCTTTAAAATCTGGAATGAAGACTTCTGTCAATGGTTCTAAAAAGAAAACAAACAGACAAAAAAGGTTGAAACTTCACTTTGAAAGAAATTAGAAGAATCAAACATTCTATATCTAGCTTAGCTACTCTTTCAGTTTTGAAAATGGTGTGAAAATATGGCAATTTTGTTCCTTAAACTTGATTCTTTTGTACATTTAGTTACATACCTCAAAAAATAAATACCTCTTCAAACTGATATTGCATTAGTTTCTTTTTCATTAGGTCTCAGTAACCACTTTCCACCCATTTGTTTCCCCCAAAACACGGCAATGAAAAAGTAATATACAATTCCTAATGATTTTCTGAAATACTGCACAGGTGCAAGCTGCAGCTGTTATGAGTAAACTAGATTTTGCTAAACTAATTCAAATCCCGTTGGGGAAATAGAAGAACCACTGCATTCCCATAAAAAGAAAAATGTTTTCATTGTAGGATAATGAAGTTTCCATGTACATTCTACCTAGTCAAAAGGTGTTTTACAAAGAAAATAAAAGTTATCTTATAAAAACTGATGAAATATATAATCTCTTAGATTCTCCCTTTGTTAAAAGTAAAATGGTAGTAGTTGTCCTCTTTGAAAAGCCTTACTAGCATTTTCAAATTTGAATGAAATGGCTAAGATTATGTTACAGATACTAAAATAGATCTGAAATTAGAACAATGAAGCATTGTCCAGACTTATATTTAAAATATAGAACTTTTCATTTGAACAGGTAGATTACAGTGAAAATTGCACTTTGCTGCTCATTTCTAAATGTGTGTTTACATTTGTTCGTATGCTATATGCACTCATTTGTGTTGCCAAGCTTTTTGATAAGGAACTTGTCTGAAAGATTTGGGTGTTGTTTTTATTTTAAAACCCATATTGTGTACAATGATAAAGATTTCATGGAGGAAACATACACACATTCACCTCCAGATCAACTGGCTAGTGGTGGATGAAGTTCGAGGTCTGGGTTTCTCACCTTTCCCCTCTCAGCACCTTCTCAGGCTCAAGGTAACACTAACCCATGTAAGGTATGGAGACCTCAGCTGAGGGGTGGAGATGAGTAACTGAGAGAGGACGTTGTTCTCTGTGTTGATTGGCACAACGAGTTTAACTTAGAGTCTCAAAGTTCCTTTGTAGAGAAGTGAGAAGGGCTGAATAAACTTCAGTACTAACACATCAGATACAAATCTTGGAATAACAACATATTTTTCACTAGAAAAGAAGATATTTTGAGGCAAAACTTTCCTTCTCAAACTAAAATGTTAAGCCGCACTGAAAATCTGGAATTCCCGAAGCACAGTTTAGCTCTGGGACCACTGCTAAAAATCACTATCAGGGCTTCGGCGCTGGTAACAGGATACTCCCTCCATAAACATCTGCAGGACTGCCTTGATTGACATCATCCAAGGATCTGGGGGCTGCATTATGAATTCAGTTGTGCAAAGTGTGAACCTGACAGCAGGTTTCTGGTTTGTTGGTGCCCCCGAGCCTTTCAACGGACGTCTGTGTTACGGGAGAGAACATCTAGGAAAGAACATCTTGGAAACCATTTCATTGCTAGCCTTAGGGAGAGCATACTCAACGCAGAGAGAATTACTCTAATCATTTTATTATCTTACAGGTTATTAAAGGCTTATTTACACATTCCATAGGGAACTTTTCAGCTTCCTATTTTGTATGTATTATTTGTTTAAAAACTAAGATTCATCACAGACTTCAGATTTGCACTATGAAGAAGGCGTAAAATATTATTTTAGTTTCCTAATAATGCTATCAGGAATTAATAATTCCCTTTTTTAATTATTTTTTTCCAGCTAATATCCAGGATCAGAAGTGGATTAATTATCTGAATTAGTCTTGGTACTGCTTTACACTCTTTATACTTGTTTTTAAACTGCCTGAATTTATTTAAAACCAGAGTTTCCTCTGTTAGTACAGGTTGAGTTTTGTAAAAACATGAATAAATTACTATTAGAGATTTTAAAATTGGGATGTAGACTACCAAGTCATGTATAACGTTTGCCTATTTTGCTATTGTGATATTTCCATTGCGAAAACTGATTAGACACCATAAAAATAATGTATTTTAAGTTGTCCTAAAATGGATTCTAGCAAAAAAACCAGAGAAATTAATTTTTTTCTACTCCTTTAATGACTGCAATATTCTGTAACTTTATTTTTGGATATACCTCGTATTTTGTAGAAAATGTGTTTGAAATGGGGTTTAGACTCTGTGGGAATTCTTACCTCCTTGAATCAGACTGGAGAAGATTCTTTCCAACCTGTTGGAAAAAACCCCTCCACTTTGCTTAGTAGACAGAACTGTCAGTTATTGCTCTCATTCTGGGCAATCATATCACCTCCAATTTTCTTAGGAAGAGAAGTCTAAGGCTACACTCTGGAAATCTATGGAAAGAACTGATGTTTGATTTTCATGTTTAGCACCTGCACCCTCTTGAATTTTCAGGTACATTTTGTTGCATATTTCCAAATTCACTCCCGTGTACATTTTGTCATGTTTCTAGCCAAGAGAAGACAAATTGGTGTATTTCTGAGGCTGCATCTGTCTGAAAGGCATGTCCTAGCCAGTCAGAGATTTTGGAAGGAGTTATTAACAAATGCTTGTGTGTGAAAGGCTAATAGAAAGGCAAACTGTTAGCAGTAATAATTCCTTTATGAAAAATTATTATGTTACATATGTTTCAACATGTAAACCGTAAATAGAACTAGCAATGGGACCCATTAGCCTTAGTGTGTTTATTTACTTATTGTAAACTAAATAGCCTCATAAATATCTTCCAGAATGAGACTGTAACTTAAAAATTAGAAATCTTGCAGAAGTGCTTCAGCAGAGCTTTAAGATTATGCATGCACATTTCTTTAGGAACAGCATATTTTCTGCGTGCTTTTAAGGATCAGCAAAACAGATTAAGGATATCAAAGCAAAATATAGACCCCCTGCAATAGATCATTTTAAGTTTTGAACAGTTTAGAGAGCATATAACCACTACAGCCACTCCATATTTATTTTGATAATTGTGCCACAGAGAATGTGTTGCTTTTCACCCCATGTTGTAAAACTTAGAATTTTACAGTCTAGTGTGGAGTAGCAGCATCAGAATGTTAGAGATGGACCAGTTCCAGCACTTATTGAATCATTAGCCTTGGGCAGAAAAAATTTAAGATATCCATACAGAAAAGAATTTATTCAAATAATATATGAGGTTTGACTTAGACTAGGGAATTTTAATTGTCAAGACTGACAGGTGATACTGCCTTCCTTCGCATCTCTTTGACTTTTCTTTATGCATCATGTCAATCATTTCCCTTCTAAATTTATTTAAATAATGTGTTATTCCTCTTTATAGATGTTAACCCATTAGTATCTACTGCCCTACTAGTGTCTAATCACACCAGAAAACAAATTCTCAACAAGAATTATGTCAGCAGTCAGAACACAAAAGACCATGTGAATAAAATTAAGAATGCCTAACAGAGTTTACTTAATGAAAAATATGATTCTGAAAATGACAGAGGGGTCAAATTGGCTGCTTGCCTAATATTGGTATGGTGGTGAAATTAAAGCAGAAGTCAAAAGGTAAACGTAATACATAAAAATTTAAAAAGCAGAATCATTTTACAACCAATAAAAATAGATCTTTTCAAGTGTAGAATATTAATAGTGAAATATTCCGTGCTAAAATCTCTATAAAATAATATATATTAAGTTCATTAGAGCAATAAAAGTCTTAGGAAAGAGAGGTCATTCACTACATGGAGAAGATTAAGATGTTTTAGGAAATAAGAAAGCCAAAGGGTTTAGGAACACTCCTACATTTGGAAAGAATTAATATGTCTATTGTTTAGGTGGATAGATATTGTCTATTTATAACTCAAAAAAGATGTTAAGTAACATCTGGAGGTGATAAACATTTGAAATCATCAAGTTGGGAGAGTTGCATTAAAAAGAGCAATTGATGACATCTCTGGCTTGATAGTGTTGATTTGTAATAAATCTCGGGGATAGCCAGTAAAAAAATCCAGAAGACTGAAGGACAGTTCATATTGTGCCAATACTCAGAAATACAAGTGTGAGGAGTATGATATTTATAAGCCTAGAGCACTTACCTTTAATTATGACAAGCTGGATACACTTTCACTGTTGAGGACATAAAGGAGAACAGTTCATGCTAACTAACATAAATTCGTGGGAAATAGATATTGTACAACAAACATAATTTTATTGTTAGTTTAATTGGATATTATAACAGTGATCGTCACAATTAGGGTAGTCTGTAGGAATTGCAGACATGCAAGCTGAATCCCACTTTGTTGAGGATAAATAAAGGATAAACATCAAACAGATGATAAATGCTCCACCCAGACCTTTTGGTGATCCAGATGTTCGGATGCTTATGGAATAAAACTCTCTTCACACACACAGCATCTGATCAGTGAAAACCAACGGATAGGAATGAATAGGGGAATAAAGAAAAAATGCTCGCTTAATAACTGGGTGGTGGTAATACCCCCTCCCTTTTGCCTGGAATAGAACACAAAACTTTTCCAAATGGTGTTAGAATGCTAATATAAAAGCAAATCTTTATTGAAAGCCTTCAAGGTGCACAGTATGGCAATATGCACACATGATACAATATTTCTACAATTTTATGAGGTTAGTTGATTAGTATACCTATCAAATATTGTCCAGTTAGAAGGGCGGTTCATTAGGCAATTTTCCCCCAGGTTCTGCCCCATTGAAGCCCTCCCCCTTGGATCTTTTAGCCCTGCACTTTATTGTGTCTGTAATATACAGTGCAAAAACTGTCCTTGCTAGACTAAAGGCAAGACTAAACAGAATTTCAAGAACGTATTTGCAAGGATTTGTTAAACTATGGGAGAGGGCAAAAAAAGTACTAGAAGTTATAACTATGTATTAACAGTCCACAGACTTACAAATATATGAAAAATATATAAAATGCTAAAAACCTTTAAGCATCATCACCACTGATCATTGCCCTGTGTTGGTGGGAACCCTTATGGAAGAGTGCTGAAAGATGGTTTTGCATAAGCACCATTGTAGTAAGAATAACTTTCCTTTTCCTCAGGGAAAACAGTATTAATACTAATATAATGTTTATAGCTTTTAAAAAAAATTATAAATATATGTATATATCTTATATACTTTAAAAATATTTTCTCTGTAGCCTTACCTGGCCAGAGAGAAAGCAGAAAGGCATGCAGGATCCTTTCCCTGACTTCCATGAAAAGTCTCCATATCATGCAATAAAGGTGAAAATTTGCTCACTCTGTTCTCTTCCTCTCATTACCTATTTTTCTACAGTGATCTCAGAAATATTATGGGTCCTGTAATTTGCAAACTCATAATATGTGTGAGAGTGCGTTTCACACATGAAGGGACATGAAAAGCTTGAAAAACTGTTTCATCTCATGATTTGCCTCTGCCTTTCATTGATTTCAGCTACCTGTCAGGCTCAGCTCTTATCTTTGACATTACTAAACTCTGCTGTGTTCAAAGTTGTAAATTATAATAAAACTCTTCTATTCATCATTTCAGTGCCATGTGCATAACAATTATTCTAACTGCACCATAAATGTCAGACCAAATTGTTCAGGGTCTTTTTTTGTATATTTAAGTGTGACTGAGGAAACACTGAAAGAAGGTAAGGATATTGCTTAATTAAATGATATTCTAACCTCATTGCATACCACAAAAGATTTTCAGGGATACAGGGATACATTTCTTTTATTTTTTTTTCTTCTTTTTTTTTTTTCTTCTTTCTCACAATAAAGCTGAAAAGCCGTCTGGGACTAAAAACATTTTTCTTTCCACGTTATTGGGACCCAAGCCAGTTTAAGAAATTTATGTTTAATAATTTTGCTTTTTTGAAGCTGGGTGCCACAGGATATCAGATCTAACAAGTTTGTTAAGTGATTGGAATCCCTTGAACATTATTGTAAAGTAATAATTATGTATTGGAAAAAGCCTTTACTCAAAAGTCTCCCACAAATGACAAGAGTTAAAAACCTAGATGGGAAATGGTAAGTTGTGACACAGCAGATTAATAGTAGAGAGTTTCAAATCTCCATAAAAAGTCCAATGTTAATACATTTGTAAATATTCAGTGAATGTTCATAATGTATCTTTGAAGTTCAGAAATTATTTCATGAATAGACAAATACAGAGAAAGCCACAAAAAAATATTAGAGGATTATGCAACTAGTAATATGGTAGCATAGTGTAAAACAGAACTAAAAAATTGCTAATTAATCCACAGTAGAGTGGATTATTTGAATTTCACATTATAGGTGCAGTGCATCAATTCAGGAAAGATTCCTGGGTATTTCTAGTTATCCTGACTCTGAGACACAACGTCATAAGCTCACAGAGTTGGGATGTCTTAACGAAATGGAGAAGATTTAATCTGCTTAGGAAAATGGTAGTGGGGTAGATAATGGAACGTCTGCAAACTGGTGTCGCACACTATTTCAAACAGCACGCATGATTAGAGACATGATAGGTCTGAACCAGCCTAGGAGTTCCCAGCTTTCTGTAGAGCGTTTTTTTCCAGAGGAAAAAAATGTCTCAAGGAATATATCTGGTCCTTTTGGAGCCCATGTTTTTTATTGAAATATATAAATATATTCCTATTTTTTGAGTAGTTTTTAAAAGCTAAAATTTTATATCCTTCTAAAAAAAAGGAAAAATTATTCTTGACATTAAAATCACAAAGACAGCAACAATTTTTTTTTGTTTCTAGGTGAATTAATTTAAGTAGATTTGGAAAGTGGTGTTACTTCTGTAACTACCAAATAACAGAGGTCTCCTTGCTCTTTAAACAAGCAAAAAAAAATATTTAAAACTTGGGGAACCAAGTGACGATTGGAAGAACAATTAAGATGTGCTTATGGTTTCTTGAGATAAATAGCTTTTACATCAAAAAAACAAGCAAAATTTCTTGATGTAACCAGTTTTGTTTGCAATTGTCTTCCAAACTGGAAACTACTGAAATTTCTTCCCTGCCCTGGAAAGCTCATAATGGCACTTACTGCTACTGTTATATAGATATAAATAAATAAATAAATACATATCTACAATATATAAAAAATGCAGAGTTCTACTTTTCTGCCTGCTTGTGATTCAGACCATGTACAATGCCAGGTGCTGAAGCACTCAGTTGCCAAACCCCTTGGATCTCGTTATGGCTTTTTTCATATGAGCACACTCAGGAATTAACAACATAATTGAGATCGGTCAATCTTTTAAAAGTTTGTGTCCTTGAAATGTGTGCCATAATTCCCTTATAACTCCTCAAACTGGAGAAATGTCTTTAGTTTACTGTACAAATTGGATTTGTGTATTCAAATTCAGAAGACATAATAAAAATACAGTCTGCTCCATTTAATTGAAAGTACACTTCTAAATATATTTGTTTTAAATCTAAAGATGATGCTGTTAATTTTGGTGCAGGAGAAAAATAACTGGCAGAGCCATCTGATTAATCTATTTTTGATCCGATAAAGAGGGCTCTGAATTCATTCTATCAACATACTTGCAAACATTAGGCTAATTTCTAACACTGAAACTTTTATAACAATACAAAAGCCTGGTTACATTTTGATCGCTGAAAGCCCTTAAAATAATCTGTTTCAATACTGCAGCATAGGATTACCTTTGTTTCTTCTCCAAAGCTCAAGAAAGGTCTGGGTAAAAGACCCTGACTCAGTCACCTCCTTGGTCTTCTCTGGAGTTGTTGCAGGGTGGTATTGCTGCCACAGTATATTGCAATAAAGAAATCTCAATTAATATCTTCATTTATTGTGAAGAACATAATGGAATGACACTACAGGATATGTCTACATTAGGATTAGGAGTGTGGTTTTTTTTAAAGAATCCACTGACTGTCACCATTCATTCTGCTCTTGTTCAGGACAGGGAGCAACAATCTTCTTCTATGAGCTTGATCTAAATTTGCTTCCTTACAGTAAGAAACATGTGCAGTGCATACCAGGGACTCTAAACCACAAGTTTGGCCTAAAACTAAAGTGCAGAGGTCCTTGTGCTGTAGTGGGTTTGATTTCGTAAATGTAAAACCTTAACATGAAATATTTTTGGATGTGAAATTTCTTGGAGGTTACTTTTAAATTTCTTTCTTTTGACAAGTGAAAGATCCAATTTTCAATGAAGAAAGAAGAATGCCTACAATTCTTGCTTAAAGTCAGATGTTTTACAGTTTAATAATGTAATACTGTGCTTATGGGTTTTATCTCACCAGAAATTAAATTCAACATTTGAATTAAACTTGAAGACTAGAATCCAAACAGAGGTGTAGTGAACACTATGGAAGCTCAAAATCTTGATTCCATGACACTAGTGAATGCATAAGACTGGGTGTAAGAAAAGGGAAAACACAGATGCATATAGAAGCCTCTAGCAATAATTTTCCATAAAATTTGTACTGTTCAGTTAAAAAAAAAAAGCACCCAATCCCTTGTAATTTTCAATATGACTTTAACTGAGGGATTGGAAGCAAAAATAGTTTTTGAGAACTGAAATGACATTCCACTTACCTGCTGAGAATCAGCTAGTATCTCCTTCAAA
This sequence comes from Ifrita kowaldi, assembly GCA_013398055.1. NCBI lineage: Eukaryota > Metazoa > Chordata > Aves > Passeriformes > Cinclosomatidae > Ifrita > Ifrita kowaldi. The sequence goes on from VZRS01006715.1 coordinate 64,418, forward strand.
TAGTCTGAGACAGCTGAAGCAAACTATTTAAGAGGATGTTGAACTTCAACATATTTCCTGTATTCAAAATTAAACATATTTTACCATAGGTAAACAGAGTAATAACTGCCCAAAACCACAGAAAAGTCTGTCAGAAAACTTCATCTTTATCAGGAATTCTATGGGGCTTTGGGATGTGTTTTCTGATTTACTTAGGTACTGAAAATAGAAAAGGAATGATCTAGAAAGTTCAAAAGTGACAAGACTTGCTTTAATCTCCTCCCACTGAAATCACTAAGTTGTTTGTTTGGTTTATTTTTCATGCAACTTCAGGGAGAAAAGATATGATTGTCACAATTTTCTATTTTAAAGAGTCTTTTAGAAATGCACCAGTGTGTGGAGGGACTAAGATAAGACCTCTCCAGGAGTAAAATCCTGTTCATTTGTTCAGTCTGTTAACGTTTAGTTAGAATTTAATTGATTCATGGGCTTTGTGTTGATCATTTGCAGGCATTTACTGCCACAATTTCAGTCTGCTTTTAGATGTCAAGATTGCTTAGTGAACAATGTAAGTGCAGCAAAATGGCAGCCATTGAATTAATTTTCCCAGATAAATAATTTAACCATACCCAGTATATTTCAACAGAGGTATTCAATCTACTATTTTCCCTGTACTCCAGAAATACTCCTCTGTTTTAATAACTTCTTGTTTTTTAACTTATGATAGAGTAAAATTCTCTTTCAACCTACATATTTGTTCTTTCTGGGCACATCCCAAAAGCTCAAGATTTATAATTATTACTAAGATTAATGAAAGCATTCCCATTTAGAGTAGACATGCACATTCCTTACTTCCTCTGCACCCTTTTATCAGGCAGAAATGAGCAGTATTTACTTATGTTCTAGTGTAGTTCTTAAAAGGGTGACTTGATGGAAAGAAGAGAGAAGTGTGTTATTGTGTGTTTACAGCACAACTAATAATTCACTCTCCTGACTCTAGGTAAAAGGAATATAATATGTGACACAGCAGATTCTGCTCTTGCCACTGGAAATATAAATTAACTCTCCTGACTCTAGGAGATTTGTGTGTAGAATTGAACTGGTGTAACTGAGATCAGAGCCTGTTCCAAAGATCTTGAATAATTCCTATAAGGCAAATGCCTTCAGCTGTCAATCTTCCAAACTGACCTGTCAGTGTCACATAATAATTAAACAGCAGCTGGCATTAGTGCAAATTTATAATTGCTATAATCCTTATTGCTGACATGTCAATATTTAACTTGCATTAACCTTTCCTTTGAGGCTTACAAATAGTGCATCTCTGGCTTGCTCAGTCTAATTTTTCATGTCACTGCCTTGCAAGGTACAAAGATTTATAATGGCATTTTGTGATGGATACAGACCACTCCTTTACTTAGCCTTGTAAGATTCGCTAACTCTAGAACACTGGTTCATTTATTTTTTTCCTACCCTGCCTGATAACTACTTTTTAACCATTTAAACAATTAATAACATGAAGGCCGGATCTCCAATATTTAGCATAAGACTGTATCTCTTGTGAATTTTAGACTGCTACTTTGGAGGGTGAGACGCTCCTTACTACCATTACTATATGATACAGACTCAATTTCTAGAATTTTTTCAGTTTGAAATGTAGTTAAAAGAAATTAATAGCATTAAAACTTCAGGGAGAGATGTTGCAAATTTTGGAATATTTATGAAAAGTCAAAATGAAGCCATTATTTTAGTAGCCATCTTGAGAAAACAAATTTGAAAATTCTGGCCAGATTGGTTTTTCTGATTCATGGATGGTCTAGCCGGCAAACCAAAAAGATCAAAAGAACTTGTATACTCTCACTCTGAATTGTTCCCTACCTTACACTATGTTTGAAAGTAATAAATTGTATGTAAACTTTTGTCAGAATATAATACCCTCTTTTTTGGTGTTAATCTCTATACAATGAGGATTTTTCTTTAGCCATATGGAAGTTTATAAAAACAATTAACATTAGATGCAGGGTTGCATTTGGGCTCAAGATACTTGCAGTAATCAAAAAATTAAATGAGAATTGGCTCCAAAATCTTGTGACTGCTCTTCTGCTCATCACCCCAAAATAAAGCATGTTCTAGAAAGCTGTCCCATATTTCCATTTCCAAAGATCTCATTGTTATCTTGCCTTCCACTCTTTGAGGTTCTGAGAATTACTTAACAACTACCTATATATTTATCCTTATATTCCTTACAGCAATTGTAATTCTATGGACTAGTATAAAAGTTCAGCATCTCCTAAATATTTTAATCTAAAATTCTCATAGCAAAGTGAAGTAAAAGACTTATTATTAACATCTGTGTGTTCTCTCTTCAGCCTTATCATCTGATCTTTCTATTTTCTGCCCAATAATGGTGAATTATAGGTCAGGGCTCTTCCTTGAGAGGGTGAATTAAAATTCTACCTGGTGTAGACACTATTTCATGATTTATTAAAGTTACAAATAACCTACAATCATGTTTATAATTAAACAATATAATTTGTCCCTTACTGTTATGTTTCTGAGAGTTCTGGACTCTTTACTCTGCAGGGAATTGCTGCTCATGTCTTCCAGATTAAGTTTTAAAGCTGGGTGTAAGTGTGTAGTGAATTGACAAATGCCAGGCATCATGCATAGCGGGCACAATAGATTGTGCTTAATTCAGATTGATTAAGAGCAAATGAGAAATGTGAGCATGAAATAAGTACATTGTACCAGACTCTATATGAACAACAACTCCTTGTGTGTCTGAACATTCTATAAAAGCTCTGTATTTTCTTTAAAATAAAGTAATTTTAAAAAAGAAAATGTTGCACTTTTAGAACAAATGTTTGAACCTTCTGGAGAATCCATATGTCCTACAAGTTCCAAGAATGAATTTAATTATTGCTATGGTTACATCAACACATACTGTAATATGATATAATCAGCTGTGATTTGCTGTGGCACAGAATATGCAAAGATATGTTTTATTAAAAAAAAAAGCCATTGCCAATATGTTCTTGTTTTACAAACATACGAGGTATTTTGAAGTTCCAGAAAGGTTTAAGATGCAGGCTGTCAACTTTGTTTAGTTATTATGATGACTCCTCAAAAGGTTTTGAATTGATGTGGGAACATTTCTCTAAAGAGAATTTCCTGGATTTAAGAACTAAAATATTTTTAAAGTAGAACCTGTTTTTTTTACCTGTAAATCCCTAGCAATATTATTTTTCTTGTAATCATCTTAAATACATAATAAATAAGTTGCTATACCCCTTTTCCATAATATATCCCTTTTAATGCCACTATACTAAATGAACACATATTTGGATTTTTCAATCTTTCTTCTCCTAGATTTTTCAGTATTTCTTTTTCCTTTATTGAATCTTATTTTTCCCATAAATTTGTTTCCTGCATATCACCTGGGTATCTGTATTCCTAATAAGTTATGTTGATGTCTTGTAAAATTTCTTACATCTTTCAATATTGATATTATGATCTTGATATTTTGATACTTAGATCTCAGAGTTCTTCCTTCTTTTCCTTATTTTTACATCTGAAGTGATGCTTACAGCTCCAGGCAGATGGCATAAGTCATTGGAGAAGGAAGTAAAAGATGGCACATATTTTAGATAATATGTCAAAAGATGGCTCATCTGTACAACACATGACATACTGTTAGAAAGAAAATTACCAAAACCCCTTTCTAGCCAAGTTTATAATTTCCAAATTATTTCCCCTTACAAATTGGGCAATGTATAAAAGAAAAAAAAAAGAAAAAGAAAAAGGAAAAAATAAATAGCACTAAATAAATGTGTGCAGTGTTTTTAAAAAATAATGCTGAAATGAAAAACGCATTGATTTTATGATAGAAACTCTCTGACCTTCCACTAGGCCAGGTTGCTTGAGCCCCATCCATCCTGGCCTTGAACACTGCTGGGTGGGGGACATCCACAGCTTCTCTTGGCAACCTGTGCCAGTGCCTCGCCACCCTCACAGGGAAGACTTTCTTCCTAATACCTAATCTAAACCCCCCCTCTTCCAGTTTAAAGCCATGACTCCTTGTCCTGTCCTATATCACTGCAGAGTACCATGCACCAACAGCATCATACCCTCACTTTTAAGAGCTCTGTGTTCTAGAGAAGGATAGAGCCAGACTCCCTTGTGCCTTTTTTATTTTTATAGTTGTGCAATTTTCACTGGATGGATAGGATCTCAGTCTTGTTTCAGGCTACTTTTCATAGTCTAATCATGTAATAAATGCTTTGGAGAAGTATAAATTGCAGGTCCACATCTCTAGAAGAAAAAAGGTGCCTGGAAGAATGTTCTCCTGCTTTCTTTAACCATATATATATAGTGAAAAAAGTAATTTCCTCTTTTATTACATATGGACTCTTGGAAGTGGGTGCTGCTTTGACTTTCCAAAGGATGGAAGTTTGGGTAAAAAGTTCAGACTAATTCCTCTGCGGTTATATTTTTTTTTTTCTGTGTGTAGACAATTACCTTTTTATTGTGCAGTATTTAGCTTTCATGCTGAGTCTCCTTCTGGGTAACTAATTTTTAGATGTTAAAATGTTAAATTGATACCAGTAAGAGATAAAATTAAAATTTCCATGGATTTCAAGGTCTTGAGATTAGAAGAAAAGTTTACTGGAACATATTTGCAGTGATTTTTTTATATAAATTAATATTTTAGGAGATTTCTAATATTTAAAGTTAACAATACTAACCAGATGGGATAGAATTATTGTGTCAGACTTTCGTGTGTGATTTCAGTCCATTGAAGAGTGTTTTATGCACAAAATATTCACTACTGGTTCTTGTCTTTTCAGTGTATGAGATCACTGCTCTATTTCTTTCACAGATTTCTGTAGTCTTTAGCCCGTAAAGGACAATTCTAATCATCTGTGCTGTGCCTGACTGCAAAATGAGCATCTGCTTAAAAAAGAGCTTTATGTTTTCAATATCATAGATTTTACCAGCCAAAACCAACCAAGCCTGAAGAAGTGGATTACTGTGTGACATCAACTATCAATAGCCCTCACTGTATTTATGTGAAAAAAATTTCATCAATGCCAGAGTTGTATTCCAAGATACTAGATTACAAAAATCTTTCAGGAAAAGTAAGGGAAATCTCATAATTGCAGACATATGACATGAAAACATATCTGGATAAAGTTCAAGAGAATATATGGTTTAGTTCTTCTTTCCACAAGGGTGAAGTAAGCAAATGAGCTGTCTTTTCAAGTGTAATGTTCTGTGACTATATATTTTATACTATCTAATGTGATTAATTTATTCTCTGTCAAACTCTTAGGTGTGGCACATATTCAGTTATGATAGACTAGCAGATGCTTGCAACATAAAATGTTATTTTATGTTGCTGTCCCTGCCAGCTCTTTCTTCTAAGCTGGATAGCACTAGCTGTTCAACTTCAGCAGGAAAGTAGGTAAACATGTGGCTCAAATTGTGAGGCAGAAGACAATTGGCTGTATGTGTTTGGGAGTGCAGCTGCAGCTGCAGCTGGTATGGGTTGGCTGTACATTTTTATAACACCTGGACTAAACAAAAGTGTCACATTCTCAATCTATGAATTCAAAAAAGAAATATTTAAGAGAGATGGTCAGTCATGTCTCATGCTTCCCTACTTGGACAGTCTAGACTGGGAAAACTGGGGTTGTAAGGTCCTGGAAAGGAGAGGTGCTGCACAGAAGAGAGATTCCCAAAAGGAAGAGGTGGTCTTGGGGAAAATATTAGGGAGGAAGGATTGAGTGAGAAGGAAGGAAAGGGAGAGAGAAGGGAGGGCAGGGAGGGAAGGAATTACAGGAAGTAGAAGGTGAAGATTGTGGCTGGAGAATAAAACTGGGAAATAGGGAAAAGTCCCAGAGATGTGTGGACTCAAATGCTGGTGATCCCCAAGAATGGTGTGTACAGGTGCAACATTCTGCTCAACTTCCCTGGGTGAGCATCCACCTTCCATCTGGGGACTGGAGACCCAGGGAACCCAGTGTGGTGGGGGGAAACAGTGAGCAGGTATGCCAGTAACTGAGTGAGTTGGAAGGGAATATTTCAGGTTTTTAAACTCCATTGTCCAAATCCAGTATGGGTTTACCTCATGTCATCTACTTTTAATCAGATTTGGGAATTATTCAAATTTTTCTTACTAGAAAGTTGTTTGCCTTACTGTAACTTGCATCTGATTTTGGCTCATCCTTTTTAAATGTTTAGTGTGTTCTTAATGCTTAATTTTAAAGTTACACTGTACTTAACAAGATTTAAAGAATTGCCTTAGTGTCATGTATGAAAAAGTATATATTTTTCAGTTGTAATAATAAAATCCTTTGATATGTAGTTCTTTACTCTCAAATAGTTACGCAGGACTGAGATTTTCATACATTTCTCCAGTTATTACTATATTCAAGATTGTGCTCAACCCGATGTTTTATCCAATTCAGTCTGTATTTACATCTGACATATAACTATACTTTTATATTTAACTGTGTATATATGGCTTAATTTATATCCTATTATTTCACAGACAGAAAAGGCCAGTGTAGTCCAAAATTAATTAATTAAATTATTTATTTTTGAAGCCTTGTTTCTGAATCAAGAGAATAAGACATAAAATTGGATCTGAAATACTCTGTGACACTCATGTTTTTGATCTTCCTTTCCCTGGAAAGGATTAAGACCTGTATATAGATACCTGAATAGGAAACCACCTCATTATTTTTTCATATTTTGTCTCATGTAATTATGTCCTTCTTCAGACACACTTTTGATCTATGTTACCATGCATAAATCATATCTGAGTTTGCAGAGCAATCTGACCTTGAGAAAACTGGGCTCTTTCAGGTACAAACTCTATTTCAGAAAGTCAATAGAGTTTTGTAGAGATCTAGTTGCAAAAAATGTTGGAAATAGGATTGTTTCTTTTACAAAGTTTCATATTAAATTAATTTCTGAAGTCTAAGCATACCTAATTTTGTACAAGTAGAATGAGCTGCTAGCAAAACCTTTCAACAAATACAAAAACTTGATAGTAAAATGTACTAATCTTGGAGTCTCAAAAAATAAGAGGTGAATTCCTCATCTATGTGGAACTGTTTCTGAGATTATCCTGTTTCCTCTCAGTCCTAAAAGCAATGCACAAGACAGGGAGCAGGGAGGCAGATATAGCTTCCTGTAAAACCTCTTGAGCCTTTATTGCAGGAACCTTAAGATTAGCAAAACTGTAAGGAAAAAGCTAAATCAGAAGCATTTGATTGTGATTTGATGATCACAGTTTGCCCAAACATGGTAATTTATCATGTGTTACAAGAGAACCGTTCTCTTGTATATCTGAAAGTATTTAAACTAAATAACAGGTTTCTACTAGCTGCCCTTTTGGATACCCACATGTGAAGGAGCGTTTAGGACTTACATGAGCTGAGTATTCTCCACTGAATCATAAGGATGAATTTGGGTGCTGGTGAAATGAGGTGCCATGGAAACTGAGTACTTTCTACGTCCACCCACTGGACCTGAAGGAAATGAACTGATGAAGTATCTCGCTGGGCCATGAGGTCAGCCTCCCTCATTTACACAGAGCATGTGCACAGCAGCTACATTAGGTCAGATGAAGTTCTCATCTATCCCAAGACTCTCTGACAGCTACCCACAGCAGATGTTTAGTGAAAAAAAAGCAAGAGGAATACTCTTATCTTATTTACAGACAGTAAACATAAGCTTCCATCTCAAGCAATTTAGGGAGCTCCTGGCTGATTTTTCTTCAATAAACATGTCTAATTACTTTTTGCGGTCATCGTTTAGGTCTTTCCCTTTTGTGACAAATTTAACAGTTTACTCACACACTATGTGAAAAAATACTCCTTTTTCCTGTTTTTTCAGTTGCTGCTTTATAATTTCTTTTATAATTTCTGCTTCTTAATTTTCATCTTTTCCCAGGTTTACTTTTTTCTAATTTCATAATTTTATCGATTTCTATTGTAGTATCCTCTTGGATCACCCTTCCAATCACTCCTTATATTTGAATTACGGAATGTCGTTCACCATCTTTGTTACTGTTCTCACACTTTTTCCACATTAAGTAAAACCCTTTTGAAAGAAGGAGGTGGTACGACAGAATTAGTGTTTGAGATGTGCATTTCTTATTCTACTGACACAAAGGAAGTTTTGAGCCCTTCTTCAGCAAAGAGAATTTTGGCCTAATAGCAAGAATCTACACACTTACATCAGATACTTTATAATAATTATCATGCTATCATAGAACCATAAAATCATAGAATATGTTGAGTTGGAAGGAACCCATCAGGGTCGTTGAGTCCAACTCCTGGCCCTGCTCAGGGCACCCCCAGAGTCATAGCATGTGCCCGAGAGAGTTGTCCAAACACTTCCCGAACTCTGTCAGGCTTGGTGCTGTGACCACTGCCCTGGGGAGCCTCTTTCAGTGCCCAACAACCCTCTGGATGAAAAACATTTTCCTGATATCCAACCTAAAGCTCCCCTGTCTCAGCTTCAGCCCATTCCCTCAGGTCCTGTCACTGCTCACAAAATTGATGAGATCAGTGCCTGCTCCTCCTCTTCCCCTCACAAGGAATTTGTTGACTGCAATGAGTTCTCTTGTCAGTCTTCTCTTCTCCAAGCTGAATATGCCAAGTGACCTCACCCACTCCTCAAAAGGCTTCCCCTCCAGACCCTTCACCATAAGAAAAGATCTAGTTTTACATTAAATTTAATTTGTCCCATTTAAGACTGGATCATATATGTTTATGTATGCATACTTGTAAAAATATGCAGTAGAAAGGCTCAATTCATCTGAAGAAGTTTTTTAGTACTGATTCTTTATGGCATTTTCTGATACATCCTTGGGGAAATTATTTCTTAACTGTGGATTTATGCTTTTGAGTTAACAAAGCCAAGCTAGTGGTGAAGATTTTATGCAGGTATATTATTAGTGTTCAGAAGTTATAAATCTGTCTGGATTCATAAGTCATACTTTATTTTAATCCATTGAATTGGTACTGCTTTAGTGTCTCTTTAGTTGTTTCAGTACTTCCAGCAGCATTAAATTTATTATAAAAATGAGTTCCTAGTTATGAATAGTGCATGGAAGTATACAAGCAGACAGATAAATATTTATGTTTGAGTCAAACTTCTTTTGTTATTTTACACCCTTCTACTTCAACAACCGTAAGATAGATGAGGATTAACCTCTTGATTTATGTACAGCCATTGCTAGCAAACTTATAGTAACATTCCACATTCCCCTGCTCCTGGCTTCTCATCCCTATTTCTCTTCACTCTTTCCATCTTTTGGTGATCACACATCCAAAAGATCTTTGGGTGGAGCTACTTTGATGCAGTGTTGTGCTGTTCTGGAGGCAGTGTCTTTACACAAGGATTTTCTTGTTTATTTGAAATTGCACTGATGTGGCCAGACCACAGATGTGAACAGACTGCATTACTTTCCTCGTCTGGGTCTTCAGGGTGCATAACTCATATAGTCCTTTTGCAGCCAGGATATATCTTGCAGGAAATTTTCCTTAATAAATCCAACTCACCTCAGGAAATCTTAAACTCCCTAGTCTCTACTTTCAGCACTCTTTGTTTCTCTTTAAACAGGTTAAATGACTGTTGCTTCATGAAAACTCTCTTTCCAGGGAATTTATACATTTACTTCAGGTGAGTTCTGTAGAGGAAGGGAAGGATTGAAACTGACTACTTAGTGGATTTTGTTTCTTTTTTGTTTGTTGTGATAAGATTTTTGTCTCAGACAGTGAGAAGAGGCCTTGACCCTTTTTTGATGAAATTCAATCACAAACTTTCAAGAAATTCCTTCCCATTTTCTTGCCTGTTATGAATGTTTAATTCTGAATGGCAGTGATCACTGAAGAACGTTTCTTCCCTACATTCCCTTGGTTTTAGTGGCACAAAGCTGGAAAGCATAGAGTATGGGAGACAACGCTGTTAGCATTTGCGTCTCATTTAGCATGTCACAAGATTTCTTGTGATAAGAACATCTAGTTTCAGGTTTTTTGGTATCTATTCTGTTCACTTGTTGCCATGCCCATACCATGTCTTATAATCTGTGCAGAGAGTACTGAGGTTGGTAGGTCACCATCTCCTACTTCAGAACATTGCAATACTTTTCCACAACATACTCTTCCTATGAGTTGAACTTGAATTGATCCAAATTGTTACAAATATCAGATATTTACATTTAATTCAAAAATCACGATATGTTAGTTGTCTGCAGAATGACAACAAAATATTTGGTTTTTTATCTGTAGAAAATTCAATCCTATCATGTACCTGTAAGAAGATTTCTAGTAAATATAAGAACTAAACCAATGAGTTAGATATTAATGAATCCTCATTTAATACTGTGTGAAGTTCTCAACACCCTTATTCAATAAAGGTTAACTCTAAGAGTCTTAAAAAAAAACTCTGTAATGATCAAGAGGAAAAAAGCTCTACTGTGTGTAACAGGAAGAATAAAGGACGTGCTAAGTAATGTTAGCTATATCAAAGGTGGAGGGGAATCTAGGATTCTTTAGGAGTTCTGCCAATGTGAACATGGGGAACAAAGAGCCTTGAAATGGCTTCAACTCATTATGTTATTAAAAATAACAAAGATGTAAGTGGACATTAAGAGAAAAATAAAATCTTTGTAACTTTAAATCTCTAACTTGAATCCTCTGAGTCATACTTACTAGATACTTACCAGATTCTCACAGGAATGCTCTTAGAATCCCGCATGAACTGGAAAATTTGCACAGTGAGAATATTTCTGGTTCACTGTTGGAAATTTGTAAGGGTGTTTGTGCACCTGAATCTTATTCATCAGGGGTCTGTATGCTGATATTTTTAGATCGGCAAATCAGACCTAAACAGGAATTAGGCAAATAATTAACTTCATGGCTCTGTGACTGCATAATCAAAAAAAAGTAATGAGAAGAAAATCTTTATGTAAGGTACTAGCCCATTTTTCTCTTTAAATGTGTGCATGGAAATACAATTGACAATTAGGAGAAAATAAGGATTAGTGCTGAAAAGAAACAAAAATATACTGGTAACTACAGTTGAAAAAAAGCAAAATCTTAATTGAATTATCTTTCCTATGATCATAGGTACAGAACTGATGCAGAAAAAGGAGTGATAAAAACAGAATGAATTTTTTGACTGTGTGGGAATATTTGTACTACCTGAATACTTGAGGGATGCATAATATGTGTTAATAAGAGATTAGAAGCATACAAATACATTGAGATCAAATTTTGAACACAAGATTAATGAAAGCACAATTATAAAAAATCAAACTCTTAAAGACTTAAAGAGAAAAGAACCTTATAAAGATGGTGAAAAATTATTTTAGAAATAGTTTTAGGATTTTTTGTGAGATATGAGCACAAAGCTATTTGTTGACTTGATTGCCGTGCCAGGGTAACTTTGTCTCTGCCAAAACAGAGGTTTTTCATTTTCTTCACTCTGTGACCTTTTAAAATTGCAAGAGTTCAATGGCAACCAGTTTGGAACATCCATCATCCTCATCGCAGCTGCTCCAATGTCCCTGAGTACATGGGTGCCGAAATGGGAAAGAAATTAACAGTTCATTTGTGAAAAGTGTGCTTTCTTCCCCATGTGCCTGATGAGACTTCTGCCTCCATGTGTCTCTTGCAGATAAATCAGCATTCATACTTCACTGCACAAAACCTACATAAAACAGCAAAAGCATACAGTAAAATATCTGGAAACAATTAAGAGAAGTACAGAAAATTATTTTGAGTTGCTGAAACGAAGGAAAAGTGAACAATCAACAGTATAGAAAAAATATATGTATTTCAATGACGGACAGGTCAATAAATAACATATACTGAATAGAATTTTCCTATGTGTAGTATTCAATTAAGAAATTAAACATTACAAATTAAAAAATTAAAAATTAACATTACAAAGAGTAACCATAGAACCTTTGCCGCAGTTCAGTCACTCCAATTTAACTTATGCAATATTTAAAAGAAAAATAAATAGTATTCAGCTCAAAACACTAGTCACCTGATGCTGTTTAAAGACTCATACTGTACATGGAGCATTCTGCTCCATCCTTAGACCATCCTTTCATCATTTTAGTCTGTCTGGGTTTTTACTAGTTCCTAAAGACACTTAGCAGAAATAAGTCCAGGAAATAGCCTTTAAGTGCAGTAGATACAAATTATTCAGAACAACATGGATTATCATACTTTCATAAGTAATTTGTGGTTCCCCATGTGCTCTGTATTGTGTCTGCTGCTGTCTAGTACATGTAGTCATTTAAATGAGGAGACAAAATCTTCATAGGTTTGTTCGCTTTTGGAGGTTACTCCAGTGAAGGGACTTCAGGCTCAAGTGCCTGATTTGGGCATGTGTAGTGTATCACAGACAACATTATCAAGACGTATTCTCATTTACCAAATTTTCAGCATGCCTGACCAGATTCTGACACTCCCTGTGGCCTGACCTGTGTACACCACAACTTATGCTGTCATGTAGCACACAGCTTAGCATGGGCTGCAGGTGGTGGTGATGGTACTGTGCCTCCAGTCACCTTAGTGTGGCAGAGAGGAGAGAAGGAGGAGGTGGTTTCAGAGGACGTTTGGAGGAAGGCACAGACACCCCTGGGAAGGGTGTTATGACAGAGCCAGAAGGATCCAGGGATGCAGCCAAAAGCACTGCCTGTCTTCCATGCCTGGGCTGGCAGGTGGCACCTCCACTGTCTCTGGCCTGAGTGTCTTGGTAGTCTGGAAAGACAGAAGAATGTAGTTTGGATGATAATATACACAAGGTTTCCACATCTGCATCTCTTAGTCTCTGCACTGATGTGGGCATGATATTAAAGTATGCAGATCCTGTGCTGGTCATAGCAGTGACAACCATGACCTCCTTCTGATTCCCACAGCTATACTCAATAACAGCTCTTGCCAGGTGTGGCTGTTGCACGCGGAGCTGCTCGAGTCTCTTGAGTACCCACCTCTGGTGGCAGAGACTAACTCTGCCACTGTGGAGAACAACAATAAGAGCAACAGCACTTTCCACAGCAATAGCCTCAATGGGCCAGGTTCTCTTAAGTCATCCTCCAGTGTGTCCTGATAGTATAATGTGTCCAGAATAAAATCACATCTCATAAGAGATAACTCCGGATGTGCTGGAACAGATCGGGGTTAGATACAAGAAAAGCTGTGATTGTAGTCAAAATCAATGTTGCATTGAGTTCAGTGGGAAAACTCTATTTTAGTGCATGGCACCACACTACATTGTGATTGCTAAGAACTCTACAGATGCACATAAAAAAAGGAAGTGTTACCTCAGAAATGGCATATTGGCATCAATCATTTTCTGTTCTGAGCTATTGCATAACTTCAGGTTTTCCAGGTTTTTGGGGAACCAGGGGCCATATTTTCTCAAGTCTTATGAAGGTAAACTTCAGTTGTAGTAAGATAAAGTATGATTCTTTAAGTGTCATCTAGAGAGCTGTGTGTCTTGATATGTGGAAACATTAGGTTTCATATTATGGAAAAGTTCACGATTCCTTTGAAGATTCAGATGTTTCACTTTTCCTTAAATTGTATACAGGCCTCAGTAAATCCTAAATTTAACTACTTCCTGTTTAAAAATGGATGTTTCAGCTGCAAGTCCTTTATATTCATATTTTATATGAATAATTTACAAAATTATTAATATAAGAATTCTCATATATGAAGATGCTAACTGAGTCAGTGTTTTGGTCAATTTTTTTTAAAACTATGGGCTTATTATAAAACTGAGGCTTATGTGGGGAGGAGAAAATTTTCCTGAACTTTATGTCCATAAGGACTGACTACGACCCAGAATAGTTTGAGGCTATTAATACTGCAAATTTTTGTGCTAGACATTGCAGAAACTTTAGCATCAAACAGGCAATTAAAGAAGAATCAGAAAGTAAATCTTATAAGCCTGTAGCTCTTGAAATTCCCTAGAATCACCAGTATTAAAAAATTATTTTCCATGTTCCTGGAAAACTCTTATCAGTGAAAAACTGTTATTAAAAAGAAGATAGTAGTAAATATGATTCCATTTTTCTTATCAATGTCCAATGTTCATTCTTATGAATGATCCCAGAACAACATTCTTCTGATTACTGACATTAAATACACTGAAAGTACACTTTTATGGTTTTCAGTTGTGCAACATCCTTATTACTCATCTTGCCATCATCAAGTAATAACGTTGTTTTTATCTTCTTTAAGGCCCCAAAAAACTCAATGAGGGTTTTAAAAGGACTTCGAGTTGTTCATATACTCTGAGTGAGACGCACAGGAGAAATACTGAAAAGATATTCTCAGGAGGTAAAAAGAACAAAACCAGTCTTTACTGGCAACTTTAGAAAATCAGAGAACTTTGGCAAAAGATTTTACGAAACATTCAGTCAACATAAATACTCAAAGTACTAACTTGCCCATTCAACTTAGCAAACTCTAAGCCCATTCAATTTTAAGTTACTCAAAAATTCTGAGAAGACGGAATTAGAGGAAGAAGAAAGAGAAAGAGAGAAAGACAGAAAAGATATAGAAAAGGACACATATATATACCAACTCCTGGGTTCCAGCAGTATTCAGCTGATAGAAATTCCAGGAGGAGGTAGGGTCAAGACATGAGCTCACTTCATGCCTTAAATACCCCTTGGACTCCCTGGGCCCTTCCGCCACACGGGACTTTGGGTCATTTGGCCACTCTGGGGCTGGACTGGGGGTCCAGGTGTGGGGTGTGGAGAATTGCATTCTGTGTGCCAGGGATTGCCAGGCTGGTACGGGCTCTGGGGTGGGGAGTGCAGGACAGGGGATCGCTTCACCAGAGCAAGGCCTGATCTGTCCCTTCCTCCCTGCCCACACACCCCAAAATATCTTGAGACATCCATCTTTCCAGCCTCTCACATCTTTATGGATAAGAATGCTATAATGGGCTTCTATGTGCTTTGGTTTTTAATTTTGGGATTTGGATTTTTTCATTTTCCTGGAGCAACATGAGAAATATTTTTGCCACAGTCAGCAAACAGTGTTTAGGAACGAGGACTGCGCCTCTTGAAGGTACATTTTAAGCTCTTTTAATTCGGGGCTTTCTGAATTTATTTGAATATTCAATGCCGGCACCTTGGGGAGCTTCATAAATTTAGAAGAGATTTATTTTCAATTTTGCAAGATGGTAGAGGTACTCTTTCCAAGATCATGCTACAAACTGACAGATACCCTCCAGCTATTATAAAAACAAAACACTATTTATTATGCAAAAAACCACCAAACCCAAACAAAAAACCCAACCCCAAAAAACCCAACCCAAAGACACCCACAAGACTTGTTATCGTGCCAAGTGTCTGAAGAGGAAAATAAATGTGATTCATGTTCAAAAAGGAAGTAACCTCTTTACTCACTCCTTCCTGAGCCCAAACACCTTCTGCAGTGCTGTAAAGTAAATGAATGCTGGAATTAGAACATGGACAGCCTTGGATATACTTTGGACTGGACTCTTTTCTGTACAGGCAGCAAAGCAGAACTGCTTAAATATTTCCCTCAAAGGAATATTGTGTCCAGAGAGACACACATCTGAAAAGAGAATTTATTTGAATGTGTTTGATAGCATTAGCATAGAGATGATGATGATGATGACGATGATAATTATTAACAACAACAAGTAAAAAACTCTAACAAGCTGAGATCTCTCAATTGGAAAAACCCTTTGAACGTCTCTGCTGTATAATATATTCTTATACTGTGTGAACCAAACATGTGCAAGTAACACGAAAAAGACAACTCATGGCTGAAGTGCAAAAAGTAGATTTATTCTGTTATGTTTCTGGCTGGAGGATTCTAAAACACTAACGGAGACACATACACTGCTAAGCTCATTTTAGCAGGGGCAAAAGCGGTGGGGCCCGATCCCTGCATTACATATCAAAGGGCCTGAAGCACATGCAATCTTTCACCAGTGGTATTTTATAATCTCCAAACCCTCTTACCTCCCTTTCCCCTTTTACAAGGAGGCCTCAGTCTGTGGAAAAGCCTCTTAAGTCTTTAACAACATGCTGTTATCTACTCAGGAAAAATTAAATTTCTTTTTCAGCTGGCAGAAAACAATCCAAAGCAAACACAAACATGTAAATTCTTTCACAATGAGTATTTTCTAACATCTCCCAGATGCAAGGTTGGTCTTTGAGAGAAAACAATTCTAAAACCAACTTATTTTTCTCTCTCCTCACCAATCTTCTGTTTTTCAACCCTTTTTTTTCCCCACATATACCATTTTAAGAAAAGCATAATCTGCCTCTGGTACTGACATTGATAATCATTTCATTAGAGCTAGAGCTCAGTGATGTGTTCATTTAGTCAGGTGTTAAGTGAGCAGTCAACCACGAAATTCAGACAAGGATCACAACAAATCCTGCTATTGGTGCTCGAAGGCACATCTGTGTTTTCGTCAGGTGGTTTAAAACTGATGCCTCAGAGGCAGAAAATGAAGGTACGGCCTGGGGAAGAGCCATTTAATTTTCTAACTGAACATTATGGGTATCTTCAGGTTTATAAATAACTTCTGTATTATTATCTTCAGTGACCATGGGTATGGTACTGCCAGAGAGCTGTACAGATAATGGCACTTAAGTAACCAGTATGTGGCCAGTTGTATCACTTCCCTTCTTTTCTGCAGCTAATGAACACTCCTTTGTTGTGTACCCTTGGTTGACAGAAATCAGTGTCTCTTTATCAGCTTCAGTTATTTAGTGGCTCATAATAGAACTCTTTGGGCTTAATTTCTTTGATCTTATAGAATGATGAAATGTTGTTTATTTGGAGGGGGGAACAAAAGGATTCTTAACGAAGAGATCTTATGGATTCCTTTGGCTCCCACTCTCATCACTAATTTATCTGAGCCCCAAAAATAAACAAGTGAGGCCAACACAGAGTGTGTCACTGGCACTATTCTGATTCAAATAATAAAATTTTGAATTAGTGTAGTCTTCTGCTCCCTCTGACTTCATACATTTGCTTATTAGAAAAGACTGAGAAATTTGGAAATACCAAAATGTGGTTAAACATCAATGCTTCTAACGATAATTACTGTTAGAAACATACGTCTATACATCAAAGAAACAGGCTAGACATACATAAAACAGCAAAAAGACAACCTCAGCAGTCTAAGGGTCATCAGGTTAGCCAAGAGATACAGAGATGGTGGGTAAAGAAACAGAGGGAAACATAGACTTGGCAAAAGTTGTCCCAGTATTAGCACAGCCTTAAAATAGCTGTGGTAATTTTATTTTCTTTTTTGTCATACCGCTTTCAAGAGATATTTGTTCAACATTATATTAATTCTAAAATGGAGATTTTATTTTTGCCTGATAGTAAAACATGCCTGCTGAAATCCAGTAACTATAATATTTCTTGATGGAAAGTGCTTGTATAGTCACAGTAGAATGTGATTGGTCATATTTGCTTCACACTGCCTTTATGGAAGTGCATTTGGCCTCCTGAGACATGCCAGAAATCTTAAAGAAATATTATATTAGGATGAAGATAGTGGTGAGATATATGGCTATTTTATAATATTCACTTCAAATGAGTTTTTACTCCTGGAAATAAAAGTTTTCCTGTCTTTATTAAATTACATTTAATTTAATTAAATACAGTTTTAAGAGTAGTGTACTACTATAAATCTGGTGATTGTATACTTTGCATAAGCAACACCATAATCAAGTAAACTTTAATTTCAATGATTACATAAAAATTAATTTATAAGATCATAAACTATATTTTAGTGTGGTTTTTTTATCTTGAAAATTATACTGATTCTTTCCCTTCCCTTGGGAGCTGATATACTTCAGAGACAGAGACAAAACAGAAATTAGTTTTCCTTCTAGATTAGGTTATTTTGAAAGACACAGAGAAAAAGAGACAGGCAGGCTTTGTGTGCCCTCTATTACTTCACGTACAGCAGCCACTTTCTAGCAATGGAAAACTAAAACATGCAGAACTCTCATTTTAATTCAACATAGGAAGAACAAGAAACAAGATAGCATAAGTTCTATTATGATAGACATTTCACTCATTTTATGGTCAATAGGTGATATGAAGATCAGCTCTTTTCTACTTGTTGTATTTCATCTTAATGTATCATCAGATTTTTTTCAGGAATGGATACAAAGAGAAAATCTCAAAAGCATTTCATTTGTATTTGACTTCATCAATGACCAGCTGCAATAGTCAAGAAAACTGAGGCGCTAATGCTTGCTTGCTTTCTCAGGGCACAGATATATTGATAGCTATTAACAAGCAGCTGATGCATTCAAGTATCAGGAAATTAAAAGCAAAACGTGAAAACAAATGTCATTTTTCTGCTTTACGTTACCTTTCAATAATTTTGGGGATTATACACATTTACCAGATTAAGATAACAGATAGCCCTTGGTTACTTAATTTCATTTCTGGATACATAAATATGTGTTTCAAAATGATGAATAAAACACTGAATGTGATAAAATGAGAGCTCTCCTTTTCTGAATCTGGTTTCCTCTCTGTGTACTGTATAGGAAAAAGATGTATTGGCACAGATTTAACACTAGATTTCATTCATGGTTATTGCTCAGACATCAGGCTGAAGAGATGAGAGAGAGAAATTGATTAAGATAGCTCACTCTGAAGGTAAAACTAATTGTTAAATTGGAACTGGATTCAGGTCAAGGGTGGTGACTGTGGTAAAAAGAGAGAGAGAATTAGACTGCAGTTAGAAACAATTTGGGTAATTATAAAGGGACAGAAAGGCCTTCTAGAGTGACTGAAGAGCCCAGAGTGAATAAAAAGGGCATGTAGGGTAGCAGTCACCAAATGCACACAGAATCACAGAATTCAGTATATTGTGGTACATGTGAGTATAGGCAGGGTGTTTATTTCAATGAGTTTTCTAGGCTACTTTGGTTTAAGTTTTAGGTAAGCAGTTAAGTTTGAAACACCTATTTTTACTAAAGTTCCAAAATCTATTTCTGTTGAGACTTAAATTTTCAATAAAGAAAGTGCAGAGAAAAAGGAGAAAATCAGGAAAAAGGGGCTGCATTTTCAAAGGTAACATTTAGCAACATTTTTCAACTTGAGAAAGAAACCTGGACTCAGTAATCTTACAAAGACTAAAAAGGATTTAAGCACAGAAGAGAACTGAGTATTCAATCTATTGACTCTTCCTAATAAAGCAGGATTCTTCTCTTCAATTTGTCTTTGAATCTAGCTTTGAAGGTTTCAACAGAATTTGAAATATTTTGTACTACTTTGTTTTCCCACTCTTTCCAAATTTTTTTAAATTTTTTCTTTCCTTTCCATTGTCTTCCTTTTGATTCTTCACAGTCTTTCTTTTCATGTCATGTTACTGTTGCTGTGGAACAATATTTACACACAAAATGCTCTTTATATGTCAAGTATACTGTATAGGGTATTGGCAGAGGTGTGGATTATTGGTCTAAAATGAGAGGATTTCTGCACCGTTTCATTCCCACAGATGAGGTTCTTTCCTTTTAGCACCTTATGATACATCCATCTTTGTCAAAACCTATTTACTATAAATTAGCTCAGGCATATTTCCTCGGTGATTCAAGTCCTAGTTTATTACTCCTCATTACTTGATGTTCCACCCAATTTAATCGCATCTGCATACTGAGAAATTGTCCTTAGACTCATTATTCTAGTTGTATGATATGCTTGATAAAACCGAATTCTTAGCTGTTTCTATACAGTTTATCACTGTATATGTAAACTATGTTCTTGATGCCAGATCTAACACCATATCTTTGACATCATTATATTCTTATTTGAAATTTATGAAGACAATATGTTAAAAGTGGTGTCTGCAGTAGAATGCCAGTAAAAGTTGCCAGGAATGTGAAAGCTGTAGTTAATTCTTGGTCTATTTTCCCAGTTATTCTTTCAGCAATTTCGAGACAGGATGATTTGAAAACAAGTTTGTTAGTGCCAATCTCCAGACATCTTTCCTGAAATGAAATCTTTTGGCTAATGGGACTGAGGTCTGATGGCTGTAATTAGTGACAACAGATAGTTTATATTCTTGACACTCACATATTTTTGCAGTGTGGTCTGGGGTCATTATGTACATCAGCTCACCTAGAGGTAAAATGTATGCAGCAGCACAATCCCTAGTGTATTTTAGGAATACCCTCTACTTTCTCATGTTGAAATACTTTGGTTTCTGTAAGAGGAGCCAAAACTTAAAGACTTATACCTGATTATTTTATATTCTTTAGAAAATTCATGTCTGAATCTAAACTGCCACTGAAAACATTTACTATAATTGGCAGCCCATGCTTTTCACCAGGATAGCTCTTCATGGGTGTGCAATAGCAAGAACTTCTTGGGATACTGCCATAGTTGTCGTTCATTTGTTATGTGCGGAGTCACAAATCTTTCTCACCAATTTTTTTTCCTATTCAGTGTATAAAATGAAGGCTAAGCTAAAAACTAGAACTATATAAATGAATCTGCATACTAAAAGTATATCTAAGTTGAAATTTAAGAATTCTTCTCTCAGTGTTCAGCTGAACAACTAACTCAGGTTGCATGTGGCAAGATCTGCATAGCCACTCAAGTTTGCGTGAAAGAGTCTTAGGTTCACTTCAGTTTTATGGTTTTTATTGACTTCTAAATGGTTTGATGTTTAGAGTTTTACTCAATAGCAGCAGTAATAAATAGATCTATTGTATTTTCACTGCAAAGAAAAGCTACTTCCTCACTACAAAATTTGTGGTAATATAAACGTTATCTAAGGAAGGCATTTTCTGAATCTGTAAAAATTGAGAATTTTTTTCAGATTTTTAAAAAGTATTTTAGTATTTCATGGTCCAAAAAGGAAAGTAACATATAGGACATGTACTGCAGGATTTTATTGTCCCGGAAATAAAAGAATAATCCAATTCTCAGATTTCTGTAACAAAAAAAGCTGTAGCTAATATATTGACTAATATTTTTCCTGGATGAGAAATTCCAGAATTTTGTAATCATTCTGTCATTGTTTCTTGATAGGAAATAGATTCAAGCCATCTGAGAGCATCTGAGGGCAGATTAGAATTGAATTTTCAGTTTCCTCCTCAACCTACTTTTCTAACTAGTAAATAATCAATTACGTGCTGTCATCATGGGTCAAAATAAGCCAGCACATTCTAGAAGCTTCATTAAACTTTTCTCATAAACCTTGAAGTTACTCACGTCCAGTGGTAAGGTAACAACAAAAAATCAGTGATGGGACATCATCTTTGCCTGTAATGAGAAGATCTTCCCAAAAAAAAAAAAAAAAAGGAAAAGGAAAAAAAAGAAAAAAGATAAAAGATAAAAAGAGAAAGTGTAGGCAGAAGAGAAGCCAGCACATTAAAATTCGTGAGTGTACATTCTGTGTGCATTCACAGAGCTGTGCCAGGAACTCTACTGGTCTGATTCCTGTCTTTTAAATTTGACCTAAGGGAAGAATACATGTTTTAAAAAACATTAAAATAAGGGATTCTTATAGGAGTTTATTGGATTTCAGTATTTCAGAATGGTTCTGATAAGACACTGTATTGATATAATTTGTCATTAAGTCACTAATAAAATATATTTTAATTCACAGCAATCACTGTTCAGGTTTATCCTTTACAATAATAGTTCCAAACCTCTTAACCTGATACTCAGGAATACATGTAAACTATTCTGTACCAAGTGTTCATTGGATATACCTAAAATACTGGATATAGATGATACTCATTATAATATATATTGATTCTCTGATCAGCAGCATATGACTCTTATTCTTGTCTTATGAAAATATAGAAAATAAATTAAAACACCACTATCCTCTGAGATTTTTATTCTCTTTTATTTACTTTGTATGGTATATTTTTATTATCGATAATTTGGCAATAAGTCAAAAGAGTCAATCAATGTTTCCCTTAATATCTATTCAAGTTTTGCTCTGTATAAAAAATGGCTGATGATGCATTAAGCAAATGATTTTTTTTCAGTGGATTTCTAATCAATATGACAGTAGCAGAAATTAGTGGGTTTTGTTCCATGACTACATCATCATGTTTGAGACACAGCAATTCACTTTCCTCACAAGCATGTTTATTTTGTCTTCCCTTTCTTTAGGTTGAAACAAACAAAGGCCATATAAAGAACTACAAGATACACAGACAACTCTAACTAATATTATGAACACTTCAGGCATGTTTCAAAAATGGTTTCTGTTCAGTACAGCCTTGCCTATGCCTATCTCTTTCATCAAAACCTGAAAGAAATTGAAAGACAGGCTAATTAAAGAGAAATTCAGAGACTTGAGAGTATGGATTGAAAGACTAATTACAAGTTTTTCAATACTCCCCTTTGTTTCTGTTTTTCATTTGTACTTCTCCTTCAGAAACAAATGTCAATTTCTTCTAGAATTAGCTAATAATGTTTAGTTTCTCATCCCACATTATAATTATTTTTTCTTTATGTCTTTGGGGCTTTGACATCCTGTTAAGCAAAAAACAAAGTGAGGGAAATATGATCGTGTAAATTTGATGGAAAAGCCATGTTCCGCTGCTCAGTTTTATAAATTATGCACAAATATTGACTTACGTATGCTGTAAGACCTCCTAGAATAGGGCCCCAGCATGTGCATCTGTTGAAAGAGCCTGCCAAAAAAAGTGTGTTTCAGCCTCCAACATGTAAAATATGCATATTCAATTACAAAAAATCATGACATCATTTCAAAAAGGTTTCAGTAACTTGCTGCGGTCCCCAGGAAGCAATAACTTGCGTGCCAACAGCTCATGTAAGTTTTATGCATCTATTTAACTTAAACAACAACACCAAAAAAATTAACATTACTGCATGGCATTTCTTGTAACACACAATGCACTGGAATGCCCTCCAAAGAAGGTTCTTGCATATAACAATGAACATGCAAGCATCTCTCTCCTTCATGCACCATTTTGAGAGTAGGAGTAGGACAGACAACAAAAAGCTCACAGGTTCAAAATGCTCTTTTTTCCCAGACGTTTTTCTTTTGGATACTCTTTTGCCATAGTGTACTTGACAGTATTTTTCTCCAACTTCCTGAAAAGAACGAAAACTATAACCCTGAATATTTATGAAAAGGAATGCACACTTTGAAGCATTACCTTTGGCACTTTTTTTCCATGCCAACGTTGAAGTTATATTTTGGGATTGAGCAAATGTTTAACGTATACACAGCCCTCTGAATAAGAATATGAACTTTCCTTTCACGGACGAAAAAAATGTCTTGTACTCACATTTGCTTTTCTTTTCAGTTCCTCTGTGCCATTCCTATGTATCCTACAGTCCCTACCAAATGACTAGCAATAGAATAAAAACTCTACCTCATACCTAAAACAAATATAGATAGGCTGACCTAACTACAGTTATACTTTTAATGAACACGATTTTGTGTGTTTCATACAGCTGTAATCTAAGATTAGAAACATATGGTTCTGGCGGTAAATTAGCACTATGAAGATATATGGCAGTGAAAATTTCATGACATTTTCAGAACACATAAAGTACCCTGGGCTTAGATAAATTCAGACCCAGCTCATTTTGAAACATGAAGGTTGTAGCCTTGTCAAAACAAGTCGGAATAATGATAACACTATAATGATTTATTGGAGTTCTTATGAGGAATAATAAGGAGAGTTTTAAATTATCATCTGTGTTAGTGTTTCATCTGCATGGGAATCATACAGAATTATGTTTGAGAATAATAAAGCCTCAGCAGAAAGGCCAAATTATTACTGGGATAAAAAGACAAAATCCTGTGAAACCATTTAATTTCATTTCAATAGATTTTTCCTCTCTGAGAATATTTATTAAGGGGACAAAAAGCAATGGTTTTGGAAGGCAGCTTTGTCTTCACAGCTTCATCTGCCTGAGTGCAGTTCTGGATCTATGGTTGCAGAGCACTGCACCAGCATAGGAAGGACATTGTTTGAGCAATTCCACTCTTATTAGACTTAGTGTACATGTGCTTCAGAGACCCTTTTTAAATATAATTAACATTTTTCAAAGAGTTGTATTTCTAGAAATACAGAGCATATAAAACAGTCCAAACCCAGTTTTGAACTCACATTTTCTAAAGTGAATACTTTCTGGGAAAAAGAATTTGCAATAGCTGTAAATTGAAGATCATATGTGTTTGAATGATAATATCAATTTTGCTTTGATTCCACAAGATTGTTGTGCCTACATGCCAAAGAATTTAGGGGCTAAGGGACTCTTTAAGGGTTTCTGTGGCTCAAATACTCTACTATTAAATTTAGATGGGAAAAACAAAGGGTAAAATAACAAGAATCAAAAACCTATGGTAGGTCTCTGCCACCTAGGACTGAATGCCAGTATTTGTAGAAAAAGTCGGTCCATTGGCCAGACTAGGCTTTGATCAAGTAAAGAACGGTTCTGCAGGAGCTATGAAGTACCAAGAATTTAGATTTTGTCTATCTTTCAAGCATTAAAAGCTTCATTTGTTACTTAGTGATAATAGCTACCTTGGAAGAGTCGTGCAAGGCTTTTCCTTTCCTTTTGGTAGGACTAAAAGCAAAGAGTGGGATCATACCAAAGGAGATGGAAAGACAGATTTCATATAATCAAATGCAGATATGTTGCCTATCTTCTGTTTAGCCTGGTTTAATTAGAGCTTTTTAAGGCTTCAGAAATGAATGAAGGATCTTTGATCAGCATATTTAATTCTCAGACTATCATCAGTGGAAAGAAGAATAATGTTTAGTCTCCCCCCTATCTGTCAGTAGAATGAAATCTAATGAGTAGAAATTGTCTAGGAAAGCTGAGAGAGATAAAAAATCCAAACATATGCATGGGAAATATTTCCTTCACCAAAAGATTTACTGAACATTTTTTTAATGCTTGATATGATCTACAACAAATGGAACCAAATTAAAAATGGGTTATTTGACCCATCTCTGAAGAAGATTCATAGGGTAGGCTCTGCAGTACATTACTAAATCCATTTTTAGCTTAAATTTTCAGAATTAAAATATTTGAAAATAACAAATATGAGGTCAATTGTCACCACACAGATGAGAATTTTATGGAAGTACCACAGTTGACCAGAAGGAACCTAAATAACCTTGAAATTAGATAGCCATCAAATTTAGTAAGAAAATTATATACATACACACCAATAAAACTAAGAATTTCAATATTCTGGAAATAAAGACACAAAAGATTGTGTTATCCCATTAATATCTCTCAGGACTTCCGTCAGACTATGAATGATAGTGGTATCTGAGGTACAGCATTAGGAAGTGGTATAGGGGAAGTTGGGGAAAAGGAGAAAGTTCAAGAGGGAAAAGGACAAGCTCACTCTGTATAAACTAAACAGTTTATTTAAAAATTGGAAGATATACTACAAATGTTTTTCCCTCATTAGGATCAAACCTGAAGAATATTACTAACTACATAGCAAATGAGCAGCCCATCTGGATGTAGTAGCAAAAATACGATGCATAGTGGAAGTGTGATGCAAGCTGTAGGTACTGTAGAAATCTTTTTACTTCTTTTTGTTCTACAGGCAGATGGCAAGAAAAAATTCTAGTGAAATGAGCTATAAATTCCTTTGGTACTAGGATAGGACTCCAACCAAGACATAACAAGTCTGGATTCTTAATTAGATTAACCTACAAAATCCTTGGACTAATAATTACTGTTTTATTTTCCATCTCTCAAAGGCAAATTACTTTCGGGAGCTTTGAAGAGTATGATCCTATTAATCCATCTGTCAGTAGCTTTTTAATATAGAAGAAAATAAATTTCAGGTATTTCAATAGCTAGTTAGGAAGTGGAAGGGAACAGAGGTAGAGAAAATATTTTATTCAAATTGAAAACATGTACTGCCTCTTATAAAAAAGTATTAATAATGTGTTATTACCACATAAACTTTGAAAGGACTGTATGCAAGGTGGAAATTCTTGAAATTTGATACTTTGCATTCTTACTGGTTAACATTATTTTGAAAATTAAGAAAAACCCAAATGCTATACTGTAAAGATTGCTGTCAATTTCAAAAATATTCCAAAAATTTTGAATAATAGCTTTCGCAAGCCTCATGAAAATTAATCCAAGTTTCATCAACCAAGGGGTTAAAACCTCGTAAGCTTAAATAAAATAAGTGGGCCTTTTCATTCACTGTGAAGATAGGGTGAGTGAGGATCTGGGTATCATGAGAACCACTTAGCTCAATGTGATCATCTTGATTGTTGCTTCCTATTTTTTAAAAAAACTCTTAAAGGTAACTCTGAATGGTTCAAGTTTACTCGTTCAGAGACACCTCTTTTGGAAAGCTGTCTCAGGATTCCACACATTTATACAAAAACTTTCAAGGTCTTAAGATGTCGTATTAATACTTTGTCCCTTACCCTTAGTTGTCAGTAATTATATTCTGACAGAAATTTTTCCAAGCCTTAGCACCGACAATAGCCTCTTGGAGAAGAGTATGACCCCAAGACCTGAAGATCCTGGATTCATCTGCACCCAGATCACTTTAAAAGCTGGCCACTGAGAAGCATCACTGAAGATATTAAGTAATCAGGAACTGCATCCTTCCAAAGTTAAAAAAAAAAAAAAGGATAAAAGTAGATGTTATGTGATTAGAAAGTAAGGCAATTTTTCAGCTTCTCTTCTATTTTTCTTTTGTTATTATCATGGTGATTTTCTATAAGGTAATTCAGATTAAAATCCCACATTAGTGTAATCTCTGCTAAACACATCTAACTTTATAACCAATGGCGTTTAATTATCAACATCAAAGCAATAATTAAGAAATTTGGATCTATGCTTGCACAGAGGCATGGTGTACAGTAAAGAGTAATTACAAGATTAACTGGCACATATATGCCTTGAATTCTAGAATGTTAAATCTGTTAAATCATGCACTGATCTCCTTTAGATGTTTATTTGCATGCAGGAAGATGCATGCAACAACTATAACAGAGATAAACAGATCTCACACAGAAATAATTTTAGTTATGATGGCTAAAATTCAGTAACAATAGTATGGATTGAGTAGAAATACTCTGTCTTTCCCTAAGCCAGGTATTTTGTAAGATATTTTACACAGTGACTTGTTTTTGTATTTAAAAAAACACGTTACCATGGAACCGGTCTTTCTACTCAAGAGGCTGAGCAGACATAGCAGGAAAGCATAGTCCAAACCACCTTACTATTGTAGAAAACTAAAACAATACCAAATTCTGACTTGAATCTACTTTTGGGGCTTTTTTTAACCGGAAGAGAAAACCGAATTGCACTTCTTCCTCTCCCCGCCCCCACCCCACCTTTCACCCCTTCCACCTCATCATTGACAGTGGAAACAGTTTATGAAGTGTACAGAAGTCCAGGTCAGTGCCAGAACTTCTAAAGGGAAGCTAGTAAGCCAGTGTTAGGTGAACTTGCAACTCACCCTGTAAGCTGAAAAATATCAAGTTGTTTTTAAAATAAAATTTAAAAAAATTAAACCGTAAGTAATTTACTAGGAAAAAAAAGTTCTTTTGAATACCAAGAATTTGTGTTTCCAAAACATTCAGATATCTTTGATGACCCAACACTAGAATCACTTCAGTCTAAAGAAAAATTAATCTTCCAGCATGTAATTCTTTTTTTGTTTCTCAGGCAGATTTGCCTTGCTATCCAAGACTCTTCCACCTTCTATGTCTGGTGTACCATAGCTCTGAATGTCGTGCCTACTTAAAAATACACATTTTTCACTTAATTGAATAACAATATTTTCCTTTAATTAAAGATACCTGTAAACATAAGTGAAAGCCTTGCCTGCAGTTTGGAATGAGGCATTAATAAGCACTACTCTAAAGCCACATAAAATGATCCTGAGACCTCAAAGAGAAGAAAAGTTTGGTATACTTGAATATATGATCACTGGTACTTAAGCTTTTCTCCAATTTCCTTATTACTAAATGAAGAAATATCACAGATGAGTGTAAAAATACGTAGTGAACACTGTTATCAAAAAGTTTCAATAACTGTACTTTCTTCATTGAACTACGCTGTGGCAGAACAATATGCTGCTGCCCCACTGGGTGGCCCCTATGCTGTACTTTTAATAGTTTTTATGTTTTCAAATATAATTTCTTCTAAGCAATATTTTGTCTAATTTATATGACCAACCAAACCAAAAGCTGCAAAGATAATATTTTTTAGCTTCCTTTCTGATGAATAATAAATGTCACATAGGAATTAGAAAGTAGGATGTAGTTGCATGTGCCATCTGCTGTGTATGGGAACAGAAGAAAGATATGAGACTTTAAATTAGGGGTTTCTTTCGTAGAAACTCAAAGATGAAAAGAAGCCACACTGATCACTTGGAAAGTAATACCACTCTCTATTAGTCATTAGAAATCTATCAGTGCTTAGAAAATCTCACAATATGACAAGATACTCTGGAGAGCTCTCTAAGGAATATCTACAAAGTGTATTTTAAATAAAAATTAATGTCATTAATGTCATACTGTCTTCTGTAATTTACTTTAATTTCTTTCCTGTTTCTTCTAGTTGCCTAAGGACTATGACAGCAGGATATGTGGAGACAGTTCTGAGGTAAAATACAAAAACTTGCATGCTGAATTCCCATAGTAGCTGACTATTTGCAAAAGTAAGGAGAGCTACATAATTACATATTTACATATTTAAAAGTTCACTTACCTAAAAAAAAAACCAAACAAAAAACCACCCACATTTTACCTCTGAAATGGAAACTGTTAATGTGTCCATTATAGCTGCCCACGTGGCCTCAGCTGTAGCTAAAGAATCAAATGCTGACCTAAAACCAGGCAACACCGATTAGGTTTCTATACAAGGTGGCACACCCATGAGATGTGACAAGGAAGGAGGTGGCTGTCAGGGACTGTGTCCTCCAGGATGTGTGCAGGTGGGATGACCAAGGTGTTCCTGGCTTCTGTTTTTTATTTTGCAGTAATAAAATAAATACTGAATTGTGCTTTCTTCTGCTTTACGTTATTGGTATAAAATTAGCGTGTTGCATTATTGGTCTAAAAGTCTGTCCATCAACTCAGGTTCAACCCACTACATCATTTATTGGTTGACTGCTACACACAGATTTTTAGTTTAAACAACGGTCATATTTTTTAATTTAATATCGGATGTTAGTATTTGTTATATCTGTAAGAAAAATAAGAGTGAAATAAATGGAAAGATAAGCAGGAAAAGAGTGCAATTGTTTTGAAAAGTGGTAGAAGTCAGCTTCAGAACAGCTGGTCATACAAAATAAATAAATTTGCTGCATAAACCCCCTCATATAAGACAATATTTTAATATTTACTATTTCCTGTAATATTATAGGGCCTTGAAAGTGACAACCTGGGATCAAGATATCTTTGTTGTAGAGCTTTAATTAAAGTTTCTTATAAAACACATTATAAATCGTTGTGAGACTGTGAAAATGACGATATTGATGACAAATGGTGGTTCAAATCAGAAAAAAATTGGTCAAAATTAAGAAATTATGAAATGAAATTAGCACTTGCTTATACACAGTATTTATAGTAAGCTGGTACCATTATAAAACCTACACACAGGCAATACTATACATGAAGGCTTGTGAACAGAGGAGAAAATGTAGAACTATGGCACTATCCCTGAAAATACTGCCAATGCTCTAAATGTGAACTTTTAAATTTCCTCTTTTTTAATCCAAATTTCTGTGATGTTTTGGCTCAACACTTGGGTTGACCTGGGACAGATGACCTGGGACAGATGACCTGGGACAACTTTAGCCTGTAAGATCACTGCAGATAACTCATGTTCTGACTTCCAATTCTGTCCACATTCCCCCCTGAGATGAAATCTATGTATGGTTCTGGGAATACATTACTTCAGAGACCCCTCCCTGCAGGTGGCAAGGGTAAAAGAATGAAGCTACACCTGGCTGGGCTATTTCCAACTTTCCAGCATGAAGATGCCATTTCAGCAGCCCTTCTGTTGCAGATACCCAACACCCCCTTCAGTGGCACTGCTGGGCGTACCGTGCAACATTTGGGTGACACTATATAGTTACAGTCTTCAAGCTGTCTAAGGGATGATTTCTCAAACAAAAAGACCCTGGGCTTTGAGGCTACAAGGGCATTATGAACAGCGTGCAAGAGGCTTGGACTGCTATGACACAGAGCAATAACCTGCTGGGTTTAGAGTAACTCACCCTGGAAAGCAGGCACATGAGCCACTCAGTTCCCCTGTCTATGGAGCAAGGGGCCACAGCTTGAGGAAGAAGTTTTTATCAGTGTAGCTGTAATAGAAGTCTAGTAGTATTTCCCTTCTATTAATATCTGCTACCATAAAATGGACCCAAGCAGAATTTATCAGAGATTAAAAACCTGTGTCTGAAGTCAAATTTCATCTTGTGAGCTTTATCAGCTTCTTTATGCTAATTAGAATATTATGAAATATGACAAGAACATCAACCTCTGCTCCCTGCGCAGTTTTCCTGTAAATATTGACTTACAGTCTGTTAATACTGAGTACAAGCAAATAAAAGAATTGTCCAAAGCTTCAGGAGGAATATTCTGGTTGAGAAGTCACCTCTCAGTTTCTCCATCAGCAGGAAGCCTGATTGTGACAGAAACAGGGCTATGAGGATCACTGGAAACTGCTGTTGGAGCCTCTGAGCACCTACACAAAGTAAGAAATGCCTCAAACATCACAACCCTCCCTTGTTCAGCTTGTTTTTCCCAGCAAAATCACAGAAAATAAAACTGGAAGGTTTACCTCGTCTCCTCCTGCAGGGAGGATGAGAGAGACCAACATGCATGGACTGGGAGTAAGAGACCATGCACCCATGACCTAGAGGGGAACAGCCCTCTGGGCAGCTGACAACAAGGCCAGTGCTTCTCACCAGTGCCCAGAATAGGTAGGATGAGACAAATGCTGTCTGAAGGACATGCCTTTACAATGAATTTCTTAAGTTTACACATGACAAAATCTATTCCCAGAGCCTGAGAGAAAAAAAAGTGATTTGAGAGATGGAAGTCTGACGGAATTATACTCATGTATTCTGTGCAGATCTATCAAAAAATGCTTGGAAATTCACACATAATAGAGCATTACTTGTATTTTCAGAAGCTATAGCAGTCACATAGCATATCATTTCATGTAATTAATTTTGTTAGCTGGCAAGCCAGCTTCCAGTCTTTTGTTTACTGTTAGTTATGCTCTAGCAAATAAGATCTTAAAGAAAAAAGAAAATAGCATGGCTCATTTTTAGGCTGATTTTTCCCCCAGAAACAAGCTATAAGAAAGATGAATAGGTCAAGAATTGAAACCCTCATCTCTATGGCCTTGTGCGTGTACCTGGTGAAGGTAAGGCAGGACATATTCTGCTAGAAAAACAATGGCTTGTATCTCAGCATGCTGTCCTCATGTTCTGTTGCCGTTCACTGCACACACATTCCTCAGAACATCCCGAGTTCATCAGACATGGGGTGGGCTACATGGGGAGAGAAAGAAGTTGTATTGAAACACATCATGTGCAGCAGGCTTCACACATAGTTTTCACAAGTCTCCAGCTTCTGCTGACATGGCTCTAATTTTGACAAGGTGGGTCAGTCTAGTTCAAAAGCTAGAACTCATTATGGCAATCCTTTACAGTAAATATGTGGGAAAAATTAACTATAATGGAATACAAATATTTTTGAGCAACTGTTAAATGCTGGGGTTTGGCCAAATGGACAGTTGGCCTGGGGCACCAGATTTTTCATATGCACACGTATTGTTAATGAGCACTTAGTCCATCTATCTGTTACCTTCAATCACTCATGTGTGCCTTCATTCTGCCTCCAGGATGTCTGAGCCGAGACGTCTCACCACAGCCTGGCAGCAGGAAGCCTTGATGTAGCCTCGAAGATGAGAGAAGGCAGCTGCAGATGAATGAATGCATGAAACTAGAGAGTGATGCAGACAGAAGTGGAGTCTGCATGTTACCATCTTGTGGGTTTCTGTTGTTTTGTCTTGGTCAAATAACAGTCTGCCTCTGTATGTCAGAGGATGTGGTCCCAAAAGGCAGCTTTGGATGTAAAAGAGCAAGGTGGCAGAAGGATTTGTTCGAAATACATATTGAAAACTCTGATCGCATTCTTTTCTTTCTTTCTCTTTCCTTCTGTTCATCTGCTTCTGAAGCCTTTTGCTTCATGACTCCCCCCAAAAAAATTGCTTTCTTACAATTTCTGTCTACTTTTAAAAAACTTTATTTAATTTTATTAGTACTCTCTGTTGAAGTGACATGTAATTTGTACAGATGTCGTCAGTTCTCAATAAATAAACAAATTGTATTTGATGATCTACTCAGTCTTCTGATAACAAGCAATGTTTTTCAGTGAGAACTGAAGACAGAATACAAAGAACAGCTCTGGGCCTTGCCCAGGTAGGACATTTTCTTACACATTTTGATATTGTGTCCCTTACAGCAACATTCTACATGGAAAAGACTGGCAAACATTAAACCAAGTTCTTAGTAAACCACCAAGAAAACAGCCAATTTAGAAACACTCAATATCGTACAAGTGACCCATTCTGACCTTCTGCAACTTTGTTTTCAATTGAAAACAATCACCAGTTCAAGCATGCAATAGGAGTGCCTCCCCATACAGTTAGGCATTCCCTCAGGGAAAAAAAAAACCAAACCCAAGACAAAAACTCCCATTAAAAACTGCACATGTGTATATTTTAACTACCCAGTACTACCTAATCACTACTTTATTATTATTCAGTCAAACTTTAAACACACAATCACGTGCAAAGAATCTGCAAGAGGCAACTTTAGAAGCCAGGTGTTTGCTTGGATCCCCAAGAATAACTGCATAGGTAAAAAACTAAGAGGACAACTCAGTTCCAAATAAAACCTGTGTGCATCCTATGGCATATGACAAGTAATTATTTGACTATTTTTTTTTTTAAGGATGAGAAAAGGATTATTTTGCAATGCACAGGAATGACCAAATAATCACCAGCGGTTCTCATATATGAATAATTTCTTCAATCTACTTGTTACTTGACGTAAATTAAAAATTCAATAAATAAACTCTAATGGTCAATTTGAAGCATTGATCACTTTGATCTATTGCAGACTTCCACTTGGGGTCAAATAGGAAATATCAGGTTTTTCAATTATTTAGTTAGAGTGGTATAAGAGTGCATTTTAGGTAAAAATCCCACAAGGAATGAAGGCAACCTCAAATTTTAGAAAAAGGAGCAACTCCCTAGGTTTCACTAGCACTGTCATAGGCTAAATACATTATGAAGCAATGTTTTCAATCTGGGCTGCATGTTTGGCATGTGTGTCTCATTTGCAACATATACTAGGATGCTGGAAATGACTTGTGGATGTGAATTTCAATGACTATTGTATAAGACTTAGTAATCTCATATATCTCAGGATTTAGTACCTTGTATACCTGTCTAGAGGAAGAGATGGTCATATCTTTCCATATAGGAAAGAATTTTAGAAGAGCAACAGTGGTGATGCAACAAATGATATATGATTCTCCTCCCTCAATCTCTCTAATTTCCTCATTTTCTCTCTGGAAATCATTTGGGGTTTTTCCAACACAAAAAAAATCTTGGTGTGCCTATCACTTTCTGTTAAAAAGATCTTCATGGAGTAAAAGAAGCAAAATTAGATCATAAATTAAATCTATTATGATGTCTTTACCAGGGGAAATGACCCTGTGGAACACTGTTGGAGTTTTATTACATGCTGTATTGAATGTTTGTCCTCATTTCTCTCACATAAAGGCTAAGACTTCTGCCACAAGTCTCTGCACACTGGAATTCTTAGATGTCATTCTTGTATTGCCTTGCCGCAATTCACTATTTCCAGTTTATTCTGCTTTCTCTGTAGGGCATGAGTTTTCTATCTACATCAGCCATATTTACTGGATACTTTTTAACAGAGCACCCATTTGTATCTCTCCCTCCTTCCTGCCTTTATTTATTAAATTAGGCCATGGAGCACAGTAAAGGTGCGAACACCGAGCTGTTTTCATTTGCTGGCTCCCAATTAAGCATGCAGCTGCTGCACTTGAGAATAATAGCCATCCAGGAAGCCTCTGATAAAGGAAAAGCAAGGAAAGAGGCAGACAGAAGGATCCTTACTGCAGCAGTCCTCATGGATGACCTGTTTTAAGGAATCATTGGGAGCAGGCATTGATCTATTGTGGAATAGAAAGCTGACTGGCTAATGAAGGCATTAGAGGCAGTACATGCAAGACAAAGGTTTGGTCTTCTGTGTTTTGACACAAGGTGGAGGAGCGATGAACCTTATGTTACAAATACACCTCTTGAGAGCTGTATTTAATTTTCTTTGATGTATTGAGTAAGGTGAGGAAATAGATGAATGACAAACCAAAAATAATACCATTTTGAAGGAATATTAGTGTGAATACAATGGGATAGAAATTGAATTAGCTGTGAGTCCCTGCTGAGTTGTATGAAATAGCTGTTAAAGCTAATTCTCGTTGTAACACATAATGGTATTATCGATTTACTTGATACATGGTTAATGAGTGTAATTTTTCAGACTCCTTGAATACAGTAAATCCTGTTTACTCTTTTAGTGCAAACCTGCCTGCTGCCTGTAATTCAGCTTTCCTTTTATTGTCTGCTCATTGTTCATTCAAATAGGCCTACTCACATTCCTTCACTGCTAGGACTTGATAACATATTCTGTGGGAGCACCTGCGTGACCTTTTTATTACATCTCTGTTATCCTTTGTGACAGTCCAGTGGGAAATTTAAGAGAAACTAACAGCTGAATGGCAGGGGAGCATTAACCCCTTCGAGAACTGTACTTCATGGAAGCATTATGACACTACATCGTGGTAACATGAAGAATGGGTCAGGGTCAACTAGAAAGGTCATTATGAGGCTTGAAAGCCCTGAAATTGTAAGGAAAGAGCTTTGACAGAATGGAAGAAATTCGAATGGAAGAAAGTAAAGCATTAAAAGGAATCAAGGAAGCTTTTAAATTTTTGGCACAAAATAAGGCTCAAAGGCAAAGGGTCTTTGGACTTTGAAAGGCCATTGCCTGTCTTGAGGTCATTCTCATGGTGAGCAAGGAGTCAAGTTCTTTCCCAACTCGAAAAGGATTGAGGGTAAATTTAATTTTAATTTTGACAGGATTTTTGCTTTTATTCTCAGGGACTTTAGACTCTGTGTAATTAGGAGGGACATTATTAGTGAATTCCAAATGCCATTTTAGACGGTGTATATTTCCCTGTGATTCGACTACCATCCTGATTTCCCAGGTTAAATATGTTTCAAAACCAACGAAGAGGACATTCACTGTGTATTTATTCATATCTTTATGGTACCAGTATCTGGCTATCCTCTCCCATATACAAAAAAAAGAACAATAATCAAAAATCCTGTTAAAGGCTTAAATGCTTTTTTAAAATTGTAAGCTGTCTTTCTTCCTTTATTTTTTTTGTGTCCTTGCATAAGTTTGTTGGAAACTGCCATGAGCTCTGGGCATGGGAGATCATGGGATCTCCGTTTCATTCTTTTCCCAGGTTTATCTTGCAAGTAGATAAAGAGTATTAGCAACTACAGTTCTTAGAATTATTTATTTGTGTCCAAAGGCATGACAATGTTTTATGTTTGAGCAAACTTGTTTTTATTCCAAATGTCTGTTTTGATCTGGCACAATGCCTCTTGCTGCCCTTTCTCAGTGGTGGTGTCCTTCACCACAGTGCACACACATCATTTCTTGACACTCTTTGATTCTACAAAATACTCCCAAAATGAAGAAAATGAAAATATTCAGGACACTACATAGTTTCTTCCAACCTCTCAAAAATACTTGTGATGTTTAAAGGTTCAGATGCCCTCTGTCCCCTCAGCAATCACAGCTCAGACTGAATGCCTGTTTTCCTTTATTCAAATAATCTGTGGCCCCTAAATACTAAATTAAAATAGTAGAAAAATAAAAGAAGTCTTAAAATCCCACTCCTGCTACCCAGGACCAACCAAGATTTTAAAAAAATTCATAAAATGAGTTTGGTACCAGAAGAGAATTTTACAGAACAAATTAAAATAGATTCAAAAATAGATTCTGTTCCAACACTTTAAAAAATCCCTACTTAAATGTTCCATTAAGTTTTCATGCATGCACCCTGTCCTCCCTTTTCCAGTCAGGTCATATCATCAGTTTTAATTACCCTTCATGAGCATGTGAATACATTTTTAGCTGATGTCCTTTTTAATTCCATGCATATTTTCTCTCAAATATACAATTACAGAGGAAATACGATAAATTCTCTATTCCCACTTATCTAAAATCCAAAGGTTGTACAGCTTATTGTTTGAAAAGCTTTTTCTTTCTGAGCTTCTGCAATGATAGCCAAACCCCATTTCTATATTAATGTGTGATAATCACCAGTCACAATAGTAGTAATAATAATAATAATCGAAAAACATATGGGATCTTCTCATATTTATCTACTGTATGAAGTACCTTATTATTGGAAAAGTACTATGAAGATGTAAGTTTCATGAAAATCACCAGAATTTTCACCCAATATTGTGAGCACATGGTTTTAACCATTTCCTTTCTCTTGCTGAAGTTACATAGTAAGGAGACTGGTATTTTTTCCCTACTTTAAGAAGTTGGTATAACAAGATCACAGTGAAAACTGAATATCTGAGTACAAATCTCTTAACAGGAGATACTGAATGGTACATCAATCAATAAGGGGGTTTAACTGTCAGAGAGGTCCCTCTGTGGCCTTTTGCTCTGCTTGAATTTTATGTCTGTCCATATTCCTCTCATCAACCACATTCCTACAGGCAATGACTCTTACAAATTTGTCATCAAATAAAACAACCATGGAGCTATCTTCCAAGCGTATTAGTCAAGTGAAATAAAAAAAGGAGCTTCTGATCTGTTTAAGCCAACTCTTCTTCTGGGGTTGTGATTCTAAATTTTATGTATATACCAACAATGCAATAAACTGTCAACTTTGACTCCAGTCACAAGCGCACAAATAGATCTAGACTTACTTATAACGGGTTTTTCCCTTAAAAACTCGTCACGCTCTGGGCTTGCTTTGATACTAATTAAAGACTACAAAAATGTGTTTGATATCTACTTCTATTCATCCAGACTGTTGGAAAATATTAATGACAAAATAAATAAAAGACTAGAAAAATAATCTTGAAGTTCTTCATTATTTGTGACGTTCCATGAGAATACTTACAATTATCTATGCAGATTAGAAGGTAATAATCACTTATAGGGTTGTTTGCTTACGTCTTAATTTTCTGATTGGGTTAAGCTGGGGGTTTTTTTTCCACAAGCAGTAATTTTCTTGTTAAAAAACTAAGCACAAAGGTATTAATTATTTTCAATACATCTGCTTTTAAATGAGCCTCTGTTTTTCTCCTTCTTTTTTTTCTTTTTTCTTAACTTTTCTATGAGAAACTGGGGTGGGGGGAAATAAAAGAAAAAAAAGAAAACCAACTATCTCATTAGAAAATCAAAGTTACTAAAGAGAAAAAAGTTCTAATTTTCAGCAATGTTTTCCGTGTCATAGAATATAGATCGATTATGAATATGTTGTGTCATTGAAGAAGAGTGAGAAGAAGGTACACCAGCCCAAACCTACCCTTGAATGACACAAATCTGGCTTGCCCCGTGCTCAGTTTACAGCTCCGGAGGCACACGCTGCTCGTGCACTGCGTGGTGGAGTGGGCAGATGAGTGACACCACTGTGAGAGGTGATGGAGAGCACTCCCTGAACAGCTGGTGCTCCCACCTTGTGCATGTTTGTGCTGCCCAGGGCAGGAGGGTCCACACTGCCTCCTCCATCATGCTCCAGAACACACCTAGAACCCTTGCCTGAGCCTGGGCTGGCACCCAGATGTGTTGGATATAGGACAAGTCCACCCTCAAGAACACAACTTAGGTTAAAATGAAATTATATATGTATATATATAAGCCTACATAACCCCACTTCCTAAGATACGTTTATGTCGATGATCATGAGGGTACGTAAACAGTGTAACCTGAGCATCCAAAATGGTTTCACACAGGTTGGAGCATTCCATAACAAAATACATTCACATAGAAAGTCATACCTATCTCTGAAACTACCAAATAACTTGTCCAATATTTTTAGAGAAAAAAACTGTTTTGAAACAAGATGGGTTTAAATTCTTCCAAACCTGAAAATGTCTGGCTTGCTCTGTAATTATAATTTAGCAGACATAAGGCCAGAGGGTAATTTTTCCCTGATTTTTCCTTGATAAAAATGAGCATTGAAGTCAGAAAATACACCAATTTTTGCTTTATTAAAAAGCTGAAAAATATTGTTACCTGCTAGGTACCATCTCTTTGATGTAACTGAGTATAAATAAAATATCTACAATCCTATCTACAATCACTGCCTAAGAAACAAGAAAACTTAGTACCAACAAAAATTATTTTTGATTCATTTTTCAAATCTCTAGAATACTTAGAAATAATTTTTAAAAACCCCAACCCAAAACCTAACCTAATTCAAAATCAGAGACTACTTTTGCTAAAACTTTGCTGAGTTTATAGGAAAATTAAAGGAGAAAAAAAAAAGAGCAGTGGAAATATGTTCATGCAAATGAAAAAAAGAGAATGGAATGCATGAGATATTGATTTATAGTTAATCAAAAAAATCAGTTTAAACATGATAGAAGCAAGACATTCTAGATTGATAGAACTATTTGTGGATGGAGAAGGGGACATTTTATCAGATGCAGAAAGGCAGAAGAATGGAAGCATTTTTTCTTACATTCTTTAGAAGTAGCAAGTTCAACTATGCATATCAAATTAAGGGAGAGTATCTTTTCAGCACACCAGTCAGTAGGAAGAAACAAACCCTGGTAACGTGAACGGGAAGGAAATAAGGATGCTAGATAATTTACACTGAAGTCTCATTGAAGAGATAGGTGAGGATTTAGTTTCCTCCTCAAGGTTGTTCATAATTTGTTAAATAATGTATATGAGAAGCAAATTGGTTACACTGGTTTTTGATACAGATTCCTTTCATATTTTTAACAACACAACAAGTGTTTGCAATTGATCTTTTTGCTATCAGGATTTATTCCAAAAGATTTAGAATATAGCAAATTTTCTCCGAACCAAATTACTGTATATAACTAGTCGTGCTTCATGTCATCAGATCATGTAAGAGATGTGGAATGTAGGCATCCATCTCAGCTAACTGTCCAGATCTTTCACAGGACAGTAAAGAGGAAAGGGTTCCTAGAGAGAAGTAATTCATCATACCCTCAAACAGATGTCTATCCTCCCATTGATAGCTATTTATGGTTTGACTGTGTATCTTTGAAGTTAGAACACGTTAATCTATGTAGAATAAAATCACTATTTCAGCATTTTCAAAAGTGAGGGATTTCTTTAAAGAGGGTTGTTTATTACTAGAAATTGTACCATTAGTGACTATGATAAGGAACAGAAAAATAAATGCAGGATTATTCACAAGGAGTTATATCTTCTTTTTTTTTAATAAAAATGCTTAAATAAAGGCAACATTTAGTAACAAATTCTAAAAGTGAAAGGTTTAAAAGCCATTCTAACTTTTCTTGCACTAGATAATCTGAAAACAAATTACAGCTATAAAGTGCAGAGCAATTGACCTTCTTAGATATTATATACAACACTTATAAAGCTAATTGCATTTTGATTGGGTTTTAGTAAATGGACAGTTTTGCAATGAGATATTAGATTTTAAACACTTTTGGTTTTAATGAGTGTTAATTTTCCTGGTGATTTGCTTCAGCATAGAAGTATCATGACTGAATTAATTCTGCCTGAAGTTATTCTATATTTTAAGGTCATAAATGTTGACAAGTATTATAGGTGATAAGGAAAAAATGATAAAAGAAAAAAAAACCCAAAACCAGGGAAGTTCAGCTCAAAAAGAGAAAAAAACTTGAATAAAACCTCTCAATATATAATGGTTCTGCAAATGTTGATAAGGGCATTTTGAGCTGCAAATTTTCATATATTTTGAAGTAAATTTTAGAAAGGTTTACACTTTTTTCTAAGTATAGCCTCAACACAATTCTGGATTAAACCTGAATGTTTGAGATAGAAATCTTTTTCTTTTTTTCTTCAGGTTCCCTTTCCCATTGTATGACAGTCTCTTATTCATATGCAGGACATGCAAATAGTCCTATTGAGATATCTTAAAAAATGATATCTTTTTCTAGACACATACAGATTTAACATCACTCTTTTGAAAATATTCCTATGTCTTCTATTCACTTTCTTGTGAGCTCTTCCTACCTGCAAAGTCGTCTCTTCGTCAGCTATTAGCTGGACTCCATGTGTGTGCTTTATAAAATCTCGTTGTTCCCCTTTTCCCATGAGCCCTGACCCTTCCTTCCAGGGAGGGACACCTGTTGCCTGGTCTCTGATCACAACAGCTGGAGTTAGATAAAATGGAGTATTAAGTACCCTGGAATATAACCCTGAGAGGCTGGCTGGTGAGGCCTTTTCGTCACGGGGTGAGCATCATTGATATTCTTTCCCAAATATTTTCTGTCAAAGTTTAGCTGCAGTATCTCTCAGGACAAAGCACAGGTCTCCCTTTCATTCATAATTTTTGTTTGCCTAACTGTGCGTGGGTTGGCTGCATGTGGCAGTCTGTTACACTACGAGCTGCTACCGAGCCATTTGGTTGAGGAATGTTCAGCTTTTTTAATATATTATCTTATCTCATCTTCAGGTGTCACACTTAAGGGCTCCCAGCAACAATAAAAGTAACTGAGCAGTTTCCATTGATGCTTATTGCAGCAATTTTACATGATCCTCTAACAGGGGAAAGGTTAACCTTACAGAGTACTGGTTCGAATATATCTTACAATAATGTAGTAAGATAATAGTGAAGTAATACCATAATCAGTTGTCATACTTTTATATATATAGATATATATGTACATATGCATATAAATGGTTAAGCTCTTCTGGGCACAAGTGAGTAAAATAGAAGGAATCATAAAAAATCATATACTACGGTGATAGTAATCGAAAGTAATTTTCTTCCAAATTGGTATAATCTATGAAATTCATTAGCACATTGTTTATTCTTTATTTAAGGAAAATAAATTAATAGCCTAATAAAGTAATATCTGACAGGATTGTTCAAGTGAGAAGAAATATATCAAAACCAGTGAGAGGTAAAATATATATTTAATGTAAAATACACATTTGCCTTGTATGCTTGAGATGTTAAACTTCAATCCATAATCTTTTGATATGATCATAAGACCTCCTTCATCAAAAATGCTGCTGTATTCAACACTTCAAACTTTTCATTCTATATGTAAGAGCAATTTTGAACTCTACTGTATTTTAGAGTATTCAAAGAATGTTTTACATAATAAAAGTATAAACATA
Source organism: Ifrita kowaldi (assembly GCA_013398055.1). NCBI lineage: Eukaryota > Metazoa > Chordata > Aves > Passeriformes > Cinclosomatidae > Ifrita > Ifrita kowaldi. The sequence goes on from VZRS01006715.1 coordinate 105,929, forward strand.
GAGACATAGTTTATTTCCTCATGTGTCTTGCCCTGAATAATAACTCTGAAGCTACTCTTTACAGAGGAAAAAAACACTTTAATTTTTTAGGGGTAGGAGGTTTCTACAGCTATTTCAATTTTTATATTTATAGGTCTACCCTTAATTTTTCATGTACGCATATTTCTACTTAAGCATATATAGACACACTGATGTTGCTGTGGGGAAGTAGCATTCGGATTTCAGAAATATCTATAATTAGTGGACCTGACTGGTTCAAATTAGTGATATTTGTACTGAAAAAAGTTTTAAAAGAAACCTATGCCAAGTAAAACATCTGGAAAGTCAGAACAGCAATGATCATAGTTTGAATTAAAAAGGGAAATTTTAACTAAAATGTAGAAGGGTTCAGTTATTGTGCAACTAACGTGGGGTAGCGTGCATACTGACCCAAAAGACCATTGAAAAGTGCATACTCATTTAAGTAACTCGTTCAAGTCATATGAAAATCAAAGATCAACAGCTCCAGATGTGCAGCTAATGTACAGGCATATTTGTACGAAAAAGTGAGTCCTGGAAATGGGTCTGCAATGGAGAACTCCTATGTATGCTTCCTGTAAGCAAAAGCAAAGACTAAACAGCTGACATTCCAGCAATGCAAAAGTACCTTTCACCTTTCTGGAACTCCTTCCTAATATACTTACCTGTGTAAAGAAACACACCACACACTTCTAATAACACTTGGACAACCGGTTGAGCAGGCAGAATGCACTAAGTGCTTCCAAAATCAGAAGGCACAGTGAAAGTTCAGAGGATTTAAATTTTTTTCCTTCAATATCAATGAATTAAGCTGAGCTTAAAAACAGCTGAGCTGTTTTCCTGGATGAGGGGGAATTGTTTTCATTATTCCAGGTGGATGACTTGACTCACTTTTTTTGTATTTAAAAAAAATCCAAACAGTCCCAAGCAGAGTACTGGCTTCCAAATAACTTCTGCTGGAACATCTGGACTATGGATCAGCACAAAGAACTATACAAACGATTAACACTACTGAGTCACATGTTCCTTAAGGTATACTTGGACAAGGACACAAGACTCTACTTAGAAATCCTCAACAAAACACCTCTAATCTAGAGGTTTTTATTAAAATTTCTTCAGTTTACACACAAGGTCTCCAACACAGAATAAGCCATTGTCTTTAGGGAAGCTGCCGATAAATACAAGAACATGTCTGGGAAAGGCAGGACTTGAGACCTGAGCACTATCCAGAGAGAGAACTCAAAGCACAATAAGATCAGATTTATGGAGAGCCTTCACTTGAACATAAGTGTGCTGAAATTTCCTTAGCTTTTTTTCACTCTACTCTTGCTGAAATCAGGACAACTGCTCAGATGTTACGAGTTAGCAAATCTTGCCTTTCTAGTTATCACCTTGTATTTGTAATTCAATTAATTAATTGTAAAGCCCCTTTAGAAAAAGAAAGAACTTTATTTTTATTCAGCTTAATTTTTTCAGCTCAGATTTACATGTAGATACGTGTAAAAGTACATGTACATTTTCAGCTCAGATTTACATGTACATACATGTAAATGTACAACATGTACATGATGGCCTGCAGCAAATTTAAGAGCCAGTGACTTGGTTAAAAATATAACATGGTGGAAACATACCAGTAACCACAAAAAGTCATGGAACTTTGACTGGGAAGATTAAGAAAAGTATTTTACTTTTAAACTTTCTGTAATACCTCAGTTGTATAAATATTTAAAATTTAAACTTATTTTATTATGGGCAAATCCTCATCTGGTATAAATCAGTGTGGCTTCTTTGAATTTGAAAGAGCTATGCTGGTTTACTCCCAGTAACTCCATGTCTGTCCCTTAATGTTTTTTTATATAATTCTTTCAGAGGGCCTTTCAAATTGATAGGTTATTTTCAGCTACAAGGGAAGCTGAATTCTGCCTGTTTTTAAGCTATTTTACCCATAGACAAATATGTGCTGTCAAAACAGGCTTTTAGAAGTTGAACAAAATCCAAAAAATCCAAGCTATGTGTGTAGTAAAAGTTGGCACCAGTTTATCTATAAATTCTTAACCATAAGAACAACAGCAAAATCTTCTAGAGATCTGAATTTTCAGGCTATCTTGTTTAGCTCAAGGGCAGTTGCTAATGTAGGCGATCTCACACCTCAGATGTTAAGGATATAAAGACATCACATTTATGCTTTATATTTATTTGTTATGACATTGCCCTGAAGAAAACTAGCATTACTGTTAAAAGAGTAATACACATCATGCAGTGAATGATAGCTTGATCTGTCATGACAGAAGGTAGAAAACATGTGAAAAGTCTGTTATCTTCAAATTTGGCTCCTTGATCCTTTAGTGAAAAATGTGTTCCATTTGTAACAAGCGTAATTAAAACCATACTGATTAATTCAAGACATAACCAAACATCCTAAATCCTGTGAATAATTTACATAGCATTCTGTAATCTGTTGCTTTATTCACTCTGTTTACTACATGGAAAATTCAGCCTCATCTTCAGATGCACAATTTAGATGCACCATGAAAGACTCTGGTAAGTAAATGCATTTTCAAAAGACAGAGAGAGAAAATTAATGTAATCATAACCATTCTTCATAGAGTAAACTCAAAAGAGGATGAACTTCAGGGCAGGACCCATGAGAAAGCTCTGCAGTGGTACCAAAATTCTGCTTGTACAGAAGGATGAGCTAGATTGCGACCTGCAATTCGTGGTACATAAAGAGGACTGACCTACTCCAGATGAAGGTAAAGTATTTTGCAATAACTACTACATGTAGCCTTCAGACCTTCATGTGCTTTGTGGAGTGCAATATGCACAGATTTTTTTTGTCTAAATTCACTATCCCAAAACAAACAGCTATGTAAAACAAACCGTCAGAACCACAGTGATTAAGGTTATGTCAACACCTCTCTGCAGTTTTTCTAGGGACTACAATTCAATTAGGAAAAATTTACGCCAGCCTGGAATCTAGTTCAAAGATAAATCAAAACTTACTTAATTTGGAAGAAAAATTCTCTGACAATTTATCTTGCACAGGAATGAAGGGAAAACATAAAATTAATGCTGTTTCAGGATCTGTTTTGCATACACTGGATAACAAAGATATTTTTAGAAAAAATCCCATGCAATTTCAATGCAACTTTTCCTCTAGCTATTTGATGCAACTGTACTTACTGCCTTGTAGATAGACATTGCCTAGGAAGTATCAATCCAAAAGCTTAAAAAACAAGTCAGTACACTCTGCTTTGAATGCAGAGGGAAAAATTATATGCCCTCCTGCAGTAATCCTTTTAAAAATGCCTTACATGAAAACAAACATCAAGAAGATATCTGTCAGACCTTGGGCTAGAGGCTCTACTTATATGATCATTTTGTGTAGAAGATGCAGATAGGGATGAGTGAAGAGTAGGACTCTGTATCCGTTGTGTTTTGGAATGTGATGAGGGACAGATGTCTTATACTTTAGAAGAGATAAAAACTCTGATTCTGTGAAAAAAAGCAGAGAGTCAGAAAAAAATAAGGTGCTTATTTAAGGTAAAGGAGAAGGGAATGAGAGGAAGCCAAGCACGGCAATGTGCCTCTTTCTCCCCTGTTACCCCTGCAATGCACAGTATCTTCACTGTGCAGCCTCCTTCTGTTTTCAGAAGAGTGGGTCTGACTCCCTCTGCATTCTTGTCATGCTGTAAGTGTAGGGGGGTTAAGGCGGTGGGGCTGGGGATATTTTTTTAAGTATGGAATTTGTGCAGGGCTGACAGCACGATTAATAGAGGGGACCATAAGGATTCCTGCTGAGCACTCTATTAAGCCAATAAGCGCTGAGCTAAGAAAAATTTGCACAATGGACCGTAATGGCTTGTGAACAGCTGTTCTGGTCTACCATGTCCAAACCCTACTTTTGAAATAATTTCCAAAGTTGGCTCCTCCTTACAAGAAAGTTCTTCCAGTTTTCACTGTACACCAAGTAAATATAACATAGTAATTCAACAGCTGGGGGTTTATTTTCCTTGTTCATAAGCGAAGTCATTTTTTCACCTTTATATCCTTGCCCATGCTCATATTAATTCTAGTTTTCATTTTTCTACTGTACCTCATGCCTCTTCCCTTATGCATGCACAGTCAGTCTTGTTTTCCTTCCTACCTAAGTTTTACATCTTCTCTAGAATACTTGTTTTTCTTCCGCCTTGTTGTTCTTTTTTTTACTGTTCTTTCTTGACTTACAGCAGATCCCATTACTCCCTCCCAACTTTGCCCTTACTCTATTTCTGCCTTCAGCTTAACCTCCTGTTCATGAGTCCATAAGCTCTAATTTATCTCCCACTCCAGAGCTCACTTAAGTAAAATTTAAGAAATTTGTTTCTCCCCCACTCCAGTATTACAGAGCATGGGAGTTCTGGGGCCCTTAAAAAGGCAGCTGGTCCCATTTTGTAAAGAAATCATGTGCAGGTGCTGGGAATCATCCAGGGCTGATGGGTTTCCAGCCCCAAAAGTCATAGAAACTTATGTATATGTTTGTGACTGGGGTAGGTTTTAAGTTTTTTTCCTTTCCTCTGGGAGGGAGAGGATTGAAGCAGCTTAGTGCTGATAAAGACAAGGTCTGGGGATGGTAGTAGATGAGAGAGGCTCCCTTCTCATGACACAGTAGCACTGTCCGAAGTTTGCGAAGTAGTTACCAGTTATCATGGATCTTTTATAGTTGGAGTACTACCATATCTGAAGTTTGGCACTCAAACTGTCCCTTTTCTAGCTGTATCAGCAAATCATGTCCATGACTGGCCTTGTTAAAAATAGGCAGAAAAAGAAACAAGATCAAAATTCTTTGTAAAAATCAAAGGAAGAGTATCAGACTAGAGGGTTTACTTCTAAAAGGACATTAAAGGATAATTTTGACAGGTGATGATGATGTGTACATCTACCTATCTTTAAAATGGCTGTGGCAAACTAACCATGAGGCATGAACAGATCACTGAAGTTGTATATATCGAATTGATGATGTTCCAGATCTGATGTCAAAAGCTAAGTCTTTTGGTAAGGGAAATCCTGGTCAGGATGATATAAGACTTTTAAGTATAGCTCTTGGTTCCCTGCATGTATTAGAATTTGATCTTTTGTCTTATTTATGGCATGAGATACTTAATTATGTGTGGAAATGCAAATCTGAGGAGTGGACACTGACCTAGCTTCTGACCTGAAATCTGTTGCCCAAAATGTCAAGTGATGAACTAAACCCACAGTTCTCTTCATTCTGGTATATAACTAATCTGAAAGGTTCAGGCAGAGCTTGCAGTTTTCTGGAAGTGACTATGAGTAACTCTTACCTGCATAGCATTGACTGACCCATCTGATATATTGAGGTCATGATATAACAGTGTATTAGTGGAGGAACTCTAAAGCTCATCAGTCCCACCTTGTCTGAAACAGAAACCCTGGCCCCAGTCATATGATTGTCTGATATGATGAAAAGTGACTGACTCCTTTTCCTATAAAATAACCTGTAAGACTCTCAGTAAATTTTCTTCTAAATTGATGAATTATCACTGATGAGGTATCCAGCTGTGATAGAAACCCTGAGCTTTGAAAATAGTTTTGCACATTGCCACATTTAATACGTGCATTTGTTTTTTAACAAAAAAAGGTTCTTAATAGTGAATTCTTGCTTGCATTACTTAACACAAATGCAGATACACGATAATATCTGAAGTAAAGTAAGATTGCTAGTATATTCATAAATTCTGCAGCATCTCAGAATTCTTATTATATATCCTCCATATGATTTGTCCATGCTTTTCTATTTTCTATGGCCAAGTGGTCAATTGAAATTTCAAAAATACGTGGAAACCCTCATAAAGAAGTGGATCTGCACCTACACATCAAAACCAGACAACAGACAGTACAATAGCACTAATAAATATTTTTGATAGCACATACCAAAAATTTAGCTCTTTGGTGTGAAGAAGAGTTTCTCAGACTGTTCCTGGGACATCTGCAGTTGAGTATCAAAAAAGAAAGCAGTATATCAAGGCAGTATTTCAAAGTATTTCCTTTTCACAGCCACATACACACTCATCTCAGCCATTAGCTATTTCTCAGTTTTAAATGTGATGAATTATTTCACGTGAGAGAATTAAACCAAAAGCTGACAATGGCAATGCTCCCCTGTCTCTCTTCCCCCTGGAGAAACAGGAAGAACCAGGCAATAGGCTGCAAATTTACAAGAGTTCATTTGGGTGACTGAATTGATTTTCTTTAATCCCACCATGCTCCATATTTTCAATCAAAAAGCCAAGTGTTTAACAAAGGCTTTTGCCCTGAATAGAGGTATCCTGGAAATTGCCTGTTTCCTGTGGCAGCAGCGAGATTCCCAGCCACTTGAATTGTATGAGTCAGAGCCCTCAAACAGGCCTGTGTGTGACTGCCAGTGGCAGAGTGACAGTGTTTTTCTTTGCAGCTGGGGAAGTTTAGGAGTTACAATAATGGAAAGATTTTCAATGACTTCCCAATTATATCTGAATATGCTTGGAGTTCTGCTTTGATGTTGCCAACATCGTATATGAAAGTATCTAAGTTTTCCAGATGTTTCCTCAATAAAGTAAAGCATTTTAACTCCCAGTGACCAAATCTTCCCTTATACATTTAAAGCTCCTTTTCAACCACAAAGAGAAATCCTAGATGAATTAAATCAATAAAATTACAGTTATGCAATTCTGTTATCTGTGTCCAAGCTGGGCTGTAGTTCACAGCACTGAATAATCTAAGTTTAAGATCAAGCCTTTTCCTGGAAGGGATCTACACTGAAACCTGTCCTCTTTGCACCTCTTGGAAATTCAGACATGTTCATCTGTTGGTGACTTCTAAAAACAGTTTTCAGCTGAGGGGAAGCATTTTTCCTCAAGTACAATTTTAGGCCCCCAGTTAACATCACAGCATTGCTATTTCCTATTAAGTTAATTTTTAAGCCTAAACCAATGAGGTATTAAATAAAATTTTAGAAATAATCAGGATGTTTATACACAAATTTCATGGATTCTGGATTGGCTCTTCAGAGACAAAGAGAGATGTGTTTTGCAAAGAATATTTCAAAAAGAAATTGACAATAAAGAATTACTTTATTTTTTTACTGGTTCTGTGTCTCAGGAATTCAGAATTTGAGAACTGACATCATAAAATATTTATTATTAAAAGGGCAGCAATGCTATTCACAGGTTCCATCACTCCCAAGAAAAAGTTTCTAACCTTCTCTTGGAAAAGGACCCTTTTAGTGCCTGGTGAATTGAAATTCCATCAACAAGAGAATGACTTTAACACAATATTGAATTAAACTTACATTACTACCAACCACAGATGGAACTTCATCTGTTGTAACAGCTACAATATTTAAGAAGACTCAGTCATTGCACTGAAAATATTTAAGCAGCCATTCATATATTTTATGTGTCTTATGGTAACCACTAACCATAACAAAGACTTAATGTCTGTATTTTCATCTGAATAGCATAAAAAGATGGTTTTCAAAATTATTTGAAACTAATCATTTACAAGTTTATTCATGTCACTGTTTTGCAGAAACTTTTAAACGCTTCTGCTGAGAAAATCTTAGTAAATTATTACTATTAAAATAATAAATATTGTTCTTTCAATGTTTAAATGAAATAATTTTCCATTGCATGTGGTATTATGCATTTATAAAAGTTTAAAATATGAAGAAATTTTTTTAAGACTTAGGGATGAACTGTGGTGTTGCTGAGCCTGATTACAAAATACTCATTGATACCTCTGCTGGTCAGGATTTCACTTCAGTCTTCTGGGCTCTCATCCAAAACTTTTTGGCCTATGATGTCCTTTGGGGATGGTCCTAAAGTTCCTTCCAGCCACATTCAGCAGTAGTTACTGTCAAAGCCACCTCCTTTGGTAATGCATCAGGGAGTTTATATTTGTGTATGAGATTGCGTCCATTCCATCTGCAAAAAAAAGTTGACAAATGAGCACTCTTTTTTATTTTTTTCTTGCAGATTTTCACTCTGAACTTTTGCAGACTTAAAAGTGGCAATCATAGAACCAGGTAGTCTACTGTTGGGGTAAGTTAGCATGAACCGTAAGTACCTATACATCATCAAAAACTTCAGATTGATACAGCAGGCACATTTGGACTTTTTCTCTTTGTGATGAATAAAGTCCCAGTGTTAGGGAAGTTTTGTGTACTTCCTTTCAGAGGGAAATAGTTTCCCCTAGGCTGAAAAAAAGAGGTTGAAAAATCAGTGGAGAACCTTCGGCAGTTTTGTCCTTGACCAGAAGAGGTCACCCTTGTGTGTGGCATAAAGTAAACCAGAACCCTTTACCCCTTCCTCTAGCTCATCAGAAATTAGGGGCTTTGGTCTAAATGAAAGATATCATACCCAACTTTTCCTGAATTTGGGGGAGTTTTGGAATCCAGGTTGGACCCAGGTTCCACACCTCGATCCTTGCTTTTCTGAGCAAAGTGGTTTTGCTGGTGGTAAAGATAATTTTCAACATCCACCATTGCCTGAAGATCTTGTTCCTTCCTGTGACGAGATTCACATCATATCTTCAGCTCATGTGGGTTTCAATGAAGAAAAACGTGTCTGAGAACAATTTCGTTATGTTAATTGATACTTGGTGAAAGGTGAAAAGTGAGTTTCAAGATATAGATTTATTTTATTATTTTATATTCAATTTTTAAAAAGGATTATTTTCAATCTTGCAAAGCATTTCTTTAAAACAAAAATCATCCTTATAAATTTTGTTTCCTTCCCTGCTCTTGAGAATTTGAAATGTAAGAGATGTATTCTTATGGGTACTGTACATTCCTCTACTCCCTGATTGGGTGCAAGGGTTTCTAATGCAAATTCAGTTCATCCTTCTTCTCTCTGGGCACAAAACTATGACTGCTCATCTGAGATTTATTTTTTTCTTTTTTTCCTTCTTCAAAAGAAAAGCAGTGTCCTTTCACACATGTAACCAAGATCTGGAAGTCTGCCAGCGTCTGTCTGACTCATCATTTTCAAAAGACGCTGTGAATGCTGGGAATCAAATTCTAGCTGTGAGAGTGAAGATGGACACTTGAGTGCCAAATTCCATTGCCACTTTACCATTCGAGCCCAAGCAAGAATGCAAAGCAGAAAGCAAAGCAGCTCTTTCTGTTGTTATCCTGCTACCAATCCTCACAGAGCCAACATGGCTCTTTATACTAAGAATATGAATAATGTACAAAAGAATTTTAGAAAAATACCTTTAGGCTAGAAAACTGAGACTAATCATAATATTGTTTTTCATGAAAATAAGACTTGCTTTGAAGTATTTATGCTACTTCCTTACTATTCCCTTGACTATATTTTGTTTTCATAATGTTTATTCACTTAACTTAGTTATTTTTATACTTGTCTGGTCTTAATACCTTCTCCTTTTCCCCTTTCTTTTGATTCATGCCTTTTTCAGTTTTCTCAGGATGATTTATCTCTGTCAAGTATTGCTTCATAGTGCAAGGCGTCGGACATAAATCCATTACTTATGGTATGTCTATTGCTGCAGAAAGATGTTTCACATGGAGCTCAATTTTTTTCCCAATTTTAAACACTATTTTCCATTTATGGAACATTAAGACTAATCTTTAAACAAAGCAAAATATAACCTAGGTGTTTAATTTTTAAACCTATACAGTCCTAACTAAACATATCTTTAGACATAATTCAGGAGACATTGCTACTGGGGATGTTCAGATATTTTAAGCTCAAGTCATAACCTTCAATCCCTAAGTAAATGAAACCTGTGCCTTCATGGACCTGTCTATTGTTTCTTACAATGGCTGTGATGAAAAGTTGAGACTTTGGTTAACATTAATGTAATATATTTGAATGGTGCAAAGAAAATATTAGCATAGTATCAATGCAGAGAATCAAAATCTACTGGAATCATAGTTATAAGAGGCTAATATTCTCACTGGGTATATTTAGAAATAAATTACTTCTATCTCTGCTACTTGAATATGATGTAGGGATGGGAAATATCTAAGCAAAATTATTAGTCTTTAGATTTCTGTGTCTTGTGGCTACATATCTTGTGGTAAAGAACTTCTTGCCTCTATTTACTCAACTTATTTCTTAGACTTGTACTATCAGAGATAGCTCCCAAGTGGGACTGAGATTTCATGCTTTTAGTGTTCTGTTCTGTTCTGCTCTGACACATAAACACATACAAACTTAAGTCAGTGAAGTTAAGCACAAAATTCCTGTTCATCTTGCTAGGTTCAAGATTTCACCCCAGGCATCCTAGGAGCACTGGCACTTCTTAACATTGCCACATTTTTTGACAGTAAGTAAAACAAACATACTTTAAAACTTGTTGGTTTTAAGCCACATTACTCATTGTAAGTCTTTCTGTATAGATTGAAAACTATCCCCCGGGTTTTTTTTGGCAATAAAGGAAAATTGGAGGCATCTCTATACTAAGTACAGTATGTAAATGATGTAACATTAATCAAAATCTTTCATTTAAGTCTATCAAAATAATTGTTGTTTGAAAAAAACCCTATTTTTTCCCTTCATCTGATAATAGGAGTAGATTAGAAACTGGTTGAAATGTCAGACTGAGCCTTACAGTTAGCCAGAGTGAACTGTCTAAATATCTTCTTAAAATCACAGCATGTCCTTCCCATCAAGTGTTGAAATTTGAATAATATTCAGCCAAGGATTCATATTTACTTCAATTAAATGCATTTAATAATGTATAACATAACTTAGCTGTTGACTCAAAGGTGCATATGGTAAGAACAGTACTTCCACATTTACACTCTCAGGTACTCAAATGAGGAACTAGAACTGGTTTTTTGTTACATATTACCTACATAATTTCTCTAAACCTAGAAATTTGCATGCATTCCCAAGTTAGAAAGTCAGCAAGTTACTTATTCACCTTCTTTTGCTTAGCGTATGCACACATCTTCTATCACACAGAAAACAACTAATTTGTCAACCCAAGAAAGCAATTAACCTGAAAGAAAACATTGCACTATGATCCATGGATCTATGATTCGTATTCATCACATGGATCTAAGATGGCGTATTTCTGGTGAATGCTGGGCAGTGTGAAAGAAACAGACAAGTACCCTTTGCAATATTCATCATGTCCTTTACAGATTGAAAACTGAGCTCAACTTCTACTTAATTTAAATACACCAAATATTATATTTTCCTTACCAGTAAGATCAGGCATTTTTTGATTAGCACTGATTAAAATATTGATTTGGCATTGTCAACACACATTCAAAAAAACTGAACACAACAATGTCTGGATATTATCAAAAGAGCACTTTTCTGTCTCATTTTTCTTGATGTGCTTTTAACAGGGAAATTCCATTTAACTTTATATCTGGTTCTGATATCAGGTTTTGGTGTGAATTATAGTGATTTGAATCTGGAATAACCCTGTGGAAAATCAGGTACTCCTGTATTCGCCTTTTTTTTATTTTCCAGTTAGGCTGTTGTATGTTTATTATAGCTTATAGCTGCTTTTCAAATATAATAGAAGTTTTATTTGTTTTATGTGGGATATACCATATTTAATGCTCCGCTTTTATGTAGTAGTTTTTACCGAACCTCTGGTACACAAAAATTAGATGATCACCAACTACGTTTTCCCCCCAGTTTTGTAAAATATATTATACACTGAATACTGTTTGACAAAAAGAAAATATATACCTGAGGTAGAATTGATCATCTTATTGAACAAGTTGAGCATTAAGCATCTTTCTACCTGAGAGAAACATTATGCACCCAATGTTTGAATGAGAATTCAAGGTCACAGTACTTCAGTCTGAACAGAATTGTTTGACAGAGTACCCTGGGCAAAATTTAAAATATATCTCCCTGCTTTATAAATGGGTCATTTACTAAATTCTTCCAGAAGTTCTAAGGAATAATGATCTTTAGCATTAACTGTTGAGATTCTGCTAACATCAGATTTTCTATAGACAATTCTGCTTGAGACAGAGCTCTAACAGACTTTGACTTCCATACTGCCCTCAGATGCCCCTCACTTCTTTCTTCCTTCCTTGCATAATCACCCTTAATTCTAGAATGTTCTTTTTTCAGAGGATCTTCAGACTTCTTCCTAAATTAAATAAGCATAAACTGCAACAGTTACAGTCACAGGAGTGAGTTTTACTTGTTCTTATTCAGCACAAATGAACCCAAACCACACAACTTCTTGTTATGCAAAAATCTCTATCCCTCCATGCCACTGAGGAAGCTTTCGGAAAATACCATCCATAAAGTAGCAAAAACAGGCATTAGCTTGAAAGTCCAAATGTAGCTGACAGAATTTCTTTTTAAAATAAAGACTATTGTAAAGCATAATCAGAAGAGCCATATCCTCATCAGGTAGAAAAATACCTGGTAAGAAGGCGTGCTGCCAGCCTTCTCATCCACACCACCCTTTTTATGACAACGTGTCTCCAGAGATGGCAATTGTATGTCAAACATGTTACATGCTGGGAAGGTATCTTCAGAGACCTTGTGCATGCAGGTTCATCAGCCCTAACATATTAGGATTAGTTGCAAATACTAATGCAGTGGTTACTCTCCATTCGCTTCTGCCTCTTCAGTGGCAGGATTCAGCCAACCTCTGCTTCACCAGCGACAGCTCTCCAGCAGAGGCTGAACTCCTGCAGGGGTCCTACAGGAGCCTGCAGACTGCTTTTGGGCACTCGAGAAGCTGGTTCCCAGTATCAGCTTTCCTTCTGCTGTGAGTCGTTAACAACTACTCTGTCCCACCCTGTCCCCCCAGAGAAAGTAGAGCACTAGAAAAATCCATGCTCCTTTTCTAAAAAAAAAAAAAAAACACAACAAAAAAAACCCCAAACCCAAAACCAAAAAAAAATCAGCAGGGAAAATAATTAACTCTTGTCATGAAAGACATCTCCACAATTGGATTTAGTCACGTATTTTGAAAAAATACTGACATTCCTTTCCATGTAAGGATATATTTTAGATGTTTTTTAAACTTTTGTAGCATCAGCATTCATCTGACTGGAGAGTTGATAGGCATCTGTGTAACTACATCTGGGTAATTTGTAAAACACTCTTATTTTCAAGAAGGTCATGAATAACTGTTTTGCTCCTACTTACTGTTCCTTCCTGGTCCAGGTGATACTTCCTAGCATAGACATGCATACTTTGAAGAGTAGCAATTTTTCAATATAGGTAAAAGGAAGACAGAGAAAGGATGGGTGGATATAAATATTTTCAGTATTTGTGTCTGAGACTTTAGTCCTGTGTAGAATAGTTACCTTGTATCATAGCTGCAGAGCCAGCCTTTGGTCTTGTTTTAGGTACTCTGAATTAAAACCAGTACATACAGCACAAATATACTTAAAGACTCTGGGATAAAGTGGACATACTGAGGGAATCAAATTTTCAATAAAATCAAAATCTTTGGCATATCAGAAATAGCAGGAAGTATATTATTTGTACAACCTCTACCCTCAACCTTTTCACAAAAATGACTGCCTACATTTTTTGCTATGCCTGCAAAAAATATATAAGAGTGGAAAAAAGAATACCTCATCTGGAGACATTGTACCAAAGGCAAGCACTGAAAAGGTACATTACTAATGTATTTAAGTGTATAAAGAGATTAAAATAAAAATTATAAAATTCGTCAGAAATCAAGAAAAGGCAAAGAAAGGCAAGAAAAAGAAGACTCCATGCCAGTGAGACAGAAGATCTTTTTTGGGAATGGCTGAATCTTGAGTAACATGTTAGTTAGTAGGTAGATGAATATGTAAAAACATTTAGGGATTCATTTTTGCAACAACTTTTGTAAACCTGTTACAGTATATAAATTCTAACCAGACTCTTATGACATCTTTCATTAAGTCCTTCTCCTTGTTCTATGAACAGGATTTGAAGAACTAGAGAATTCAAACAGGAAATCTTAACATTAATTTACTGATCTTTGTTGACAATTCGATTATTCTCCTACCACCAGAGCAAACCTTTTGGAGGTTGATGAGCAATTTGATGCCAAGTTTAGTGTAGTCAAAATGACAACAAACACATTCACAAATAAGGCTGTAGTTATTCTAAAACTGCTGACCTAACTAATATTTAAATGAACAGGAACAAGGTACAAGATGTTAAAGAGTGTCTTATTTTGAAATCAATCTTCTGTAGCTAAGATAACCTAAAATAATACTGGTATATGGAGTACCTGAAGTTGTTCTTTTCAGAAGTACTGAGAACAATGAGGCATCAAGATACCAGTGAAATTAAATCATTGAATGGGAATTGGGAAGATAGGCAGTTGTGGATTAGTTTCCTTTCATGATTTCCACTTAGCTCTCCCAAAATAAACACATGCAACAAAGCCAGAACAGACATTTGAATTAAACTCCAGACCTTCCTAACAGGAAATATGATTGCCTCACACTTTATGCTGGCAATCTCTTTGTTAAGAAAATAAATAAGAATGGAAATACATAGGAAAGCATGAATAGTACTTCAGAGAGGAAAATCTGTGCCAGTTCTTTACCAGTTGTTTACAGGGAGCTGCTTCTTGTCTTCCTTCTGAAAACAGGAGACAGGGAGGAACGTGAGTCAGGCTGGGAGCTACAGAGGGGTAGCCAGCAGGCAGAGATGGAATAACTACTTCTGCGCCCTCTTCTGTGCCCTCCCCTTGCAACACTAGAAGTACAGTCAAGTATGGAAAAGCAAAAGGGAAAATTGCTTGTCCATGCTAGAACTTACTGCAGTACAAGAGTTCAGGAGTGAGTTCTGTTGGAGAATGTAGCTTGGCTTCTCCAAGCTGAAACAACCTTGGCTACAGAATTAGAGAACAGTTTTGGTTATAGTCACCCACATACCCCCTGTGATCTAGGTGGAGTAGCTGGCTCATCCACTCAAAGATTTAGAAAATTAAACTGAAGGATCAAGGCAGCTCTAACATTTTTTAGCTGGCAACGGTTTCAGCAGAAATCTTTGTAACAGTCTGTAATGCCTTCAAGAATTGCAAAGAAAAAAGTAGGAAAGTTTGTCCCTCATTGCCTTCATTACTGATTGTTACCTCCATTTCACGTTTCCACCACTGGGTTATGTTGCCAATGCAAGTGTCAGTGAAGATAGGATGACAAATATTTTCACAAATTTTCTGATTTTCCTGGGTGAGAATGGGTGAGATGCACTGCATTCCACTGTCTGTTGAGTTTAACTGTCATAAAAGAAAAGTTAGAAAAAAATATAAATCTATAGTTGCTTTATAAACCCCACAAACTATTATCCGTAAAATGAAATAGATTCTTATAGACACCAGAAACTTTTAGTATAATTCTCTGACTAATCTTACATAAGTAGATAGGGGTTGGGAGGCTTCAGTGGGCTCTTGCAGCTCTGTAATTGTTGAAACTCTTGCTCATTAAGAACAATAAAGATTTATGGGGGAAGGTATTTGATTATGACCATGACTGGATTAAAGGATGTTCTGTATGTAAATTTTGAAATTCAGTGTTGAGTTTCTTACCCCTGTTCTCCTCTGTAGCAACATTTTTCCTGACACATAGATGGAGAAACATAAGAGCTGATTTAACATATGCCAGACTCTGAAGGTGGAGAGCTGTTTAAAAGCACAGTCCAAGATCAAAGTGCTGCTGTTTCAGCCATACACCCTGTTTTTATCTTCACTTTATTTCCCCTCTCAGCAGAGGAGACACCAAATGTATTTCCACCAGGAGATCCCTCTTACTCTTAGGTCACTCTTAGATACTTCTTCACCTGAATTATTTATCCTTAAAACCAGATGGCACTGATTCAGAGCCAAGGTATTGGAAAATTTGGTGTGTTCTATTTATCACTTTTATCTGTCTGCATAGCTTTTATTTCTATCCCAGTTTCTAAAGGGATGTGTTTAAACATTCCAACTCTTCACATGTACTAGTCCTACTGCACAAAAAAAAAGTGAATTGTGCATGACAAAAGATACTGCATTATATTATAATTGCTTCACTATAAGACTTTTTTTCTGCTTGGTTTTGTATGATGCACTGAAATATGTATCATCACATGCAGTTATCTGGTACTGAATAAAAAATAAATCCTTTGTCAGTGTGGCTGGTAGTCTCATGGTGACTTTTGTGGGAACAAAGTTTTGATTCCTTTCTTTGACCTAAAAGCTAAAGTTCATGACCTTATGTAGACAACTTGATAACAGACTGATTTCTTCCAATATGTAGCCTCTACGCATTAAAAAAAAAATAGTTTGGGGGAACCTTGTGAGGAATGAGATGTAAGAAAATATCTGAATTAGCTTCTTTTTTCAGCATTGTAAGACCAAAATTTGGCCTCAGAATTCCCTCTTTCCTCCAAACCATGCTGAGAGTATGGTTTCTTGCTCTTTTTCTTAGCACTCTGACAGATGTTCACCAATGGATTTAATGGCTACATGATAAAACATATGTACTTTTTATCTGTTTTATTAGAATTGACTGGCTTATAGGAGGAGTAGAAGGAAGCATGCTTTGTTACCTGAGTCCCTCAAGTTCATGGATCAACATATTAATTCCGGTAATGAAAGGCAGCAGAATAATGATAAAAAAGAAACCTATGAAGGAATTTTGATGAGGGGAATGCATCTGTTATAATGTATTTGGCATGAGCAGAGAGGCAAGACACACAGCCAAAGGTACTAATATCATAAACCAGTGCAGATAAATCTAGTGGAACCTTTAGCTTCTCTGCAGTTTTCTCCTCAAAGAACAGATAACCTTTCACAGTGGGTATGACGAACAGCATATACATTGCATTTGGTTTGGTTTGTTTTTGTTTGTTTTGAATGGAGACATTGAGTAGTAAATAACTTTTCTGGGTTACAGGAAACTTGTTTGGTCTAGAAGCTTCCAAACAGAAATGAAAAAAGGAGCTGGATAGCTCTTCATTACCAGGTCACCCCATCCTCAGCTACATCCAAGGGGGATATTATCCAACCAAGAACCATCACTCTGATGTTTTCCTCAGTCCACTTCTGCAGCACCATGACTTCCTTGTCTTCAACAGAGACACTTATGATTTTATGTGCAAGACTTCAGTGATGATTTGCCTGGACAATGCTGAACAAAAGCAGAATAAGCAATAAAATAAAGTGTATTGGATTTTTACACCTATGTGGAGCATTCTGCTATGAGTATTATAAGAAAACTAGGAGGACACCATAAAAATCAATAAATTATTCAGAATTAACTGTGATTTGAACCCAATAGCAACAATTTTATTTAACCCAGCAAACTGTGGGCCAGATGCTAAAGGTGAGTTTCATGCTTTCTGCTGTCAGAACAGATTTCTGTCCTCCCCTATGCAATTCCTTCTCACCATACATGTCTGTTGGCTTTCTGTCAATGAGGGCATTTATTTTTCTCCACAGTGAACTAATTAAGATATCAGTAAAGAAACACCATTCCCTCCCACCACCACTCAAGTGGATAATTTGGGATCATCAGCTCACGACCAGGTATCAGATGAACAACAGTGAGGAAGATGTGAGGACTCCGTGGTTGAGGATGGGAATCCAAGAAACTGTTGACTTTTCTGGTAGGGAAAAAGTATCAGGCTTACTAAACTCTGATGAGAAATCATGAACTGAAGTTTTAGGATGGATTTTGAAAACAATGAACAAGACAGAACTTGGTACAACAGAATGGTACTAAGCACTCTGGCCATAAACCAACCACAGACACAACCCTGAGTTTAGCTGTGGGGGGTATTGGATTCAGCCCTTGGGACAAAAGGGAAATAAATCCTTTAGATTCCTACTCAAATCCCAAACTATACTTTTATTTAAAAATGTAAGAAGTACAGATTTTCTTTTCATTTACAGTCAAAAGAGAGGGGGAAAAAAAGGGGTTTCAGACAATTGGGCTTTAAGTTTTGTACAAGCTGCAAAAGCTATTGATCACAAGAGCTTAAAAGATAAACATTTTTAGACAAAATATGAAACCTTAAATGAAACATAAATTTTAATATGTCCTAATTATTAATTTATTTTACAATCTTCAAAACAATGCTAGCTTATTTGGCTGGAAGATACTTCATGATCCTCAGTAGCCTGAATCATAATCATAAGAGAAAATAAGAGACTAATACTATTTCTCAGTGTTTTAACACTGACTCGAAGAGGCTAAAGTGGCAACTTGTGTCTTGTTAGAGACCTAACAATTTTGAAAGTTTTTCTTTTTGTCTGTGAAGCAAAATAATTAATATAGCACTGTAACTGCAACATGATTAATCACAGTCAGCACTCTGCAGCTGCCACACAGGGAAGCCGGCCAAGCAAGCCCACCAGCACTAGTCTGGTGACCTGACCCAGTGTGATGAATGAGAGGGCTGCATTTGGTGAAAGACAGCAAACCTGGCCCTAAATGTATGAGTGTGCAATTCCAAGGTACGTGCGTTTGACAGCCAAGAAAATTGTCTCACTGGATACCTGAGGAATTGCACAGGGGAAAGTGACATGTTAACTATTTTGTGTTAAAGCATAATGACTGATTTATGCTTGTAAAGCAGATAAATAACAGAATGAAAGCAGTGACTATTTTTTTTTCTCATGCTGCCAGTGGTGTTTCTCTGACAGTCCTATATTTCTTCTGGGAAATTCAATTTTAATACTATATCTCAGATAAGGCATTCCAGACATACCACACATATTAGCTGAAATTCCATTCCATTGCTCATCCACCTCTGCCCGTCTGCAAAGCCTACATATTTCCAGTATTCCTCATTTTTCTTGAGTTGGATTGTGCTTTAAAAGTGCTGATCAGATCATGCTCTGTCAGTCCACAATAACATCAACAAATTGAACTGCCCTTTTTTAGAGGGCATACAACGCTGATTTCAGAGATGTGTATCATTAGGCAAGTAGTCATACAAAAATGTGCACTTGAGGTCAAAGCCTACACAATCTTTATTTTCTTTGCTTCTCCCCCATATGTGATCATTTGTGTCTCAGGATGCTACAGCTCTTTTTTATCTCATACACTTCAAACACAAAGTAAGCTTGATAACTGCCAAAACTTGCATGTTCTGCAGCTTCACAGCTGTGATACATATGCTTGAGTGGCAATGACAGGAGAACATCATATTAACTGAAGCTCAAAATGAGAAGCTCTAGGCCACCACCAACTAAGGAACCGCACAAATGATGAGATGATCAACTAATCTGACCTTAAAGAGTCTTTAGAGACAGAGGGAATCATTCCAAATAGTCCTCAATGCAATTAGAGAAGGAAAAGAAAAGCAGAGGAAGTGCTACTGCGGTAAATATAACAAGAGGAAGGCAGAAGAGCAAGAAGAATAGTTGTATTGGGAATAGAAAGGGAACATTTTCTGGTTTGATATGAACATTAAACAAATAAATAAGGATAAAAGATAAGGAAAACAGTGCTATGGATAGGAAATTACTGGAGGGAAGACAAGTTAAGTATACAGTGACCTGTATTATGTTTGGACAATGAACCACACTAACTGAAGTTTTTAATTATAATTTTAACTTTCTAAATATAAAAGGAATAGGGATTAGCTGTCAAAATACTTGGAAATATTTAGCAAAACCTCAGGCGCACATCTGAGTGACATTATGTCCTCATGAGCTCACGACTAACTTTAAATCTAGCCAAAGCAAGCAGCACAATTTTTATGTCTCTGTGCAACTGAGATATTATTCCCCACAGTGAGGAAACAAAGAATATAATCTAGGAATAAAAAAGAGGTATAAACAACTATAATTTTCTTATAATTATTGCTTTTACTGATTTTGTTTTTTGACAGGTCACTATCTTCAGCTATAGAGGTCCAGAGATAGAAATTTAAATTAATTATAATATCCAACCATGTATAGTTTAAACCATAACAGCAGTGTTATTTAACTCTGTAAATAAACTTAATAAAAGACTGATATAGCTTTGTAGAGACTGATATAGCTTTGTAGATATTTCCTTCCAGGTCAAAGAGGTATAATACTTGCTTTTTATTTAATAGCAGCAATTCCTGAATTTCCTTATTTTAACAGAGTTTTTAATCTTTACTAATTCATAAAAATTAATAAAAGTCAAAAGGCATAAACAGTCTTTACATTTCAGATTTCAAACTTCATATTATCATATAAATTGTGTTTAAATGCGGTCAACTTTCTGACAGACTGATCAAAAAATGAGAATATTTGGACAACCAAAGGTATGAAAATTCCCCTGCAGGAATTCACTGAGCATGTATAGTGAATTAGAGACTTCATTAGTTCACTGAAAATCCTAAAGCAGAAGCATCTTGCATTATGCCTCTAAGTAAGCATTTTGCCTGTCTATTTTGCCTATCATCGATGATGGACTCTAATTCTAAGTTCTGTGCTTTCCTTTCCAAGTACCTAAGAGAAATAGATATTCTTCTGCTGATGCAATGCCTCATTTTTTACTGTAAGGTATGGAATTAATTTGCATTCTTATTTGTGCTTTTAATTATTTTCTGAGTTGTATTAATATTAGCTCTCCTGAGTTAAACTGTTTTTTTCTGTCCACATTTTAAACCCCTGTTGGATGTCCTTTTATTATGTTGCAATATTCCCTCGGGTACGCAACTTCTCTCAATTTATTAGCATCTGCAAATGCTGTTAATGAGCTGTTTGCTTCCACCTCCAGATCACTAATGAAGATTAAATAAAGCTGGATTCTGCACTAACCCTTTGTGTCCTGATTCTTCAGGATATCACACCACTGATTCAAATGAAGTGACAGCAATGCAAAAGTGGAGGAACTCTGGAGATTTGAACCCTGTGGTTTGAATGCGACTACTTCACTTGTTTTTTGGCTCTGGATGTTGGTAAATTTTTTTGTAATTTTGTAATCCATAGGCTAAGAAGAATCCTGGAATGAATGTTCTAAGCAATGCTACATGACAGAACGTGGGATGGCTGTATAATAATAAATTATGATACACTGGCCCTTAACTGAGGCTATTTCAAATGTAGATTTGGGTATCTCTCCTGACTCTCTGTTATAACACAATGAAACTTAAAGAGAATCAACAAGCACACAGAAATAATAAAAGTGGATGTTAAAAATTATTATAATGTATAATGCTAAACATGTCTTGCAAAACTTGGGGTTAAGAATCCAAAGAAGTGTAATTCAAAATGTGGATAGTCACTTGAAGGACACAATCAATTAAATTACTATGCTGGAGTAAGCTGCCGTAACAGAAGAAGAAGTAACACTTCAGAATAGAAACCCCTGAAATAAAGAATAAAATAGACAGATACCATTGTTGATACAGAGAAATGGGAACATGCATAATTGACATCAAGAAGACTTAGAAATTAAAAATAAAAGGAAAGGAGTCTGCTACAAAACATATTGACCACAAAACACCAAGAAAAGGCTACAATTTTCTCAGATCTCATCTATAAGACTGGAGTTGTATCCTCTTTCTAGTTAATGTCTGTTCTAATGGTTTTCTCTCCTCTGAAAAATACAAATTATATGCACTAGAGTATTTCTGAAAAAAGCACTTGATGAGTTGCATATCAAAATTGTCATAAAATCAATAGTCCCCAAACTCATAACAGGTAATTTAGGAATCTTTGGCTAGGGAAATTTTATAGGTGACAGATGGAAAAGGCTTCCAAGGGGTTCCACTGCTGCAGCTTGTAAAAGGTACATGTTGCATATTGGAGACTCTCCTGGCGTACCGGTGTGTCTTTCCCAGGGGATTAGATACGCACAAACAGAGACAGTAATTTTATCCTGCCTCTAGTCTTCTTGTCAAAGCCCACTTGGGCTTCTTAGAAGCTTCTTTAGTCATTTAAATGGGTTTCCTACTTTTCTAAACATCATCACAGGGCTGGGTTGGTTAGTTCCAAGCTAGCAATGGAAATCTATCCCAATGTCTCAAAAACATAGTGTATGACTTTAAACTGTGTCTCAAGAGGCACTAAAAATATTCAGCTATGAAATCTGGAATCTCACTTAAAACTTGTTAGTTAGGTATAAACATTATAGTCAATATTCTTAGTAAGGCATGTCCATGCCTGCACAGAGTATGGAGGCCCTATATCAGGAGAAAACAATCCCTGCTTATATCCTAGACTTCCTAGGAGCTCCTGCAGTCATTAATTTCCCTTCTTCAGTTCTCATCTTGCTATTTAATGTCAAATTACAGAAAGGAGAATTCCATAAAATGCTATTTTCTGTGCTGTGTACAGCCACCACCTCCTTTAATAGCGTTGTAGTTTTCTCAGCAATGAATGGTACAGGAATATTTATTTATTCATTTATTTATTTATTTTCTTGCTGGTAGTTGGTTAGGATTTCTATTTTAATTATTTTTGTGCTGGAATGTATGATAGCATATGAGACATCTGTGTTGTCATCACGAATAAGACACTGAATAAGTCCCCACTGGCATAAATTACTGCATCTATGTTTGGGCCCCCTGGTACAAGGAGGGTGTTAAGGCACTAAAGAGCATCCAGCAGAGTATGACTAACTGGTCAGGACCCTGGAGCACAAGACCTATGAAGAGATCATGGGAGAGCTGGGGTTGTTTAGTTGGAATAAGAGGAGGCTAAGGGCAGCCTAATAGCAGCTTACATCTGTTTTAAAGGCAATTAACAAAATGACAAATTGTTCCTCATTATCATTACATCCCCTGAATATTTTCCCTGCAAAATCATATAAGAGTTATAAATAGTAGTACAATGCACAGGAAAGTCTTTTAGACTTTTCAGATAACACGACTATTTCCTGTTCCTTGATCTGGTAAATCATCCTCCAGAGAAATTGAAATTGAAATCATGGTAACCTCTGTAGAAATTTTTCATCTTTTACTTGTTTCCAAGAGAAAGGTGCATTTACAGTGACCTGATGCCTAGTGTGAGATTAGAATATTTAGAGGAAAATGTCTTCTCTCCATTCTACCTGGTGAATAATTATGCCTCTGTTTAATGAGAAGATTAGGAAATTTAAAGGTATAACCATGAACTGTGTATAACTGACATAACTTATGAAAAGCTGCTTTGAGTTAATAGCAAATTTAAACTATTCTAAAGTCCTTCTCCTCTCCCACAATTGCCCACAGATACAACTTTTAAAGGTTCCAAGGCAAATCGGAAAATTCATTTGTCCCTAGAAAGATGGAGGGCTTAAAGTCACAGTGATTTAAATTATAGGGTGATTTTTAAGAATTTAAAGGCTGCTATTTTAATTGCATTGATATACCTATCTATATCTGTATCTATATCTACTCAATATCTATATCTATATCTAATCTATATCTATATCTATATCTAATCTATATCTATATCTGTATCTATATACATCATTGTTACTTTCTGATCTACTTAATGAATGCTTTGCAGACTAAAATATATAAGTAGTTTGGTGACATCTTGTTTTAGAGAAAGATTTCAATAAATATATTATGAAATATTGAGAAGGAAGTAATTAAGCTTCCTCCTTTCTGCTCCTGGAAGTCAACAGGAGTTTACCACTATTTTGTATGGGAGATGAGCATCACATCAAGGTGTGATACTTTCAAACCATCTACCCCAGAAGTACTGGAACATAGTTTAGACAATGAAGGGAAATTGTGAGATTAATTGAGAAAGACTGGACAGAAAACCGTAAAAAGTAAATATTGGAACAAATTCTCTGAAAAGACATCTCCAGCAGACTCTTATTTTCTATTAAAATCAAGACTAGCACTGTCATCAAACTGACAAATGACATTCAGTGTTTTAGTCAGAATGAAGAGCACAGTACTACCATTATAGGCATAATTTGTAGTGTAAGTACAAGCATCAGCCATGCTTGTTTCAGAGTCAATGCAATTCTCTAAAGTGAATGTAACTACACCAAAGTAAAATGATTAAAAATAGAACCAGGAGGATAATCAAAGTATTGGAAAGCATGGTCTATAGTCAAAGACTCAAAATCTATCTCTTTAGAGTATAAAAGAAAAGCTTCTGGAGGGATTTGGTCACATTTAATCTTAAAGGACTGAAAAATTTCTTAACAAGGAGCTCTTCAGTGTTTCACGCAAAAACGTAACAAAAGACAAATGATAGGAGTTATAGCTAGAAAAATATACAACGGGAATATGTGAAGATTTTTAAGTAGCAGAACTTAGGAGCCATTGGAACAGACTGCTAGGAGTATTGTGAGTTCTCCATCTCTTTAAATGTTTTCCTTTTTAGAAGTCATCCTCTTGTTAAAACACTACTTAATTCAGGGAGAGACAGGAAGGAAGGTGGACTACATGCTCTGTGTGTTTTCTGGCTGAATACTTCAGTCTAGTGTATTGCTTAAATCAGTCCATTAAAAATCATTGGATATAACACAGAAGCAAAGAAATGTCCCAATGGCATTTAAATTTGAATATGATAGAGAACTCTTTTCTCAACAGCAGGAATGATGTCTGTTGGCTTCTTTCTCTAGTTAGGATAATATGTGAGGTATTGCTTGTTAACCTTAACCAAAATTTTCTCAAACTGCCTTTGATATGTTGAACTGCTGAACATCTTCTCAAAATTCTCCTTTTCCATAAAACTGTGCATACAGCTCAATTAAAACTGTGGGAACATGAAATATTTTTTAAAGTCCCATAAGCTTTGAAAGCTTAGAGAGAGCTTAAGAAAAGTCATTTCAGAACTCCTCTTCCAACAATGTATATGCACTAAATTAAATACGCTATTTTTATTCTGAATTCATGTAGCAAAAGTGCTCTTACAAGTTTTCCAGATAAAACAGCAGATTCAAATATATAAAGTTCAAAAGAATTTTTTCCTAAAGGGACCCTTTCTCTGCGGTTCAGATCTTTAAGAGAAAGCTTAGTGCAGCTCTTAATTCAAGATCATGTCTTATAAAAGTTCAAAAGAGCACAGAGTAGACTTGGCAATATATATTTTTGTTGCCAGGCATGTTATTTTTGCTCTTTTTTGTTTTTTCACATTGCTTTTTAAATGAAACTTATTACTGAATCTGACAAGAATGCTGCATTTATCCTCTGAGAAGATGCTAAGCTAGCTAAGTTTCAGGAGGAAGGGAAAAATCTTAGAAGGTTGTAAACTCTAATAAACTTTAAGTTTTTTTAAAAAATGTTAAAAATTGAAAGAAAATTAATATTTTGAAGAATGTGAAATACTATTTATAATAGAGGCAGTCCTTATATGCATTTTTTTAATGAGAAACAATGAAGGGGAAAATTGATTTTCTTGAAAGTTTCTTAAAAATTCTATTAACCTACACTCTTAGCCTGCCAATATCTAAGTGTCAGACATCACATACAAGGGATGTTCAAAACAAGGGATGGTAATAATTCTTACACAGCAGGCTTTAGAATATACTCACTTTGAATAAGATTGTATTCTTTCATTTGAGTTTTCCGTGATCTGATTCCTTGAGAAGGAGGTTTCTAAATATCAAAGTAGTGACTGTTAACAATAATTCTCTTCCCGGACTAATGATTCAAGGTTAACACAGAACATATTTAGAAGGGAGGATGTTGCCTGCAAGAACATGTCAAATTTTCTTTCAACTCTAATTCTGTGGTACTGTGTCACTTCATCCACAGTGGACACGAGAATGATTCATTTTTTTCCTCTTTGCAGCTTGTCTGAGAACTCAAAGATTCAAACAAGGCCATCACTGTGACCTTTGCATCCTTTCTTTACTCTCCTTTAGATTTTCCCCTGCTAGTCAAAATCTTTTTCGAACCATCATGTCCAAGACAGGAAAAATACTGGCCAGCACTAGTTTTAAAAGGCCACTTAAGTGGCCACAAAGTGTGACTTTGCAGTTACACTATTTATCCATGGTTCACACTCAGCCTTTGACCTACTAAAAATTACTTGTCAGACTCTGCATTTGTCCTTGTTGAACAGTATTTTGTCTTTTCAAGGGTTATTTCTGCAATGTTAGGATCACACTGAATCCCAGCACTATAGAGTATGTCTGCAGTCACTCCCACTGTGTAAAGAGGGTCTGTGTTCCATGAAACTGCTAGTAGTAATGTTCTTGAATAACTTCCACACAGATCTTTGTGGAATCCTGCTTAGACAATTCTTTTAAGTTGAGAGTGAACTTCAGAACTTTCTTCTATCCATCTGTATGCTCATCTTGTGGCAGTTTCAGCTCGTCATGCAAGATGCTAGAAATCTTTGTGAAGTCAATATATATGACACTATACAGAAGATCATTAAATATCTCAGAAAAGGAATAGATGACATTTGATTATAACAAATGCTTGCTTGATCTTCTTTCCATGTTGTCTTCTAGGTAGTCAAAATAACGTGTTTGATTAAATACTTTTTTTCAGGAATTAAGCTAAACAAAAATTCATCAGTTTTTCCCTTTAAAAAGTTCTGTCTCCACGAGTATCTCCTTAAAGATAATTGTTAATGGACTGAAGACAGCCTGAGAGAATCCTCTAAGGATTCTAGAGTGATTATGTTTCTACCAGTCACGCTAAATTGAGGTCTGTTGTCCTTTATCTGTGAGTTGTCTGTAGGAACAGCCAACATAGTAATATAGTTAGTGTGGGAATTGGGCATAGAATGATAGAGTTTCACAAAACCTAATTTATTTTCCTCAAACAAAACTCTGTGCCACTGTGGCTGTAGTACCGACCCAATAGCAGTCTTACACCTGGCTTACGGCTCTGGTGTTCTTAGGCACTGATGCAAAATAATCCTGACACAGTAGAAGTATTCCCACAGCTGTCATGGGAAACTTTCATCTAACACTTGAAACCTACATTGAGGAAACCAAAGGCTGATGGCTTTAATCTAATTGTCTTTACCTTCAAAGTTAACATTATGCCAGTAGGCCTTTCCTCTGTTGAACAGTCAGGAAACAACCATGTAAGTCTCACCTTTAACTGGAAACTTACTTTATGTTAGACAATTCTTCCAATTGAAAATGGTTAGGAGTTAGCTAATGAAGTACCATACTTGCTGCCTCAATGATGGTAATACTAGCTGATCCACTGCATTAAAATTATCTGAAGTGCTCAGAGACTCTGTAAATAGGGCAAATGAACAAAAGCTAAGACAAAAGGGTTTTCTTAAATTTGACACTTCAACAATAATTGTTTTAACTGAATCTTTCAGAAAGATTACATTTTTCAGATTTGTAGTGCTGCAAAATCACATGGCTGGGTCTGACCATGCCCACTCACTTCTCCCCAAGGATGTTTAAGTCAGATAACAACTATTTTTGTTATAAAATTATTCCTTTACGTACAAGTAATTGGGATGATCATTGTTAAGATGTTGCATCACAGCTGTTTACATTCACACTGGCCAAAATGCAGACGTTCACCTGCTCCTCTGCCCTATCTTTCAGAGCTCCTGGGAGCATGGGAAGCCTTGGGGACGCTGTCTTTTTGTTTAATAAACACCCCTTGAAAGGGTTGGACACAATCATTGTTAGGCTCTATCGGCTTCAAAGCCAGCTTTTTTCCATACCTGGATTTCTTACTGAAATTGCACAAGGTAAAGATATTTCTAGAATAATTCTCATAGGTAAACTGAAAAAAAACCCCCAAAAACCAAAAACCAACCAAACAAAAAAAGCCCAACCAAAAAAAACCCCAAGAAACAAGCACTCGATATTTTACAGTAAGTGCAGCACAAAGTCTGCTCCACAAAGCATGACTCAGTTTAGAACCAAATTTTGTAAAGTCATCTTCCACTTCTGTATGTCACAATCTTCACTTCTTTGAATGAGTGTCCCTCTACACTATTATTGTTTGACAATATTTTAAAATCCAAAATCACTAATAGGAAAGATGACTAATTGAAGTAAGTTTTAATTCCTTTATGGAATCACCTTGAAAGCAACAACATGAAAATAATTGAACTGCCAGAGATTAATATTGTTGTCAATTTTACTTCAGGTGAGGTTATATAAAGGATAGAACAACCCTTACAGACATTAAAGACAAAAAAGAAGTTATGAGTAAATCCCAGGAATGCAGTGGAAGGAAATTCAAACGTATTATTTACTTTGCATCTTTTCATTTGTTTGCTAGCACATTTTCCAGTCTTTCTGGATAGTCTACTATATTTTCTATTATAATTTTGGAGTTATTTTCACAATGAACTAAAAAAATGTAAAAGATATGTATGGCTGAGAAGCATCCTGCAACAGTAGAGTAATTCAATAAGAAGTGATATGTCAGAAATAACTACTCTCTTGACTATTTTTCAGTGACTAAATGTCAAGCTGACAGCATTTATTTTAAACCAAATCTCTTGTAATTTTAGAAATCCATAATAGTTACCTATGATATATTTAGTGAAATCTATAGCACTGATGCTGGTCCTGTTGGAAAAATTTAGAGATATAAATATTTCTTATTTGAATACTTCAAAATTATGTTAAAATGTTTGCACTTAATAGATACTTGCTAATTTTTTTAATACTGAAATGACATGCACTGTGGGTTTGCGGTACCATTTAGTAAGACTTCATTTATACACTTATAAACTGAAGAAAATTTCATCTCATGCTTGATAGAATCATAGAGTCAGAGAATAGTTTGGTTTAGATGGGACTTTTAAATGTCATCTAGTTCAACCCCCCTGCAGTGATCAGGGACATCTTCAGCTAGGTCAGGTTGCCCAGAGGCCCATCCAAACCTTGAACATTTCCATGGAGGTGCTGTAGCAAGGATGGGGGACAGGGTACCATATTAGTCCTGCCTGGATGAGGCAGGAAAGCAGGGGTAGCTAAACATGGTAATCAGTCTCCTGAGAGACACTTACAAATATCCCAGACTTACGTTCCACCAGAACTGAGTTTGTGGGGCAAAAGAGCTGTTCAGAAATCCTGGCTTCTGCCATCTGCAGCCATTTGCAGAAACCCTTTAAGAGCTTGAATGAAGAGGAAAACCCCACTGTACTTAGACAGAAAACCTCTTCTAGTGCCAGAATTCGATAAATCATCTCATACTCTTTGTCCTGGACTTGCTGCCACTTTCAAGGCTGTAAAAATATACATGAAATAGGTTTCACTCAACTCTTTAGCCCTTGTGATATTAAAGACGGACAGAAACTAGTAGTTCTAGTGTCCAACTCAAAAGCAGCATGGTAAATTTCTTAAATTAGAGAGCATAGTCACAAATTTAGAGAATTATAATAGTACACTCTATGCTTCAGCTGTATTTTAATGCAGTAAAATTGTACATTGCATCAAATAACACAAGAATTGTATTATTTTATTGAAATGACTTGTCTAATCACGCCTGGTGCTCTGACCATGATGTGAATAGTTTCAATTTGCTATAAAGAAAGGAATCCTTCTCTAATATAAATCTGTGGGTATAACTAACGAGCAAATTAAAAAAAAAATTTATTCTTCCTTGAGAAGAATCCAAATCGGCGCCTTATGAAAAGCAACTGAAGAATAGAGGGTAAGAAAATGAATGTGTTATATATAATTGGCATATTTGAACATCATCCATCGTGCTGCCTACTGTAAAAAAAAAAAAAAAAAATCATTTGTCTTCCTTAGGGGGGGCATCTTTCGAGAATACAGGGTCTGCACAGCTCAGTAGTTTGCAAGTCCATCTGACAGAATACACCTAGAGCTGCAGCTCCAGTCCCTGATTTGAATTGCCAAATACTTAATGTTTCTTATCGTGGTGACCCCATCTTTGAATAAGCAGATACAAAACATCTCAGCTCCTTTGTGCCCACTGCTTTGTAACATCTTATGTCAGGCAAAATGTGCGAAATGGAAGTATGTAAAGAAAAGCTTTACTATTTATACTCAGGCACCTAAAGAGGTGGACAGATTTCTCAGCCTCATCCAGCATCTGCAGAAAGCGAATCAGTTTGCTTTAGTTTCC
The DNA here is from genome assembly GCA_013398055.1 of Ifrita kowaldi. NCBI lineage: Eukaryota > Metazoa > Chordata > Aves > Passeriformes > Cinclosomatidae > Ifrita > Ifrita kowaldi. Next base: position 135,847 of record VZRS01006715.1, read on the forward strand.
AGTAAATAAGTGACAATGAAACAGGAAAATTTTGATACAGATTGATTAGCAACTTTATGCACTCTATACACAAAATAGGCTTTCTTGCTGTCCTGCTGGTTTCATTTTAGTCCAATATCTGTTTTATGGATTTTCTGTTCTGAGTGAACACGTTATTCCTCTAACGTTAAAGCTGACATTTTTGGCTAACCTTTTCACATGGTTTCCCTTGTTCTTCTGCCAATGTTGCAAAGCTCAGCCACTAAAGATTTACCCCATACGAGCTGTGGTGGCATATGAAAAAAACTCTAGTATCCCTATTTATTTTCCAGTGCTATCTTGATGCATAAACAATTAGAAGATCTCCATAAATATATCTGCAATATTGTCTGTTCCCACTGAGGTTTCTTGCCAAACATTAGGTGGGGGATTTAACTGCAGAAGTGACCCAAATCTTTCCACTTATTAGCTGCTGTGAGGCAGCTTGCAACAGGTAAGAGCTGTAAATGTTAAAAAGAATTGTGTGTCTGAAATCTAGCACTCCCAAACATCAGGTGTACAATTGTTTCTGATATACCCACTTAGAGAAGTGCAAACACTTTATTGGCTTTTATGAACCCAATACTTACCATTACCCAAGAGGACTCACTTTTTGATCTGGAGTGAGATTTCAAGAATGTGGTGTTATCCATCCACTCCTTTGTCTCCCTCTGGAGATTCAGGCATGCTTATATCCCTCCTGTTGCCTGTTTAATTGTACATGAGCTGTGAGCAATTCAAATAATGACTCTCATCTAGGTTTCTCACATTAAAGGGACCCCTTAGATTTCAAGATCCATCAGCAAAGGATTTTTTTTTTCTTTCTATAGTGACTGGAGATAAAAGAATCAGGGATACATCCATGATAGAGGTAAATGGCAATAACCTGGTTATTACCATTAAATGATCTTCCCCTTTTTTCACAGAGGGAAAAAGAACAGCGAATATATATATAGCAGACAGTTTAACTGAGGAAAACTCAGGTTGCTGTGTTTGGAATGCAAACACAAAAGAAACCTCCTGTTGATCACTGTAGGATGAATATGCAAAGCTCCAGCAGTTTCAGCTCCTGCATTGCATTGGTTTGGCTCTTTATGTACTCACTTTGTCTGTGAATAGATCAGCCTTGGTGTCCTGGTGCTGCAAGAGTGAGGTTGCACCTGACTGGAGAAGAAGCAGTAAGTAAGAGAAGGCACCCAAGAAAGGGAGACTGTATTTTCATTCTTTTTTCAGTCCAGATTTATACACCAATGGCATTGAAAAATTTTGAAAACTCATATGCTCTTTAGGTAATCTTTTAATTGAAATTGAGACAGTAGTTATCTATAGAGGATGCAGAACTGGAAGCATCTTCATGGGCATAGATACTTCTCGGAAAAAAAAAAGCAGGTGTTTTCTAGGCAGCTGGTGGTAGGTTAAGAGTTTTTAATTCTCATCTCATAAGGTAAATGATTTATTCACCGGGTTATCTTAATGACACTTTTCTGAATACATTCAGGTTAGAATTTCTATTTGTTAAGTAGCATCCCCTGCCACTGCCCACAGAATTCCAATTGAGGAATCACTGCTATTGTATGGTATTTCAGAAGGCATCCTTGTAAAGATTAAGATATCATTCTTTTTTCTTTTTTTTTTTTTTCCAGAAACATCCAGTTACTGCCACAAATAGTCTTACAATCAATTCATATTCCCAACTACTCCTCCCTGTTGTCTTCTGGTAAGATCTTTCACATTTTTGCAAATATTTCCTATGTCTAAAACATGACGAAACCAGCTTACATATTTCAGAGAGAAAAGTTTGATTTTTAGAATGGGAAGATAATAAGTAATTAGTGAACATAATTTACCCTAAAAAGTATAATTTCTTTATTTGTAAAGAAACTAAATCAAGATCTAGTTCTGTGTATTCTATGGATTTGGTATGACTTTATAGAAATGTTACTGCAGCTAAAATTGTAATCAGAATTTTATTCACATGAAACATACCCGGAGATTAAAAACATGCATTATACCAAATTTCTTATAAGAATTTGCTTCGTTATTTTTCTCTACAATTCAAATAATTTATGAAATAATTTTTCAAATAAGTGATTCACTTAGTGCAATTAGTTCTTTACAAAAATCTGAGGTGTTTTTTTCCGCTGTTTACACAGTGGCCCTATCCTGTCATTTTGTGATTAATTTATTCACTTACTCATCTTCTTTGAAATATTAGGATGTCTAATCAAAATGTTCCTTATCTATTTTCTAATTTGTTAAAATTTCTTATCAGTCTTCACATCTTGCAAGGCAAGAAATAATGTCCATCATTAAAGCAAAACACAGAACATACTTTTGAAAGAAGAAATGAGTAAACTGACTTAGTTAAAAAAAATAGTACAACTAACTTAAAATTCAAAGATCAAGAGACTGACATCTCATGGTTTTATTCTTTACACATCCATCACCTCCATTTGCAACATGATTAAGAACCTCACTAATAGCCAATCCATGAGGAAGAGCTTTTTAGTTTGATAGTACATAAGTAATACTCTGAGTCCATCTCTTTTTAATTCTATAAGCTATACATATTCATAAACTCCCAAATTCACACACATGAGTAAAAACATGTAAAAAAGAAAACCAATCTTTAATTGGGTAATGAGTAACAGAATTATTTACTAATTGGGTGTAAACAGAAATGTGTGTTCACACTTCTGTACTGTACTTAAAGACCTCGCCAGTGATTCCAGCAGAAGCTGACTAGCCTAAGATCTTACTAATTTGTGATTGTATAGTTACAGAAAAGACAGTAGCTCCGATTTGAAAATTACCATTTGTTGTAATTAGACAGTAATGCAGTCTAATTGCTTCAGATATTTTGTACATTTTGTTAAAAAAGAGAGATGATTATTACACTCGACTAAGCTTGAAAAAGAGGATATTTGCACAAAAAGAAAAGCATAGCTGGCTAATATTTAAAGGTTGTCTTTACTGTTCCAGCAGAAAATTGATTTGCAATTAAAGTCCTTCTGCTATTCCAATTACATTTCTGTGTTTGATTTGCCAGTAAAATGGAAGGTAACAGACCTGAGCATAATTTCACCAATATAGATATATATGGGATTTGGACTTTACCTGTCGTATGTTTGGGTTTTTTTTCTTGGACCACCAGTACCTTGTCTGCACATTTTTGAGGGTGTTATTGATGCTAGATATTACCAAAAGGAAAAGGTTAGAAGAACCAGCTTGTTGGTGATAGCAGCCTGATTCTGGGAAAAATCCACTCTTCAATTTCCATGTTGTTTGTGCCCACAATTTTTCCATCTGCCTGTAACCCTCACAAAGGAACTGCAGCACCAAGGAAGACACTATTTGAATTTGTCTGCTTTTCTGTTTCCAGCAAGAGGTACAGATGCCTTTAAAAGTATAAACATTTCTTGGGCTTATACTGAAAAACTGGGAATGAAAAATGTCACAAATACAAATATTTTTCAGACTAGGCAACATTTTATACCTAATGTTTCTGTCTTTAGACATATGCTGGGTTATATAATCAAAGCTGTGAGGAAAAGTAAATAGATTATTATTCAGAAGAAAGCATGTGAAAAAGTAGTTTCAGGGCATGACTAGGTTCTTGAGGACTGCTTAGTTTACTGGGAAACCTGCATGGCAGGGTTAAAGAACTGAGGGCCATATATACTTTTATGTCATTCTTCCAAACAGGCCCACAGACATCTTAAATGCCGGTTTAGATAGTTCAGATAAGACCAGTGAGGTAACTTGTGGAATATGTGTAGATCATTTACCTTTGGCATTTACACTTTAGAATAAAGAATTCTGGCCAGTGTACCTTCAGCAAATTATGTCCTACTGTCAGATTTCAAGCATCACTCTAACGTCCAAACAAAATTATATGGCTCAACATGTTACCGTTCTTGCAGTGGGTGAGTTTTGCCCTCAGCTCTATTTTGTACACAAGGATGTTACAGCTGGGATGTTACACCTTCACCTTGTCTTTAATGTAGAAATAGATACTCAAGTTTCATCATTTATTTAAATAAAAAGTTATCACTGTCAGTTAGTGCTTGTGTCTCTTCCTGGAAATTTATGTAATCTGCCAGGAATTCTTAAGTCAAAACCCCCAGCTTTTGGTCACTTAAAAAGTCAGCAAAACAACCCCAAAAACCTTTGTGCATTTAATCCTCTTTTATTTTTTAATTATTACTATTATTACTAATAGTAATGTCTGTGGGTGTATACGAACTGTAAATCAACATTCTGATGTAGCATGGTTCAGTGTTTTCCTGCCTTTTCTGGAATAACAGCGATATAATTTAAAGTGTTCCCATTAATCCACATTAAGCTGCTCGATACCCTTTCTATTCTTAACTACAGGAGAAAAGACCAAAAGTCCATCAGTCTGGCACCTTGCCACTATGAGCAAACCCTAACAATGGCTTCAAAGGATGGTGTGAAATCCTCAGAGTGAACCTTGCTCCACAGTGTGTTTCATGAAGGAGATGAGAATATAGAAATTCTGTTTCAGTCCGTGTGGTTTTATCTCCTAAATCTCCCAGTCAAATCTATTCTGACTTTAAAAGCCTTCTGATTTTAATATACTTATTTTAACTATATCTGTAAGATAACCATCAAGGTAATATTTAAAAATGATCATTATAGGAGCTCACCTTCACACTCTAGCAAATGCAGCATCCATTCAGACAGAATTACTACTGGACCTTGTTTTACTTATTTCATAGAGAGTAATTCAAGGATTTCAGATAGTTCCTGAAAACCACATTACTGACAAACAGCATGCAATATTTCATTATAAAAAACACTCACACCATCACAAAACCAGCAATCACTCAAAGACAGCCAGCATTTTTTCACCTTTACATTTTCCAAAGGGACAGTAGAGGGTTAAAACCAAAATTTTAAAAAAATTAAATTGCTTTTGAGCTAAGCACTTGTATGCCAAGTCTCAGCATGGAAGGAATTTTAGCTGCTGAGCAACCTCATACAATAGTGCTTTAGAATAGAAATGCCAAAGAACAGACCCTTAACTACAGTATTGTAGCTCTGGTATGGGTGCCACTGTGATGAAAGTACTCTGATATAAAAGTGTCTGCCATGAAAATAAAGACAGAGAGACGGCTTTGTAGGTGGAACTTGGGTTCTTTTATGTAAAGACTGACCCAGGCAGTCAGAAGGGGAGAGTAAGAGGGCAAGGACCACATTATGTGGGCACGTAGCTGCCTGAGCGGAGAGTCAGGGAAAGAGTGTTGTGCAAAAAGGGAATTATTCTAGCATCATTTCCCACACCTGTGGTAACATTAATGATTTTTCACAGCTTTTCTGTTTGTTTGTTTTGTTGTTTTGTTTTGGGGTTGGGTTGTTGGGGTTTTTTTCCCCTAAGATCAGAATAAGGTTATCTACATTGTTTTAAATGCTTCATGCAAAATCTTCAGTGTGGTACTTTTGGAAATAATATAGGTCTTAGCCTAGTAAAAGATGACTGAAAAGCATGATGTTTTAATAAAGACAAGTCCTTTGTCCGTGAGAAGTGCAGATGATGTCACATCGGCCTCATGAATGTATGTAGAATTACCTACTTAAAAAAACTTATGTGGAGATACTTGTGGCTCTCATGGAAAAAGGAGGTTTTAAGAAGATTACAGACCTAATGAAGAGAAACTTCAGATGTTAGATAAAACAGTGATTTTAAAGAGAAAGACTTTAGGATTAGCTGAACCACTTACCACTTATTTTCAATATTTCTTTAGATGAGATTTGTTTAGTTAAAAAGCAAAGTTTTAAAGGGAAAGAAATAACAACTACTAAAGTTCTGCTCTGTTGTATTTAGCAGAGTAATCATGGTGGCATTCCAATTATTAATGAATATTTCAAACTTACATATTCTGTCTTACATACAAAACCTTTTCTATTTTTAAATCTCATACAAGATAAACTAACTCTATTAGCAAAGTATTAATGGTATTCCTTGCAAAACCTCTTTTGGGATACTGAAGAAATTGAGTTAGTCAAATCTTCTGGGTTTGTATTTTTTTTAAGGGGAAAGAGAATGAAAATTCTTGCTAAGAGCTGAAGAACTTTTAAAAAATAAATTCATACCAACTGCTGAATATTTCTTTTTGTTGTTGTTGCCAGGTTTGTCACTCAGAGCAAGCCAACTTCCTATGAATTCAGAAAATTATTTGTGTCAATGTGTGCTGTATTGCCAAAGAACAGTGAACCTATAAAACATCATCTGTGATTATTTATGAATACATGAATGTACTTCACTTTTATGGGGCTTGGTACAGTATGGTTTTGAAATAGAAGTCTCATGCCTGAATTAATGCAAATTAATTAGAATCCATGCAATTACACTGACTGTTGATAGCTCCTCTCTAGCAACACCAGGAATTATATGAAGATTTTGCTAGTCTTCTGAAATAACTAGAAGCTAATATTGTAGGCAAGGAATTATTCAATCTATGTAGGCTAAAGGCTAGGCAATATTTTATTTTTGACAACTTCTTTTCTCTCCCAGTTTTTATCTTTAAAAGTTATAAAAAAATTATATTATCTGATTTTTATTCATTTCCTGATACTCTTTTAGAATCAGGAGATATTTAGCTTAATCTAGAGTGTCAATATCTGAACCAGCAGTGTGTCTTCTAGCAGGGAATGTCTATATATTAACCACTTTAATTTTTACTGGGTGGAGTCTAGATTTTGCCACTTGAGGGCATCCTGTCATAATGTTCCATTATAAAGGCGTACATCTAAATTTTCTTAAAAATAATGTGTTTCTGTCAAAACGGTGGTATTTTTCAAAAGTGCCGATGAAGCATTTGAAATTTGCCACACTAAATAGGCGTTTCCAAGACCATAGATCAAAGTGGGTTGTATTTCAGGAAAAGCTATGTCAACAAAGAAGGATAAGTACCCCAGGTATAAGTAGACAGAATTTGCCTGGCAAGCACCAATGTCGACTTCACAGATGTGTAGAAGTTTTGACAAAATTCAGTTACAAAAGTTGGACCTGTGCTGGCAAGAGTTTCAAACTGGAAAAGACAGCAGGTTGAGATAATACAATAAAGGAAACAACTTCAGTTACATGAGTTATCCTACACTCTTGTAAGTGCAGATGTATGACAATTACACATAAGATACCGACTCTCAGATGCTTGAAGACATGACCATGTTTTGAGCAAATTCTACAGTGGCTATCACATCCAGATCATATCATCAATTGTTCTATTAATCAGTGATATTATAGTTGTATCATTGTGCAGATTTATACAAAAAGCATCACAGTAAATTTTTTACTGTTTCCTTTCTTCAGTTTTTGGTCACTTACCTATGTGAAAGAACACATTTTAACATACAAGGTTATGCACAAAACTTTCAGTTCTTTATACCTTTACTATATTTGACTTTGATGCTCTCATACCACATCTACTTTGTGCTAGGCTAGAAATTTTGAAACTTAGGGTCACACAAGTTGCAGTCACTAGGGGTAACTAGTCATGAATTTACTAGCCTTGGTGGTAAAGCAACGAAACATGCCACATTTATTTTTCCTCTCTGCAACAGCTTCCTCTGTACTGAATAAGGTGCACTGATTATGAGCTGTGTCAATGTAAGATTTCCTCTTTCCATACTTTGGCTCTCAGTCAGCCTTTTTTCTCTTCCACCTTATAACTTTTCTCCACCTAGTTCAGAAACCACATGCTGTCCCTTTATTAACCTGCCATTTAATCAGCCCTTCTCACTAAGCCCATAAACACAACCCTCACAATAAAACTTTATGTGCAAGAAATGTGCTTCTATTTAACAGCCAGTTTAACCTCTTCGGTCTTTCGTTTTTCTTTTCCCCTTCAAACAATACTCACATGGGGAAAGAGACTCATTCACACTCTTTTCCACATGTTCCTTTCATTTCTAATCACAGAGCTCAACTGACTGAAGTCGTCCCAAGGAGGATCTCAGACTGCTGTTTTATTCTGTATTCTTCAAACCACCCAGCTTCTTCCCAGTCTCCCCATTAAAACCCTGACCCACAGCTGTAGATTGGCTGCTCTCTTTTGCTGTGGTCTGTTCCATATTTCATATGTTCCTGTAGAAAAAGGATTTGGGAGAGCTGCCACCTTCAGCTTTCCATGTAAATGAAGCCACCACAGTATTGCCACTGCAGGTGTGAGGATAAGCCATTGTCAAGCTCCCATTTTACACTGTGAAAAGCCTCTGACCTCCACACTCTGCTGGGCTGTGGAAGTGGGCTTTCAGCGCTACCACCGTACTGCATCATATCATCGGCCAACTTCGTCTTGTTGTGATCCTGTCACTTGTCCTCACTGTGGAGCACAGTGTACAAATGAAGTTCTGGAGTTTCAAGTTGACATCTATTATTTAGATTAGGTGTTGCAATCCATTTCTTTAGCTTCTTGTCCCATGAGGTCATCCACAACGTCTAGCTCTTTGTTAAGACAAGCACATGCCCAAAGAGGTGTGGCATTTTCTGGTGAATTCTTGCACTTTTAAAAACTGTGTTCTTAAAATTTCCTTCTAGCATTCCTTCTAGCGTGAGAGCAAGCTAACCTGTTCATTCATCAGGGACAGTCTCTTGGTGGTGCAACCACTGCAGCATCACCAGCAGGGGAAGAAGGCAGGAAGAATCATCTCAGCAAAGCCTTGCAGACTGCTCATCCTCTTCTCATTGCTCTTCCTGAGGCATTTATCACTGCTTCCAATTGGAGAGATGAATATTTAGTACTACCTCATACATTTACTTTGTATAAAGTAGAGATTTGAAAAAAATCCCACAAACTATGCAGATAACTTCCCTGATGAGCTAAAAGAAAAATAAATATCACTTTATCTGTTTCAAAACTTCTTAGCCACAGCTATCTATAAAAATGCTGGGTGAGGAAAAGTGATTTCTCTTTTTTGATGCATTTTATCATGCACACAGGCAGAGGTTTAACACTGATTTCGTCTTGTTACATAGATGTCATCTCTAAATTCTCAAACACCAGTGTTCTCTCTGACTCTTGTAGTTGTAGGCTTATCAACATCTCACAGAAACCCTAAATCCATGCAAAAAATTACATATTTTATCTTGAGCATCCTGCTAATTACAGAAGAGGGAAAAAACGATACTATTCAATGATATTGTAATAACCTAGGTTATTGTATGGTTCCTGTTGCTTCCTTAGGTTCAGAACTGTGTGATTGCACTGCCTGTCTAGCTTAGGGACATCTGAAGAGAGATCCGGAGAAGCTTTATTTATTTAAATAAATACATAAATATATAATGTAAAGCAGTAAAGTTTGAGATAGGTTTTGCATTATCTACAGCCATGATAGGCTCACTCAGCTGAAGAATAGCCACTGACCTGGGATTCTGCTCTGTCAGTATTGTCAGGAAAATTTGCACCCATGATGTGCCTCAGACTTTTTTGGAGTGGTTGGAAATCCATTGGTTCTGAACATTAAATTCAAAATCCATATGCAAGGTCAAGCTCAGACTTGGCTGGAACATGTAGTGTTATTAAAACAACAAATATCTCTTTTTCTTCACGTGTTAGTTCAAGCAGAGTCTGAAGATTTTAAGTGGCAGCAACGTGCAGCATTCCTATTAAAATTATAGAAGAAGATGGTTTTGTTTTGGTACTTATTTTGCAGATATTTTCTGAAGAGAGGCTGTCAAGTACATAAGAAAGAATGAAGTAGCAAGCTTAATATATGAATTCAGAAGCATCATTATTTGTCATTCAACACTTTATTTTTGCTTTCCCTGTATCCAGTCATGAGGAAGTCAAAAAAACTTTTTAAAATAGTGTCTTACCTCTAGAAACATATTGACTTCCTTTAAATATGACTGGTAACAAATAGCAGCTGACTTTATTTACTAGGGTGTATTTCAGTACTGTATTCAGCCATTTTCCAAACCATGAACTTGTCAATATTAGATTTATTTCATAGCTCAAAACAAGTTTTGTTAAGCCTTTTAGTTTTTACCCTTGAGATTATTAGAAGAGGCAAGAACACCAGCAGAAGTGAATGTATTTGTCAAATAGTTTTGGTTTTGGTTTAGTTTTGTCTCCCTGGTATCATGACTACTTTAACCTGTCATGACTGCAACTTCTTTCACAGATCTGAAAGCAGGTATCTGCTCCAGGGTGTCTCAGACAAGTACCTTCAGCTACATAAATGACTTGCCTAGGTTTTTTATTTTGCAAATTGCAGGCTTAGATAAACCTCTTAGATTTCTATTCAAAATATGGAAAATAATGCAAATTATTGAAAGCTAAAAACAGGAAGATGTTCTGTTGGAACAAACATTTAACCCTCATGTGCTCACTACATGTCAGTGATTGAAGGATATGCTGCCAGTGATAAAGAAAAGAGATCTAGATCCAGCCTTATACGCCTCTCTACAGCAGTAGAGTCTGATCCATTCTAGGGTTTGAATAAATACATCCAAATACTTGCAAAGACCAGGATTTCGCAGGAGAACATTTCTCAAGGAAAAAAAAGATTAAGCGTGTCTTTTATAACAGCAAAAAGAAATCTGGAAGAAAATAAGTTAATGGTTAATAATTCTTTTTTACTTTAGAAAAAAGTTTGTCCAGACCATTAAAAAATCATCTAACATTTTGCATAGAAGATATTTTCTCAAGCATCTTAGAATATTTCAAAATTGACTCTGGGGAATAAACTCTACCGCATCCAAGTAACAAGCTGCACATTCTCTATGAAATGAAATGAATACCATGGCCTTTTTAAGTGGCACAGGGGAGCTATTTATTAAGAAAAGAGAAGTAGAAATAATTCTAGAATCCAGATAACACCTTTGACAATAAATACCTCACTGCACATGAGCTCTCAGAATTCATTTCCACCTGAAAAATTGTACCTCCCTTGTTTACATATACTATGTAAAAATACATACATATTTCTAACAAGTGTTTCTTCTCTTTAAAAAGAATTTATGCTTTGCTGTGACACTGGCATTATGAGTCTCTTGGAATTTGGGGTCACATTCATGAAGTCAATATCAGCCTATCATCGGGAACAAGTGCAGAGACACCTGTTTCCAGCTACGTAATCCTGAGGTTTTTAAGAACTGAGTAAATAATATCAAGTTATTTCAAATACTGTGAAGAAAAAATCATGATTATACATATGTGCTTAATGTCAAGTGCACAAGTAGTCCTGCTATCCGTGGAATAGAATCCACTGATGGAAGTAAATATGACTGTACTGACAGATTTGGACTGCAAATGATGAAAATTTGCTAAGAAGACAATAAGATTAAACCCCACAATAATTATCAATCTATACTGCCATGTGATTCTTCAAACTTTTTTGTTGAGTGACACTGCTCTCCACCCTACCCCCATTTCCTGAAAATGGTGCCCAGAAAGACTCTGTTCTGTGGTGTACTGGCTCTTACCCTGGAAATGGGATTGAAGTGTGAAAAGGTCCGTACATTCTTGAGAGCTCTTCCTGCAGAAATGTAGATTCACCAGTACACTCCAGAGAGGCCCTTAGAGTGCTATAAATTGGTTCAGGAACAAAATGGGCAGCTGCCAAATATCATATAGTAATGGTCATTACATATCTTTTCACTCACTGCTGACACATGACCTCCTCTTATATTACCACAATGGCCCGTAATTAAAGACAAATAAAATGGCTAATCAAAAGCTACATGTTTGGTTTGCACTGTTGGTCACAGTATCCAGCACTGTGGCTATGCTGTAAATCTCACTCAAAGATGGAAACATTGTAGGCCATGCTTGTATATGGATGTCTGTTGTCTCTACAGATTTGCTTACTTTTATGTTGTATAAAAACCTAAACGACAAATTTAAAAATGGAATTTTATTAGTCCATGGCTATTTACTGATACTAGAGACTAGAGTCTATCTGTGAAAAAGCAATTCTAACACATTTAATGGAAATACATATTTATATATATTTTCTCCTTGTTTCATTAGCCATATAAAAAGAAAAAAATGCAGCAAGACAATCCCTCTTTTGTGTGTTGGTACCCAAGTCCGTGAAGATACAAAATAAATTCTTAAGAGGGAGTGTTCTATACGTTAAATTTTGAACTTGTCTTTGTAGAGTGGTTTTGTATGCTGACACTTCCCAACACATCATATTACCATCATTGCTTTGATATCAAAATATATGATTTAAAGTATTTTTTTCTTAAAGCAATGACTGTAAAAAAAGGGAAAATTTACAGCCAACTTCTTTGCCTACATTAACATTATCTGCTGCATTTTGTATTGCTCATATTAATTATGAACTGATAGAGTATGGTGTAAAACAGCGCAGAGTACAGAGCACAGCATCATTCTATCAACATCAGAAGTTGAGTAAGAATATTTCTAAACTCATCATATCTTCTGGAAAAGCACACAACTTTAAAAAAATTGAATGTCTGCCCTCTGTTGAAAATTTCTCCTGGGCAGGGCAACATGACTTGTGAAAACTGTCATATCAAGAGACAGAACATCTCTTTCTATCCAGGCCTTATGGCCTCTGCAGATTTCATTAGACAATGGCATTGAAATGATACATAGTTTTGAAAAGGCCATTTAACTGCAAGGTCATTGATCTGTTGGTCTTCTTTAACATAATACTTTTACTGTTGTTAAATCATATACAAATATCATTTTTTATATTCCATATCAGAATTACAGAATCACAGAATATACTGAGTTGGAAGGAACCCACAAGGATCTTAGAAGTCCAACTCCTGGTCCAGCACGGGACAGTCTCAGTCACACCTTGGGCTGGGGAGCACTTTCAACGCTTCTTCAACTCTGTCAGGCTGGTGCTGTGACCACTGCTCTGGGGACCCTGTGCCAGTGCCCAACCATCCTCTGGGGGAAAAATCTTTTCCTAATATCTAAGTTAAACCTCCCCTGACACAGCTTCAGCCCATTCCCTCAGGTCCTGTCCCTGCTAGCCACAGAGAAGAGATCAGTGTCTGCCCCTTCTCTTCCCCTCACAAGGAAGTTGTAGATTGTGGTGAGGTCTCCCCTCAGTCTCCTCTTCTTCAGGCTGAACTCTGCCAGGCAACAATTCTCTATGTTTGGATCTTTGTAACAATTAGCTGAATCCTACATTTTGATTTCCTTGATTTCCAGAGCTGGAAATATGAAGAGGACATGCTTCAGGAACCCATTCAAAGAGCTTGTGCTCTTGGATGCCCTTTCTCTACGGACAAAAGATCTCTTCCATGACAGAGAGAGAGCTCTGGCCTCTCACTGTGAAACCAGGAGGGACCTGATGAGATGCATCCCAGAATTATCCCAGATCCAACGACTAAGCCTGGAGAAGAAAGGCTTTGGATGACCTAATTGTGGTCTTCCAATACCTGGAGGCTCCCTAAAGAAAGATAGAGACTTTTTACAAGGGCAGGTAGTGACAGGACAAGAGGCAATGGCTTTAAGCTCAAAAAGAATAGGTTTAAATTAGATATTAGGAAGAAATTCTTTACTGTGGGGGTGGTGAGGCACTGAGTATCCCTAGCAGTGTTTAATGCCAGGCTGAAACAAGCTTGAGCAACCTGGTCTTGTGAAAGGTGTCCCTGGCCATGGCAAAGGGGTTGGTACTGGATGATCTTTAAGGTCTCTTCCAAACCAAGCTGTTCTATGATTCTATGATCATAACTCTATGACCTTGCTTTTGTTTTCCTCCAGGCTTGACATAATCCTTTCTTTAAACTTCACCATTTGCCCATTCATTTCTGCTGTGGTAAAAGCATTGTAATCAGATTACAGTCCCAGAGAATTCTTCTTCATGATTCCACATGAAGTGGAAAAATAAATAAGATAAATAAGAAAAATAATAAATCTCAAACTGTTGTGTATGACAGCAAAAATGCTTTACTCCTTTTCCCTTTCCAGATTAAAATAAAAAATATGTTGCACATTTAGAGACTGTTATATTAAAAATAATTTGAGTCATACTTGCTCTTTTCTGAAGGAAAATATTTTTTGAATTGTATTTATTTACTCAATAAGATAGAGCAAAAAATTTTTCAACTGAATCCATGTAGGAAAAATTAAGTTGCTACAAGGTCACACGATATAGAAAAAATCTACAAAATGTGGCCATGTGAAATAGAATTGTCTTCTGGATCTGGACACATGCTGTCAACACTAGACCCTGCTTTAATTCCTGAGGTTTCCACTTAGAGTGCATTCCGTCTTGAAGAATAATTAGAAATTAAATAGAGTGATAAGCCACCTATGTTTTAGTATTTTTTAGAGTAAACATCTTATTTGCTATTAACGAAAACTTTACTTATTTTATTCATTGTGTCCCATAAGTGATTGTTTAGTGAACAAAACCCTACACTCTGCTAACCACTGATTCCATGCTATCTTCTATTAGGAAATTCACTTAAATATATGTATGTTAATATACATCAATATGTTTAACCTGGTTTTGACAAGGTATCTTCCCAGTACCTTTTTTGTTTCTAACATTTCCCTCATTTTGCCATATGGAATGGGTATATTGCATAGAACTGAAAGAGAATGAACACAAAACTAACTGCAAGAGAGCAAACATAAAACTGATTAAAGAGAATTTTATGTAACATATAATTCACCTGTCCCACAAGATGTTATTGAGAATAGCAATGTAACAGATTACAGGAAAAGAAAAGGTATGTGGATAAATAAAAATAAAGTTTTCAATTGTATCTTAAAAGACTAAGAGATTTTATAAACCCTTGCAGATGTGCTGTGAAACCACTTTGTGAAATTACAGTTTCATTTTTTCATATAAAATCTGAAAGTCCTCGGTGGTGGTTTGCTATACTAGCCTTCTTTCACACTGTCGGGTGGCTCAATATCCACACTATACTGAATACTAGAAAGTCATAAGTTCTTCAGAAAAAGAATGCTTTGGTGTTACCGTTTGGCTGTGAAAACTGCCATTGTTTTTGTGGGAAAAAAAAAAAAGAAAAACCGCCCCAAAATAATATCTTCAGTAGTTACTGAACAGGAAATTGATAGAGATACATATGTATCCTTGTGTTGTACTCATGAAACATAGTTGTAGTGCAAATACCACCGAAAAACAACTGTACAAGTTAGTTTAATTTGCCAAATAATGCTTTCTAAGAACATCTTAAGTTAGATTTGTGTTGAGAGGAGACTGATAATTCACTTGGAATGAAAATCAATTTTGGAATGAAAAGCAAATCAGTTGTTTTCTATTTTTATATCAATAAAGCAGGGCATGTTTCACACCACCAGCTTAAGTGTAAGACAAAGCTCTTTGAGGGCTAAAAGAGAATGGAGATAGTTTTCTAGTTTTTGTCTTGGCGATTTCAGTGTTATTTCTTTCTTTACACTCAGTGCTCTTTGCTCTTCCTGGAGTTCTGAGCTGAGAAAAACCTTTGCAGAGATAGTGATTCTTTGAACTTCAGATACATGTGAATTTGATATATGATGCACCTCAGCCCTCCTCTGCTGTTGAACTCAGTGACACAGCTTTTACCATTCCCACACATTTAGGCTATTGTGTTTCAAACCACTGTCTTCAGTCTCACATATTTAATTCCCATATATTTAAGCTCCTCAGGGCAACTGCTATATCCATCTATTTTTTGCAAGATACTCAAGAGCCCTTGCATCATTATAACGTGCATAAAAAAATCAACAGAACTTCCTTGCCCACGTTTTCATTTCTCCTTGATACTTTCTGTCCTCCCCCATTTACCCTCACTTCTGTTTTCATTCCAGAGTTTCTCCTCCTAAGCTGATCTGTGCTACAGGAGCATCAGACCAGTTCTCCTGCCTGCTTAGCCCCACAATCAGCACCCTGTGATTGCTCCCACAGGATGGAGAAGTCTCTTCTCTGATAATTTCTGCTAAAAATTTCTACCTCCTTCCAACTCCTTGCTTTTAGTAAAAACAGGGGGGAAGGGGGGCTAGGTCTATTAACCACTGTTGTGGAAATTATTATTGTAGTGTTAATGCAATAAAAAGAGTACAGGACAAAGAATTTTTAAGAACCTGAAGCAAATCCTAGAGTTGGATTCACAAATTCGGACTCACTTTGTGGTTCCTTTTTAACTCCATTCATAAAGTTTGGCTATCAAAAACCATACTGATTTGCCAGTAATGAATCTCCAGGGGGAGCAAGTCTTTTACGCTTCAGCTTTTAAGGTATAATCCAAGCTATATAATATTATAAAGTATAATCTGCTTTTAAGATACATATTTCTTACTTATTAAAATGAATAAATAAAGTGTATGCCAAGTGACTTTGATGTAATATTTTCAGATATGGGTCCTTGATTTCAGGAGTTACACAAAATAGAGAGTAATATCAGAAGTTAAATTTTTTATTTTAGCTGTCATGGGTAACCGATGATATTTTTCTGAATCATATAACATTATAAGTAATGAAGCATAAAATTTACTTGAGACAAATTTCACATCAAGTACATAAAATAAAAGCCTTATTAAAATGTGAGATTTATTTATTAGTTGAAAAGTAAACATTTAAAAGATATTTTTAATGTTTTTTTCTGAAATCCAGCAATTGTTGGAACACTTGTTATTCTCTTCATTTAACCTCACATATCTAAAACAGAAATTTTAAACAAAAGTCTAGGTTTCTAATACAGTCATAGCAGAGAAAGCAAGAGTTTGCCATTGTTCTCTGAAGGAAACAAAACCATTAGCTGAGTTAAAGATTTCAATTTAAAAAATATGGGTATTCCCTGACTATCTCAGCAAAGACAAGTGTGAACAAACTGGATGGGACCTAGAGAATGTTAGTGGTCAGAAGAACCATCATGGGGAGCAGACATGTCGGGGTCTCCTGGACTCTGGGCTGCCCGGTGNTATGAACCAGGGAGATTGGATCACAGCAAGAAGAGGAAAAGGCTTGCACGGAGCTAGTGCTGTGTTATGAGGCCACTCCTCAAACTTCACCACACCCAGATCAGGAGAGGGACCAGCAGCACCAATACTTAGCAAGAGCAATTTTTGCATTCCTTGAGAAGAGTCCCTACTTTAAAACATCTCCTTATAATGTTCAAAGATTCTTATCCTACACAACAATTACTTTCACAAACTGCGTTTTACTGAGGGGTTTTTTTTTTCCCGTTTGGGACTGTGGTATAGAGTTACATAACTAGATTGGGTAAAGAGCTACACAAACATAACTGATCTGCTTCCAAAATGGAGCTGGCTGTGGGAGAGCATTTTCCATGTCTTCTGGTTCTGAAGTGGAGACAATGAGCCTCTACCTGTACAGGTACAGGCTGTTCTGGTATTCTGAACAGTAAGCTTAATTTAGTTACTGAAACATTAAGCAGTTCATGAGTAAAGGAGACATAAGCAGGAGGGTAGGAACAAAACTACTTCTGCAAATTAGATTTTTGTCCCAAGAAAGATAAATGTAGAAGGAAAAACATTTTACACGTAGTAGATGTAACATTTGGAAGGGCCATGAAATATATAGGCAATAAATAGAAAAATTAAAAAACAAAAGGAAGCCATGTGTTATTCTATCTTTATGAAGATATACTTCATTTGCAAACTAGACAAGGTTGGTCCTATCAATAGAATGTAAAATCATGCAAAGGAATGAAAATATCCTCCATTTTATCAACAGAACTTCCTCGAGGGAGATCAGAATCTCTGCACATATGGTAACCAGGTACTGTAAGCTCAGGGTCTGCTTAGCCATTGTCAAACTGATACAGACAAGACTGGTAACTGCAGCTGTGTTTAAAAAAGCAGACATCTGACTAATCAATTCTGTTAGGTAAGCTTCTCATATTTTTCAGAGTTCTTTGTTGGGAAATATACAAGAATGAAGGTCATGTCCAAAAAAACTCAGATATGAGAATGGCTAATGCAGTAGATTTATTGAATAGAAGCTGTGATAAAAAATGATGGTTCAAAAAATGCATCAGAGAGGGGAGTCACGGAGAAACTCCGATACGATCATCTTTTTTTTCCAGAGCTGGAAAAAAAATAAATCTGAGAATGCAGATGTACTGGATACATAAAAACCATGAAATATTCTACAAGTCAAACAAAGATCATGTTTATTGCTAGCAGGATGTTAGAAAACAGAGGTGTCATCAAGTGCACCTTGATCAGAGGAAACAACAGGACTTGAAAGCAGGAGTAAAATAATCTTCATTTATTAAACACTACATCTAATCAGATTCATGTGCATGTCAAGATGTCTTCAGTCTAATTTACTAAAATTTGGATGTGCAATTTCAGACAGAGATAAACTGCAGGTATAAATACTTACCATGGCAAGGTGTCTGTGTTTGCTGTGCACTCCGATTAGACGATCAAATTATTTGCTGTTGATTATTGTGCAAACTAT
This sequence comes from Ifrita kowaldi, assembly GCA_013398055.1. Lineage (NCBI taxonomy): Eukaryota > Metazoa > Chordata > Aves > Passeriformes > Cinclosomatidae > Ifrita > Ifrita kowaldi. The sequence continues at coordinate 154,258 of VZRS01006715.1, forward strand.
ATCTGAATCATTTTGGGCAAAATAGAAAAATAGGTTCAAAAGATTGCTGTTGCAAATGACAGTCCTGCACTGCTATTTCAGTGAGCAGGAGAGAGGAAATTATTTTCTGTATCATCTGGTACATGGAATTAAAAGCTGGACAGATAACACATATGAAAGTATGTCTGCATTAAAAGTGCGGGAAGTAAGGAAAACAACAGATAGTAACATCAAGCTGCAAAATATTGTTTTTCTCAAATATCCATTAATGTAAGATTGATAGCTCGGTCCAGACCCTCTGGAAAATAGAAATAAAGAATGATGGATTTTCACCTTGCCATGAACCTCATCTCATGTAAGGTGGCCAAAAAACCTTGAAATGAGAATGGTGGCACCCCTAAAGCCAGCAAGCTTAATTAACTGACAAATTTATGAAAATACTTAGTATTCTATGTAAATGGAAAATGTGCTCAGCTCTTACAGGTACAACTAACAGTCTAATATGGGATCTATCACTTCACAGCAAAATTTAACAGAAACTCTTTATGAAGTCCATGTCACCTTGGAAAAGATTCCTGATTAATACTTTCTATCAATCAAATTTCAGACTGTTTTTTGGAACTGCCTTCAAATTTCCTGTCCAAAAAATTTATATAACTACCTACTTTTATAACAGAAAGCAAATAGACTCAAAGCTTATGTGAAACAGTCAAACTCATCCCAAACAATTGGGTTTTTTCAATACAACCATTTTGATTACAAAATATTGCATGTAAACATTTTACCCTCGTTTTAGACTCTTTTATGTAAATCAATTTTTTTTAAGGGGACAGAAAATTAATTTCCTAAACCTCTCCTTTCCTTTTCATCCCTTCAGCTTCAGTAAAGTGAAAAACTTATGAGCAGATTTTTCATTGAACTGAATAGCACAGGATTTTCACTCAAGGAGTTGGTTGCTCTTTCATGCCACTAGGACAAGTGTTCTGCTCTGTGCCAAAATCAGACCCTCACAAATCTGATGTTCTGATCAATGTAGCACTGGGTTTTCTGGTTACCATAGGAAATTTGTTTTTTTAAAGTATGAAATTTGCAGGAAATCTAAATGGCCTGCCCCTCAAATTTTGGATTCCTAGAATCATAAAGTGGCTTGTGCTGGAAGAGAACTTAAATTTCACCTAGTTCCAGCTATGGGCAGGGACACCATCTGTTAGAGCAGGTTGCTCATAGCATCATACAACCTGGCTTTGAACACTTCCATGGATGGAGCTTCCACAACTTCTCTGGGCAACCTGTTGCAGTGCCTTACCACTCTCATAATGAATAATTTCTTCCTAATATGTGATCAAAACCTAATCTCTTTCTGTTTAAAGCCATTTGCCCTTGTCCTATCATTACATGCCCTTGTAAAAAGCTCCTCTCCGGTCTCTTTCAAGGCACCTTCAGGTACTGGAAAGTGCTTGTTATGAATTAGCTGTGGGTTTAAATAAGTCCCTGCCTTTTGCCCAGGCCTCTGGCAGCAGGCAGTGGTTTTATTGAGGTGGCCAGCACGCCAAGACCCACTCTCATTCGCAAGTTAAGGCACCATTAACTTTACAGCTAGCGAAGAAATGATATAACTTAGGATCCAATGTTTCTTACCATCCAATTGCCGATGGAGCACACATCGAAATCCTTTTCCTCAATTCCCAGGAAAGTAACCACGGAATTTGAGTCCAGACTCTGGGAAGAAGTCTGGCACACTTTCAGGGCATGTGCAGGAGACTTCTGCCTCTGTGACAATCTGTAGTCCATTTATAGTGTAAAACTGGCCTTTTGGTCACCTATGTGTTTTTCATCTCTTCCCACATCTGTTAGGCTGGCAGAGCTTTTAGCACCAAGACATGATACCTGCTGGGCCTTGCCTGCCTGGGTTATCTCTCCTATCTGCACCGGCCACCTGTGGTGGGGAGAGGGGTGATGTGCCCTGCCACAGTGCTCTAAGGTTTTCCTGGGGCCTTCTCTGCTCCAGTCTGAACAACCCAAACTCTCTCAGCCTGTCTTCATAGGAGACGTGCTCCAGCCTTGCCCTGGTAATTTTTGTGGCCTCCTCTGGACACATTCCAGCAGGGGAATGTCCTTCCTGTGTTGGGAAGCACAGAGCTGAATGCCATACTCCAGGTGGAGTTTCACCAGAGCAGAGTAGAAGAGGAGAGAATCATCTCCCTCAACCAGCTGGTCCCTCTTCTTTTAATCCCACCCAGGATGTGGTTGACCAAGGGGAAAAAAGAATTTTATTTCAACAGCTAAGTACACAGAAGTAAAGATCCTGGTAAAATTTAAATAAACAATGTCAACACTGACAGATTTTGCAGATACTTTTTATTCTTCACAGTTCCAATTTTTCAAACAAATACCTGATACACAACAAAAGATGATTTTTCCTTAAGCAAAAGCAAGTAATGCTAAAGATTCTCTCACTCCAAATAATTGCAAGAAATTTGTTCCTGATGCTCAAAAGGAGAGAATGAGAATTAATTTCTAATAAATCTATAAAGACTGAATGCTAGAGTACTATACCAAGAAATCCATTGCAAGGTGAGGGTCTCCATCTCCTAAGAGACACCTCAACTTAGGGCAACTGGATGGTGAGATTAGACCTGAATGATGTCTTACTATCCTGTTAGTGAAAAAATGTCAAAGGTTCCTCCATGCTTTGCTGGGAAGGAGAACTTTGGCAGATCTCCAGCCTACCATTTGGCCTCTTGTCAGCTCCATGGTAGCAGCCTTCTGTGTGCAAAGGCTAGGGATAATGGTCTGTTTAGACAACATGCTGACTGTGGTACAGAACAGAGAGCTGTTAGCAACACAAGTTGGTTTGGTGAAAACAATTCTCCAGAGCCAGAGGGGCTGAAAAATTACCAGGAATCAAACCTGGCTGCTGCCCAGAAAACAAAGGTTTGTTGGATTTGCTGTCCTGATGTCTCTGCTTCAGAGGCTTTTAGACCTTTCCAGGGTGTGTCCAAGAATGTATTTGGAAAGTATAATGGCTATGGGGAGACAGCCATCTACTCTAGGGGGACAGTTTATGTCAGTGCAATTAAACTGAGAGATGCAAAATGCACGTTAGGTCATCCCATCCATCTTGTCACAGAGGGAAGGAAGGCACCATGATCTCAACATCATTTGTTTCCTTTCTCATCTTCTTGCAATATTTCAGAGTAATGTGTCCACTCATTTGGAAGGCAACAATAGCCTTATTACAAAGTTTTTTGCATATGAAAATTGATTTTCAATCTCTTGTACTGCTGGTTATACACAAATACAGAATATTCTGTGTCCCACATTCCTTACTCCCAAACTTAGGCCAATGCAGAAAACCTCTCTTCCTACATTCATATTTTCTTATTTCGCCAATAAATAATAAGTTAAAAATGCAGTAAAAAATTAAATTGTTACTTCGTAAAATATTTTCTCCATCTGTTTAGCAAAAGAGAAGTAAAGCTCTTAAAGAAAAACAGAAAAGCTTTTTGACATTTTAAGGTTTTTTTAGTTTTTAGAACAAAATAATTTCTTCATTAAAATAGTTATCTTTAAGGATTCCCCTTCTCAATAAAAACTTTTGTTTGGAAAATCAACAGATGCCCTTAACAATTGAAAGGTATTTACTTGCCATATAGCTTGTATTAGAATATGTGAATTATTAGAATATCCTGTGTTTCCTAATTGTCTCCCTTCATTGCAATTTTGGTGCCTTCCATAATTAAAGAAATAGTGAAAATAAAAGCTTGTGTCACTTCCCATTCAATAGCTGCATTATGTCACACATTAAGAGAAAGGTTCTGAGGGAACTGTTCCTCTTAACACATTGCCCTCTGGATACACATTATTAGACCATTCAAGCTCTGTAATGCTTTCTGTCCACAAACTTTGCATTCCCACAAATATGTCTGCAGTACCAGAGTAAAGTGATTTTTAAATATGGTTTTCATAGCACTGAAAGAGTAAGAAAGTAGAAAAATCCATGACTTGTTTTGTTAATATAAACATGCCCTTGTTTTGTTCATGTTGATTCATGGAGTATTTTTAATGCTCTATGTGGCTGCTTCTTTTAAATGACTTAGCTTTATTGAAAAGCTTTGCGAAACAGGAACCAGAATAAGACATGCCTCTGGACTCAGGATGTTGATATCAACAGAGAACCTATATAGATTTAGGAAGATTTAAAGAGCTGAGGCAAAGAGTAAATGGTCAGATCCTCACATGATGAAGATCGACAAAATTGGTTCTTCAGAGAAATATTCAAAATTTAAAAAGTTGGGAAAAGGTGAAAAAAGGTGAAACAAATAGTAAAGCCCAGAAACACAAGTTGAAACTAAGGTGTACAGATTTAAGCATTTTTCAGTCCTATCTAATCTAGTGAAAATAAACCAAAAGTAAGAGTATATGAACCTTTGTGGAATGAAAATTAGGTATTAAAAATTGGACATCAATGGCATTGCTTAAATCCTTTTACATCCATGTAAATTCTTAAAACATTCTATTACAACAGTGGATATGCAGTGACTTTTTTAGATTAAATGCACTACAGATGTGGCTATAGTAATTTCACAGTTTAAGCCTTGGGCACATGGAATTTAAAACAGAACTTCATCACTATAACAGTACACATTCAGTTCTTTCTTCACAGAAAAAGCCATGAAGTAGGTACATTAACTCCAAACAATCATTACTTTAGCACAGCACTTCTCAGTGCTAGCATTTCTATTTCCTTACTGAAGCATTATGGACTTATGTGGCCCCTATTATTATAGCTCTCTCAACCATTTCCTATGTATTTAGCTGCCCAATTACTCTGTGAGACAGAATAAACCCACTTATTCCTATTTTATGAGATGAGGAAACAGGACTCGGAGGACTGGTGACTTATCTAAGGTCACACAGCAGCAACTTAATCTCAGTCTTCTCAAGCAACAGGCTCTATGCCTTTATTTCTGAATCAACCTGATATGCTGATTGAAATAGTCTGTGCATTGTATCTCACTAAATACATTACAAATCAAAGAGCTAATTGCTAAAGTCAGAGCCTTTTCTCACAAAATATTGATTTCAGAATCCCACTCTTCCAGAAGGGCAAGAGAAAAAAAAAAAAGGCTGTCTAACCAGGTATATCTGGTTTACTTGGGGAAGTACAGTTTTTATATAATTGCAAGTCTGCCATGCCACATAACACAATAATTATTATTTACAGTATTAATCCATATTTTTCAATTTTAGTGTCATTCATGTCAATACTAACAATGGGTGCACCTACAACACAGCTCAGCCCTGAATGGGCAGTACTTTGTGCCTGCATGGTAGCACACAAGGGGTTTCACTGGATGTCCCCAAAACAGCACTATTATGTGGCACTACAAAAAGCAGTCCTCTATTACTGGCCAGTTTCTCCTCTTTACTAGCGTACGGCAAAATGCTTTATGTGGTCAATTTTTTAAAAAAATATTTTTCTTGCTAATTAATAACATACACTGTCCTTGATTTTTACAGTACTGTCTTCTTAGACCTCTGTTGAGTTATACACACACACAAGCTGACACACAAAAACAAGCACAGACATAGACACACACACATTCCTCTGCTACAAAAATTTTCTCTTGAGCTCCACAACAGCTAAAAAGCATTAGAGCTGACATGTGTATGGGAAAAGCATGATATCACATAAATTAGTGAAGTTACACCTGCTTTGTCTCTGAGAACAATTCTATGCAGTCAGTGTGCAATGTGTACTCACACAGGTGCTCGTACAACACACACACACTTGCTGGCATTTGGAAAAGTATCATAGATAAAGTTTTTCATAGTCATTACAGAAAATAATATGTGATGATTTTTGATAGTTTAGGAAGTGGTCTTCATCGCATACATTCTTAAGACTTCTCCAGTTTCCATACATCAGTTTCTTTCAGTTAAGAAAGTTTTATCCTAGATCAGACAGGCAACTACAAATGCCTTGTACACTGGGTAAGATCTGCAGTCCCAAATCTTGGGAGAAGTTGGAAACAAATATTTGTCCAAAATCTCCAGAAATTTCCAAGGGAAGCTGGAAAGTTCACTCCAAGATTGAGACTAAACTTCCAGTTTACCCATTTCAAAAAGAGGGAAATGAGTTTCAGTGATTAAACAGGACTGAAGTATAAATCTACACATATAAAAATATGCTCTCATTTTATGAAACTAATTCACATTATCTTTTTAGTGACCCCAGGACAGAACCAGATGCAGTTTTTCTAATAAACAGATGCACAAATTGTCAAAACATATTACCAACACTTTCTAGTTATATTACTATATTTTCCCTGGTAAAGAGGTTCAAGAAGTTCTCATCCTGGCAGAAGAGAGGTAATAGAATTAAACCAGGTTAAAGTAGAACTTGGCTTCCCTGAGATGCAAAGAAGGTGGTAGGCCTTCTATGTGAGTGTTGCCACTGTTCACACAGAGGTAGTGTGAACTCCCTGAACATAACAGGGCTCAGAAACTGTGATTATGGATTAAATTCTCATTCCAGGTTACCCTCTATAATTGATTCTCTAAAAGACAGCTGGTGCTCAAAGGCAGAAATTTAAGGTTTTCTGACTATGTCTTGCTGAAAGCTAGCAGGAAGTAATCCAAATCTAACTTTAATTTTAGATTGCTAAGGGAAATTCCAGAAAAGCGAGGGCAACTGTGAAATTGCCGGGCACTTCATCTCGTATTGGGTTGCCTTTCCACATCTGTGATTGAACTACTTTGCATCCTCAGTCCAGCTGTTTCACTTCATCATGCCATTTAAACACCACGTCTCAGTGATCTATTAGTGTTTGATCAGCTTCATAGTGCAAATTTGTAGATGAAAGTGGCTTTCTAACATTTTCCTTTGTTTTTTCCTACCTTGAAACACAATGTTTAGTAAAAGACTGCAAATAAGCATGAAAAGCAAGATATGGCATAGCATATCTGTTCTGCTGTTTCCTTTTCTAATGAGTATTTTCTGAATGTGATATGATTCCCCACCAGCAAGAGTTGTTTTCAATTTTGTGCTGTTATGAACAGAGTACTCTTAAAAGACATTGTGATGAATACCAATTTGTTGAGAGATCTATTAAATTTGAAAAGTGTTCAGAATGTTAACAATTTCCATAAAATAATAGGCATATAATATTTTCTGTAGTTTCTTACACCTGACAAAACAAATAGGAAAAAAAGTGAAAATAAATCATCCCACCTAGATCAGCTCACCCAGCTCTGATGTGAAGATCTTCAGGGGTTAGTAAAATTCATTAATGCAAGAATTATCATGAGAGCACATTCATCCCAAACAAAGACATTTAATTATACCCTGATGTTTTGAACTGTTTGCTTCAAGCAAATTCCAAATCTGCTTGAGGCTTGGGTATAAAGTTCATCCTGTAAAATAGAGCGATTTGCTTAAAGGTTTATTTTCCTGGGAAAGGTGCTTTGCAGCTAGCCTTCCTCCAAAACAAGATTCCTGCAGGGCCAACCCTTCTCCCTGAGCCTAGGAAAGCCACCAGTAGCTTTTTGCAAAGCGATGTGCAAAAGGCCACACATTGAGTTAGTGACGGAGCCAAGATTGCAAACATGGGATATCTTTGTGTGTTTGTTTTCATTCTCCAAGAATAAAACTTAAAAGAAAGCCTGAAAACTGAAAACTATGCTTTGGAAGGGATGAGTAACCATGAGACAGAACTTTCTCTTGCACAAAACACTGGATGCAATTCAACAAATATTTTAGCCTATGTCTGTTTTGAAGCAGAGGAAGATGTCAAGAACATACAGAAGCCCTTTCTTTAGCTGAATCTAAAATAAGAGAATAGAGGTTACATGGGAAAGAAATTGACAAAGAGACTCAAATTTTAATTGTTTGAAACCTATCTGCATGTTTTAAGTGTTTGTGCTGGTATTTCACTTTTCAGTACGTTACAAATCTATTGAGCTGGCACCATTGTAATGCTAGGAGAGTGTTTAAAAATCCAGTACAATGGCATTATGTTATGAATACTTTTGTATTAGTTCCATTCTGGTCTCAAAATATGCATCTAAGTGGAAAGGTGCTGTTGCTTGCAATACAATCCTTGTAGCAAATACACTTTCCTAAATGTCAAATGAAGATATAAGGAGATGATGTGCCTCCAAAATGAATAGAACACACTGAGTTACTGTGACAGAGCCTGTTGTTAATCACTACTGAGAGATAGTTAATTAAGGTTTTAGTGTTAGTGCTGCATTTGTAAGAAGGTACAGCATATGCAAGGCAATGTCTTGAGACCCCACACCCACGATGTTCCAAGACAGGAACAAGAAGAACAGCTCTAGGCAGTCTGAAGTCAGATGTTGCCCCAACCACTTTCATTGGATCACCCAGTGGTTGCAAACTGTTTGGTAGGGAAGGGCACCTTGTCAGTGACGTGTGTCCCACGGGCAGTCCCCTGTCATGTTCATTACTGTTGACAGCACTAGCAAGTGCCCTTGTGCTAATGAGAGGGCAGGTAGCTGGCTCCCAGGCATGGGCATGTTGTGCTGTAGGAGGGATCCCTGCTGCCCAGTGCTGACAACTTCTGTGCAGGGCATTTTGTCAATGTTACTGACATCTTGCCTTTCAGGAGTACATCTGGTGTTTGGGAGAATGCTGAAGAGTCATCATAACCTGGGAAGCTGCCTGATGGGTAATGAATAATCACAGTGAATAACCCAATGCTTCCCAGGCATTTTTTAAAATGGAGGCTCCATATACAATAAATAATTAATTAATATCCTATAACAAAATCCTCAGACAAATGCAAGGATACGATAAGGTCTTCTTTATAATTATCAATCACTACTGCTTTGACCTTGGAAGTCAGCCCAGCTCCAGCTGCCTTTTGCTTTCCTTGCTCTTCTCTCATAGCTTTGACCGACTTCTATTCAGCCCTTGAATTTTAACTCCCTAGACCCCTCTGTGTTTTCTAATGGAAATGCTATGGCTTAGCAATACCCTGCTGTACATCTCCATGGTCCTTTCATAAGTTTGCAAATTCTCCAAGACAGAAAACACAGTGAAGTTCTGTTTGTCACTCTCAGGTGACCTTTCAAATGGGCTTTGAGAGACAAATCTTTCACTCTAGCTTGTGTTTTTTCTTCCCTGAAGGCAGAGTCAGGGACAGTGTAATGATGACATTAGCATATCCTACAAGTGCTATCAAGTAAGGCAGAAAGGCAAAAGAAATGGCAAGAAGAACTCTGTAGTCCTGAATGCATCTCTCACATGCCCCTGGATAGGTGGGTCTATGTTGAACTGTTTTTCTTAGGCCAAACTAAGTTGAAGGGATTTTATATTTACTAAAATAATCTGAGCCTAATTAATGTTCTGTAGGACGATTCACGTAAGTTTACTTTCTGCACTCTTATCAAGCTGAGATGTGCTGCTTAAAAATGGACTATTTGTGAAAAAAACCCCCCATACATACAAATTCAGCTTTCAAAAGGGTAGAAAATTAAATCCATGACTGTGCCTTTATATTATTTGGAGAATTAAACACTTTTGAAAAGTGCAGACAGTCAAATCAATGTTGCCCTGAAGTTTGCAGTGGTGAGAATTATTCATAAAAGTTATAAACTCACATATTATTAGAATAAATACCCCAATGATTACAAAGCAAACTCAAAAATCCTTTAGTGAAATCTCCAGATATGGGAACAGAAAAAATCTTTATGTAGACAATAAAGCAAGATTGTGTTTGGTTTGTCAATCTCCTACCTTCAGCTGTCTTTTCCCCAGCAGAAACAGCTGGGAGCGGGAATCCTGCTCCGTACAGAGCATAGGACAAGAATTAGCCATGTAAGAAATATTAGCTGATGGAAAGATGCAAGACCACTGGCATGAGGCCATTTGGGCTTTTTAGCAGAGAAATTTAATCTCTTGAAATGTAGACACCAGCTTAAGAAGTCTTTTGAGGCTCTTGATGAGTCTGAACATGGTACCGAAACGTCATTTCCTAAGTCCAACGACTAAACATATGGCCCAATTTGCTTATGGCTCTTAGGGGCTGGACACCTTCAACTCCAAAAGACCACTTTGCTTCTCCAGAAAGTATCTATTTGGAGTTGAACTTCAGTCAATTTGTTCAAAAAGAAAGAGTCTGTCTTGTCAGATATGACAGTTGGATTGACATGAAGACTCTTCCCCACCACAATAACCTCTATCATCGATATTTAACGTCTGGATTCCTATACTGCTCTCTCAGACAATCCATATTTCTTTACCAATTCAGTAGACATTTCATTGTTACTTGGTAACAAATTGCTTTCCTAAATTGTGTGTTTGATCTTGTTTTATAATCTGCTGGTTTGTGGGTTGTTTTTTTTTTTTTCATGTGTTAAAACTTTTCCTTCTTAAGTAGAGTAAGAATATCTCTAAATAGACAAATTTGGATATTACTAGCCTGAAACTTCCTGCAGATTGGTCATGAAGCTTCCTGGGCACACTGTTTTCTGTGCAAATTTTTAAAAAAAATCAAAAGCATAAGATCTTTCAAAATAAAAAAGTTTGAAAATATCATCAAAGTGGTGTTGTAAATCTGATTCGAAGAAACATCTGTGAAATACTTTCTTCAATGTTCACTGACTAGTGTCAGCCTACCAGTGTCTGTTGTCTTCCAGCAAGCTGTACTGTACTGAGGTTGGTTGCTGAAATCCCAAATGACCTATAAGCCTCAATTTTGCTCTAGACACACAATCATCTTTTGTCTCATTCACATTTTTGTTGCTCTTTGAGTAATTGTACAGGCACAATCAGGGAATTATAGTGCACTGCATTTAACTTCACGGGCATGGCAAGGATGGCTGCTCTTAACCATGCAGCTTTATTAGATTTATGGAATGTGTCCTCTTTTTGTGTATGCTGACAAATTGTCAGAAAAAAGGAATTGCATGTTGAAATTATTGTGAAGGTCTCCACCAGGGTTACTGGAGCATAAACATGAGAGAAGTTTATTCAGCAGGACTTAACAGGAGAATCTGGAAAATATTGTGTACAGATAAGGGAAAAATAAAACAGCAGAAGGAAAAATCTTTCCCTGGGCAGATGTAACTGGCTCCCACCAGGGTGTGAGCTCCTGTTCAAGGCAAAGGAGCAGGGGGTCTACAGCTGGAATCAAAAAGTAAACTGCACAATTCAGGCTCTTGCAAAACAGAGTCTGCTGATGGTTCCTGGGACCGATCCTGAGAGGCTTAGGGTGCCATAATTGAATCAGCATTCCCTTTTTCTAGTATTATCTTCTGTTCTGGATTTCACTCATGTTTAGAAAGTGCTGGATTCAAGAGCTAGTGACACGTTCAGGGAGTACTCCTGTCATTGGATGCCTCACTCCTGACTCCTCTCAGTTCCACTGTTTTATCCCGGTTCCCTCACCTAACAATGTAGCAACCACAAATCAGCTTGTCTGTCTTGTACACAAATAGTCTTGGTGGTTGTTCTTGGAGACAGGTACCTTAGGCTTGTGTATTTCATCTAATCACTTGGTAGATTTAAAATATATGGAAATGTGTTAGAAGAATTCCTCTGTGTCTGATGCCTTCCGCAGCTAATGTTCCTTAATCAGTCCATGGGCTGACTAATACTATCCAGTCTGGTTTCTTTAATTCTCTACTTATAAATCAACTGTAGAAAAAGAACAAAACCTGTTAAGCAATACATATTCCATTTAAGCTCATGGTCTCTCTTGTATTACCAACTTACCAAATTGAGATCATGAAAAAAGATAACTGTGTATAATGTCACTTATAATTTGCTTTCCCTTATTATAAATAATTCCCGTTTCAGTTTTCTTCACTTCATGTTTTTAGCCACCTAGTTGATTTTTACGATTTGGTTGTTTCTTTAGTACTTGCATAATATAAAGTAGCACATATATTTAGTGGATATGTACATACCCACCCACCAAAGAACTCTATTGTAACAAACCTAGACATTAGTTCAGCAAGTCCAGTAATGATGGCAGTGTGAACACTGGTCCTTCATTGTTGCACTGGACTGGAAAATCAAACTGATGTGTATACATATATATGAGTATATGACTATATTAGAAACTGTTTATAAAATTTCCAATAGAATAATGGGATCTATAAGAAACTACCCAGAGATGCCAACCATACAAAGACTTGATAAAGTGTCTGCAATTTCAAATAATTTGAGCATATGGTCACAGATTCAGTTATGATTTGCGATTAATAGCAATATTACCCAAATACCTCAGTCAATACATTTATTTTTCTTATTTCTTGGGTTAAAATTAAATTTTACCTTGATTTGGTTATACTTGGAAGCTCAGTCTGAGATACAAAGTTTACGAAAACTTTTCAGAAACGATAAAATAAAATACTTGACTAATATCAACTATATTAAATCCTTCTAGCTACATGTCTCTGAGAAAAAAAAGGATATTGGATATTTTGACTGTTTGCTTTAGAATTTTAATTCCAGTTTTTGTTTAACTAACTATACCATTCGAGAAAAAGAGAGAAAGAAAGAAAGAAAGAAAGAACGAAAGAAAGGAAGGAAGGAAGAAAGAAAGAAAGAAAGAAAGAACGAAAGAAAGGGAGGAAGGAAGGAAGAAAGGAAGAAAGGAAGAAAGGAAGAAAGAAAGAAAGAAAGAAAGAAAGAAAGAAAGAAAGAAAAAGAAAAAAAGGAAGGAAGAAGGAAGGATTAAGAACCTACTTTTGTTAATAGTGAAATCTGGTTTGTGTTAAAATGAATACACGTACACTTCTTCAAAGAGGAGAAATCAACAACGAGATGTATGTGCTCTTAGGATTCATACCCATTTGGATTTGGCACAGACTGCATTTCATTGGGAAAGCCATTTACCCTTTTATCATGTTTTCATAATTTTTAGAAAGAGCTTTTTGCCTGGTCCCAGCTTCCTTCTAATTTTTACAAAAAAAAAAAAAAGGAAAACTAGGAAAATTTCAGAAAACAGAAAAAAAATTCAGAAAACAGAGAACAGGATTTAAATCAGGTGGAGAAATCAAGAAGAATAAAAAGTTCAAAAAGAGGCATTAAAAATTACTTTAAACGTTAGTTAAGGGGAAAAAATACACAGGACCAAACAGCAATTTGCTAGTGTACCCTTCCACTGTTAAGTTTTATTCTAGAATTGTTAGAAACTCTGATACATCTTGCCATTTTCTGTGTCTTCCTAAACCCTGAGTTTTCCTGTGTTGCTTTTCTAGAGTTCTTCAGAAAATCGACTCTTTTATTAGTACTTATATCACTTAGAATTGATGTATCGAAAGAGTAACAAAAATAAGTGGTTCTTTCATGTCTGTCAGACTCTGATGGCTGATTTCAGTATTTTCTTAATCTTGTGATGAGTGTGATAAAAGAAGGTGTCGACCCAAACAAATTATTGTACCTTGGTGTGCAAAAGTGTTTTCTGTGTTCAGATTTGCAAGTAGACCAGACACTGCTGCTATATGTAAGAGTCTAAGAAAAAAATAATTTCATTAAATGCTTATAATTGCCCTTCCAATATTCCTGATTGGTAAGAATTAAGTCTATCATGTAGGAAAGTAAATACCTGCAGTACAGGTTATAATAACAACCTACTACTTCTGTTAAATTACTTATGATCTGTAATATATCACATTTTCAAATATTTTAAATAATTTTTTAGGGTCCTTCCTTCAACTCTTTTCCAAACACAGAAAGGAGATAGTTGAATCTCAATGGATCTATGCAATATAAATAAATTTAATCAATACACTCAGAGGACTAATTAGCTGAAGATAACTTGAGGATATTTTTGAAGTCTAGAACCATAAAATTATTATGTGTTTGCTACAGCAATATCCCATGTATGTTATTGAAGGAAGTACAAACCACTTTAAATAAACAGTGTTTCTGGCTTTTCTATATACCAGCATCTAATCCTACAATGCTATTTAACTAAATAAGATTTTCTATGTAAAGTAATGACATAGAGGTCCAGAGTCCCTTCATGTCTTTATGCTCCTTTCAGGAAAATATTGCCAAAATATATTATCACTAATATATTCATAATATATTTGGAATTCTTATATCTGAGTGAGAACATAAATAATTTTTTAGTAGACTTGAATGTATGGCATCACATTTTGTGTATGTTTATTAAGTTTTTGCCTAATTCAGCCTTTTTGTCTATTTAAATCCCAGTTAACAGTGATTGCAGTTTTACCTAAGATAAATTTTGACCGTGAGAGTTCCTTCATTACTTGTCAGAGGCATTTTTTCTTCATCTTCATTATCTCAATGACTTATCTAAGCATATGAAACTATTCCAACACAGAGCATACACAGCTTCAGACTGTATAATACAGGAACATTGTGGGAAGGGAGGCTCTGATCCTAAAATAACAACTTTTAGATAAATGTAGTTTTCACATTGATAGAAACAAAATTAAGGCTGAAATTCCAAAATACTGGGAGCATTTTTGTGTTTCGGTGTTTAGAGACTCATAGGTGTTATTCCCTGTGCATTCAGGGCATAGCCAGAGAAATTATTCTGGCTGCAGCAGCTCTGGGTTAAACCAGAAGTAACCTCCTCCTCGCTGCTGGAGGTTTAACTACTCATCTACTTAATAAAACACACTGTCTAACAAATGGGTTGAAAACTTGCCTTTCATCATCAGTTTTCACAGAATTGTTGGTGCTGTTGTTCATGCTGTTCCCTTCTTTGGGTTGTCACCTCACCTGCCCATGCCAAGAGCAACACATCTTGGCCTGCATTGCACCAATGCACATGGTCATGAAACTGCTGTGACACTGATCAGCATAACGACAAGAACATACCTAGTTGGGTCTCTGGCCACTCAGATCACTGCTGAATGTTACACGGCTTGGGCTTGAAGATTTTGAGAAAAAAAAGAGCTTTTCATTCCTTTCCTTCTCCTGATATGTGAAGAATAACTTAGATGTTCTTCTAAAACAGCATTTTTGATAATGAACTTTATTAAACAGAGTCCTCTTACAACCTGTCTTGAAGGAAATGGTGTCTTGTGTATAGCAAGAAACCCTTCAGGACAAAGTAGGGCTGTATTTAGACATTAAAAAAACCCTATCCAGAACACAGGAAGGGAATGGCAGGTGCTTTTAGTTATAGGGAAGGATTAAGCCAAATGCACACTGAGGCAAGAAGAGTTCTGATTTCAGGGGCAGGGCAGATGGCCAGATGGAGTGTGTAATCGGGATGAAGAAAGGAAAAATAAGAAATGAAAAATTTCAGTAGTTATTTTAAGGTTGGGATACAGAAAGCAAAGGAAGAATGCCAAAACCGTGTAATGGTAAGGGCAGTCTTCAGTAATATAGGAGAGCAGAGTCAGATGTCATTTCTCTCCCCTGTATTGAAGGGTCACTACCATGGCCTTAGATTAATTATTTTTTCTTTTTGCTGTATTTCTTCGGACAAGAAAATCTCTTTTCAGGACTGTGAGGATGAATAAACTGAAGATTATGAGGAAGACAGATACTCTAATAGCAGGGCCAATATGAGTAACTTATACCCACAAGAGAAAATAAGGGATCCATCGGCAGAGCTTGAAGTGAAATCCAACCTGTGGATATCTATTTCCAAGCCAAATTTAGCAGTGCAGCTGAGTCTAGTTGGGTAATACGGATCTGAAATATATAAGAAGGTAAATTTTGGTCAAAAGATCAGAGGTGATACATCAGTGTGACACTGACTTAAAATTTTATCTAGAATTATGTCTTTATTATTCAAAATTCCTTATTTGAGAGAGGAGTTGAAGGAAGAATATTTAGAAGAAATGTTGCACTGTATTTCAAGATAATGAGCACCCATGTTATGTAATTCATTAATATATTATCTGCCACTAAGCCAGACACATAGCAAGTTGACTTTTTCTGTATATAATAGAAAAATGCTCTTTCATGAAGATAAATAAGTCACTATGTTGTGTGAAAAATACCCAGTAGACACAGATATTAAAGAGAGATTCCCCTCACTTAGTTGTGAGAAGCCAGAGGGTTTCATCTCATTGTTATGGAAGCTCCCATGAGATGCTTTTTGTAATCAGCATATTCACTGTCCCTCTGGGATAACATTTATTATTAGAAAAAGTATTGCAGCATGTGAAATCAGAAATAAAAAATTTATTACAGGGTTTATGAGTAGAACATGAATCTCTAGTGAATACAATACACAGAGAAGTGAATTTATAATAAACTGTATAAAGAAGTACCCTTTTGAATACTTAACACACTCTACTAAGTCTTGTAAGTAAACTTTTTGTATTAAATTCCAAAGTCAAGGGATCAAGCTGACCTCAAAGACCTAACCTTCCACTATATCAGTGAAATATGGATTATTCATCTAGGCCTTAACTCAGCAAAGTATTTCATCATGAATATAATTATTTTAAATTCTTTGCTGAGCTACAGTGAGAACAGCATAATGCAGAATCCGGTTTTATTGAACAAGGTGATAAGTAATAATTTTATCTGTTTACTTTTGGCATTTTTGAAGAAAGAAGTGCTGATAACCAGTTTTGATTTTAGGTTTTCTTGTCAGACTGTTTGTAATAGGTCCTATGGCCCTACTTTCATAAATAATTACTCAAAAATATATCCTACATGAGCACCTTTTGCAAATCAATAAAACTGTGCATTTAAATGATCATAAGAAATTACTTGTTCAAGCATATTTGAAGGATGTAGATGTAAATCCACATAGGGAGTTAAAATGTGACTGTACAAAAAGAGACTGTTACTCTCTTTACGTATTACAACTAATTCTAAAAAGAATGACTATATCTTCCTGGAAATATCCAATGGAAGAAAAGTGTTAACGGGAAAGGCAGAAAATAATCTGCAAGAAGATTATCTTGGCAGCTACAGATGACAATATTGTCAGAAGAGAGTGGATAAAAATTAATTAAGAATAAATTATATAACTAATATAATTATAAGATATTAAATTGCATATAATTTTTATTATATATTATATAATTATATTAATTACCAGATTAATAAAATAATAATATTAAATACTTCTTCACAGAAGTATTATGCTTACATTGGCCACCAACTTGATTTTCTCAGCATTTCTCAGCTCCCTAGATTGCACCTAAGAAAAATTTCTGCCTTTATGGACATCAGTAACAAAATGCTAATTGCTAGCTGTGAAGACAGGATTTTGCCCTGGATGAAAAACTGCATCCCAGGCAGATCCAAGTCCTGTACCAGGGACAAGCAGAAAAGGGGAACTATTTCTGAGACTCACAGTAAGGATCTGAAGGCTATGGCTAATACCTCCTGAGCAGATGACCCCATGCTTAGTCTTTCACATAAATCCAGCCAGCTACACTGTTAAAAGGAAAATTCAGGATATATGGAGCCAGATGTGCTGATGACATGAACTAGCAGCTGCTTTAGAGTCTGAACTGCCATACCAGATAAAATCTGTCCCATGGAGGTTAGCACAACTGACCTCTGCATGTGTGTGGCTCGCAGTCCTCAGTAGTGAAGCCATCAAAGAAAGCTGGCGTAGCAGCAAGAGTCAAACCCAAAGGAGAACATGGTGCATATTCTCAGTCTTGTCTCACATTTCTGATTCCTTCTCCCTGAATAGCACAATAAAAATTATTTAAATTAAACAGCAGCCTGGTTAGGAAATGCAGAAGAAAAGAGCAACACAGAAAATTTTCATAATTTTAATATATTGAGTTAGTTGCGACTGAAACAAGAAAAGAGCTAAAAATACAGTGCTAGAAACAGTAGTTAGGAACTGTGCTTATGTTACTGAAGAAAATATTACCCCAGTCACTTCATGCTCACCCACTGAAAGTAAGGACTGTCTCACATCATGATATTACATACAGCACTAGGCATTTATTTTTGCACTGGTGTTTTTTGTTTTGAATTGAGGTAATTTCAGCCGTTTTGAGGGTGAAACTTTAAAAGTTTGGCAAATGAGCTGTTTCAGTGAACTCATAAGCGCTCTTGCTATGCAAACCTCTTGATTGTAAACACCTCTGGGAGATTTCTGCAATTCTTTCTGGTCAGATGGTAAATACCATAAAATCAGCCTCTCACAGTGTTTTTCTGCCCGGACGTGCTTGTGGTCCCAGAGAAGTCCCAAAAGAGCAAAATGAATAAACAAGCTAACTGAAATTTTTAGACATCAGGGAAGATTTCCATGAGATTAATTTAGAAGACATATTTGGTGTGTGGAAGGTAGGTTGCTATTTTGGCTCTAATATTTGCTAGTAATGGAAAGGAGAACTTATGGACTTTTGGAGTCCTAAAGCTGGTTCTGAAGGTTTTTTTGGATAGCCATTACAGGGTCTTGTACATCACTCGCATGAGTTTCTGATTTTTTTAACAGATATTATTACAACTAAAAAATTCCCTTCTAGAAAAGAAAAACCACCCCCATGACAGAATGGTCAGAACTTGATGGTTTTTAAGGTCCAACCCAAACCATTCTATGACTCTATAATAAGTAATTTTGGGACAGTCCCTCAATTCAAGTGGATAGCTGCTTCTATGCTTCCAGGCTTTTCTGACCAGTGGCCAGAATCTATATTTGGATTCATTCTTCAATCATTTCCTCTCTCCTCTGTAATCCGCAGTTTAGCCTCTGCTGTGCTGGTTTATATTTATTCTGCAGAATGGCTAAACATTCTAATTTGAAAAGAAATCTCCCCATTCTCAACCAAACTGTGTACCAGAGAGGTAAGTCATGAAATAATATACCTTTGCACAGAAGCCAAACATGTGGCAACCACCTGAGAAAGGAGGCTATGAAAGCAAAAGCATGTCCTGCTACTACAACAAGAGCTTTAAAATATTACAGTTGCCTTCTGGCCTGTAAAAATAATGCAGGTTTGAGCAATACCCTAGAGTAAATATTTGCTTATTTTCCCATGGAAATTTTATAACTTTCCTTTGTTTATGACTTCAAAGACCCCATTTGCTTACCTTCCCAGCGTTTTCATATGTTATGATTTGTAGAATAAAATGAGATTTTTGTGCTTAATGCAGTTACTAATGCCCTGCAAAAAAAAAAGATAATATATATACATTTAGTGCAATATTCATGTTTTCAAAGCAATATGGATGAATGTTCAATTTCAGTTGATTTCAGCATTATTAAGGATTACATATTACATTAACATGTCTCTACATAAGTATCCTGTAACTGAAATAAATTTCTGGTACTGAGACTGTAACCTGCTTCAAAAATAGGAGTTATTCCCTAAATCCTATGATACCTCATGAGTAAATTTAATGAAAATCTTTTGTAATTAGCATTATGTATGTGAAGCAAACTATAACCACATTGCTGTTATGTTAAACTGTTATACGCATATTACTGGTATGTTACTATCTCTTTGTGTTGTGACAGAAACAGAAAAGGTGTACTAAGCTCATCAGGATGATATTTTGAGGATCACATTATGTAATATTTATTCTGATTATGATTCTCTGTTGTTTCATGAACTGTTGGACCAGTGGGATTTTGTCTACTTTTGTTCTCCTGCTTGTATTTTAAATTAATATTCTAAGATCAGCCAGAAAAACGAGACTATTAGTATTGGTCACACAAAGACAGCCTAAAAAAATATTAGTAATGGTATCAGTCATAGCAGCAGTATTATAAGCAGTAATACTAATACTAATACTAGTACTAATTCTATTAGCATGGAAACCTGCTTTAATGCATGAAGTATTTCTTTGCCAGTTGCCACCTAAAAATAATCTATGAACACTAATTGGTGCTGATCAGTGAGAAATGTGATACAGAAAGATTCCTGATGGATCAAGAAGGAAGTTTGAATATTTCAATAGAAAAAAATTAGTAAATAACAGGCTCTCTTTCTAATAGTCTTTCCCTGACCTGAAAGCAGCAGCAAAGCATTAGGCAATCAAATAGACTGAACTGCCATTACAGCTAGAGCATTTCCTTCTACTCCTGGGCAACATCCTTCTTTCAACAATTCAACTCATTTCTCCCTGCCTTGCATTAATGGACATGGACAACTAATTAGATCTTAATACAGATATTTGTAGAGGGTCTTGTGAACTCCTGCCTGCATGATTTTATACCTACCTCTCTCCTCTTATCTTTGTAGTGCTTATGTAGCCATTCAAGGGCTACATCCTGCATCAGGTTAGCATAACATTTCACAGAGTGTATGAAAGAATTTCTTTATGGTGATGTATTTGCTTCCTGGTGTACCCAGGACCTTTTTCCTCTTTAGGTCGTTGCCATGAACAAAGCAGAGAAATAAGGGGTTTATTTAAAGTTTACAGCCTCACAATGATTTCTATAAATAGCTCACTTCAAACATGTTGAGCCATTCTACTCCTGTAGAGCATTTTTTTGTTAGTTTCTGTGTTTTATTCCTTCATTGGTGAAACTGTTCTTACACAGACAGTATGGCACTAGAACTAAAAGGATGTGGTATATGTGCATGCACAGTGGAGAATGGACATTTTGTGTTCAATCCAAAAGGATTCAATTGACATGTGAAAAGGATAGATAGGCCTGACTTTAAATGTATTTCCAACTATGTGTATAATGGTTTTTTTAAAGGCATGGCAAGAAGACAGCTATACCACATAAAGCAAGATGGAGAGGACATGACAAGCATGCAGAGAGAGTACACCACTAATTAACTCTTCATGGAAGGGTAAGCATTTTTTTTTAAATGTATGCTTTAAATATCATGTTTATTGTTGAGGGCTGAAATACAGGGAGAAGGACTGTACACACCATGATATTTAGTTGTAGTATAGAGTTCTGTACTTTTCAACTTTTCAGATTTCTTTCATCTTTCTGTCCCCCACCTCTTGCATCTTCAGTATAAAAAATCTGTGCATACTCTGTTCCATCTGCACAATTAATTGCTACTATGGAAGACATAAATTCCCTCAAAAGATATGCGACCAGCACCACAGGGCCGCTTTCCTGAAGAACTGTGCCAAATCAATCAGCTATACAAAAATGTGTTATTACACAAAAGGCTGATATCAACCCACTGTTAGTTGAAAGAATACATAAAAAACTTTTTGGAAACAGGTCAAACCCAAGACCAGCTCCAGCCTCTTTCTTAGTCTAGATACCGTGCAGAGTTCTTCTAAGCAGACTGGGACAATAATATTTCAAATTGAAACTCAGTTCAGAAAGTGTGTATGCATGGGAAGGGATGGGTTTTCATGTTGTTCTACTTTGTTGATATTTTTTCTTTTTGTGCCTGATTGGCAATATGAACTTTGAGATTTTTAATGTCCATATGAATTTCATATTACTAGTGATAAGATAAACAGAAAACTTACACTTCTTTGAAAAGTTGGACAATTTCATTGTACACAATAAAATGTGCTGTCAGTACTTACCATCCTTAGCATCTGTTCAAATTATTACAACACGTGCTATGTAGACAGAAGAATTGTAGCTTTTTATTTGTAATGGAGAAACTGGGAGGAAGATATTCGCTCTTGTTCAGTACTAAATTAGCTCTGTAAAAGTGAGAAACTTCATTTATTCAGCTGGTATGAAAAACCATTAGTTATGAAGCAATCCCAGACCACAAGTTTCCACTTGGGATTACAGCTGAATAGTAAATCAAACACACGTGACATAAACAAGTGTTCTTTATTACAAAGGCTTTCAAGTATAATTTGCATCATAAACCAAATCTAACAAGATGCACAATTTTGCAGGCTAAGAAAGACAGTAAGCTGTTTATTCATTTAATATCATTTTGAACAATGTTATTTTAAAAGGTACATGAGAAAACCCAACTATTACCTAATGAGTTCTTTTTGTCCCCTAGACTGTGAGTGTTGATTACTCTGAATTGTTTAGTCAGAATTCCAGATCTTAAATGATAAGATACCAGTATGCAACTAGGCACTAACTTGCATTCGTCCTGTTTTGACTATGTCCTCTGCATATTCTTAAGTGACACATCTCCTCTAAAGTGCAGAAAATCTTAGGTCTTTGGCTCTGCTCCTGGGAACTTGCCATAAATATACTTGTGTTATGCTGTCTTGAAGTTTTTTCCTAATCTAGCCTGCAACCGAGATAAAAGGCAGTCAATATTCAGTAAGCTGGAAAAAAATTCAAAATTCCTTTGTTAAGCAGTCCATAAGGTTAAAACATATGAGAGATCCAATGCTGAAAAGCTTCCTCAAATTCTCTGGCTATGGAAGGGGTATGACAGCAGATGTATGTTGTCTGTATGCCATTAATTTTATATTTCCTTGCTTTCAAACATTTGTTTACTTAAGTAGAAACTTCCTCTTGGATGGTCAGGCTTTCCAGCATTAAAATTTGTGAGGTCTGTGGGTTTGTATTTTATCTACGTTGCAATATCCTTTTAAGGCCTTTTCCAAAAAGGCTAGTTTCATGACTGTTAATAATTTTTCTTTTCATGACTGAAGCTAAGAATCACCATTCCAATGTGGTGTGAAAAATGAGGCTATGTTTATTATTAACAAGACCATCTTACAAGATAATCTTGTTAATAATGCAAGTCACACCAGTGCATAAGATTTTCTTCTTGAAAAACTTTATTTTCTCTGATGCCTTTTCGTCTTATGGGACTACCTTACAACTGTCACTCTATAAATTACTGCTAAATTATGCAGAGGAGTTTGTAGACAGGTCTACTGTCAAGGAAATTTTGCTTAATAATCAGTTCTGTAACAGTTTTTATGAAAAACATATGGGAAAACATGTTTTGTGCATGTTAATGATGTCACACAGAAAAACCCCCAAAGTTGTAGGTATAAAGGGGATCACATAACCTAGGAGAATTAGGGACCCTAATTCCTCCACTGGTGCAGGATCCTGCATTTGCTTTTGTTGAATTTCAGATGGTTCCTTTCTGCCCATCTCTCCAACCTGCCCAGGTCCTTCTGAAGGGCTGCACAGCCCTCAAGGGGATCAGCCCAAAACCCCTCCTAGCTTTGTGTTGTCAGTGAACTTGCTGAGGAGGCATCTGGACCTTCATCCCAGTCACTGATGAACAAGTTAAACAATCCTAGGACCAGTGCTGAACCCGGGGGGACACCACTAATTACAGGCCTCCAACTAGATGCTATGCCTCTAATTATGACCCTCTGGGATCTGATGTTCAGCCAGTTCTCAGTTCACCTCACTGCCCAGTGATCCTGCCTATAAGGACGTTGGGGGAGACAGTGTTGAAAGCCTTGCTGAAGTCAAGGTAGACAATATCCACAGCTCTCCGCTTATCCATCCAGGTAATTTTTTCATTGTAAAAGGCAATCTGGTTGGCCAAGCATGACCTTCAATGAATCCATGCTGACTACTGATCACCTTCTTATCATCCATGTGAATAGAGATGGCCTCCAGAATGCGACACTCCATCCTTTCCAGGGATTGAGGTGAGGCTGACTGGACAGTAGTTCCCTGGGTTCTTCTTCTTGCCTTTTTGAAGACTGGGATTGATATTTACTTTTTCTTCTTTTTCTTACCAGAGACAAAAAGGAACCAGAATTACAACAAAAGGAAAATTTAATTGAACCTCTTTAAAACATGAGGTGAAAAAAAATCCTAATTTGAGGTATGCATAGTAAAAAAATAAGGAGGAATACCCTTGTGCCCTAGAAGGTGTGCAGCATGCAAGATGCAAGAAATGCTCTGTTCTCCAGGCAATGGAGATTTAGTGCTGTGGATATTCTTTCATCAACAGTGTGCCAGCATTGTACAGAGCAGTTCCAAATCAGGTTGCCAAGGGTAAAAGAGACCGATGCCTTGATGTGCACCACTCTAGTCTTTTTGAGAAGTTTGATATAACATGTGAATTTAGGCTTTCTTTGGCCGAGTGATTCATTCCTAGCAGGAGAGGTAATAAAGTCACCTTTTGCTAATGGCATTATTCTACAACTTTTAATTATATTTTTCATATTCATTTTGTTTTGACAAATTCATTCCAGTTTAATGATTCATTTATGATAGTTGCTTACCAACAAAAGCAATATTCTGGCAAGAGCCTTGGATGGGTTTTCCTAACGTGTCAGGTGTTACAATACATGCATTGGTTTCATTCCAGCACTTGGCTTCCATGTGAACACAACAGGAAGTAACCCTTCCAAATTTTCTTAAGACTGTAATTCTTACTAACGACAGAACTAAGCCTTAATGACTCTGTATGTAGTCCAGCACCCTTCCGTTTGGTTTCTCAGAAGTTACAGAAAACAATCATAGCTTGTATACAGATCAAGGCGAGTAATGGGTATAGCCAAAATCAGATATGCCCTGAGCATGCTGCAATCAGTGTGAACACAACAGAAAGATGATTTAACTGGGCTTTAACTGGATTTAACTGGGAAGCATCAAAATTGTTGCTATTATTTGGTGTGCTGGTAGGCCTCTTGTCGATGTAGTGACTTTTTTTCAAAGATGACAAAATACTTCAGAAAAATGTTTGACCAAATTACAGAACTGACAGGAGTTTAGAAAAAGATTCCTGCTCAGAAAATGTCAAGAGAAACCTATGTGTTTTATCTTGGGTCACACAAAAAAGGCAGGACTGAATTTAATGTAGGCCAATGCAAAATGGGTTGTTCCAAGGCTTTTTTTTTTCTCTTTTTCTTGTTTTGATTTGAATCCTTATTTATGTCAAAAGTGCATTGCTTTTTCCTAGTAATAGATGGATCTAGGTTTCCACATGGTCCAAAATCTGTGGAGTAGTCAGAATACTTTACTGTGGTCTGATGCAGGATGACAGATACAGGATTCAGTGCACAGGTCCCTATTCAGCAGACTTTGGAACACACCCATGTGGTTATAATTTCCATCCAAAATATGAAAAATTTGACGCTACTTTCAGAAAATACATTAATGCAGTTAAAATGTTTTGTATTCAAAAGCAAAAAAAAAAAAAAGGAGTCTTACAGCTCTTTCTCCTCCCAGTCTTGTACTCTGTATGTCTATATAATCAATGAAAGTTATAGTGTACCCTTTTTCTTAAATATTTTTAGTTCTCTAACATGAAAATAGACTCACTTTTTCTTTTCTGGAAAACATGTTTAACTAGTCAAGACAACCATATTACAATGGCCACTTTAGTGAATCTAGGTGTTGCTTTGCTGCATATTGAAGGACCACAGAATAGTTAATATTACAGAGATAAGAAAAAAATGTGATTGTTGATTGAAAATATGAGAGCTACATTGTAGTTCACTTTTTATACTTCGGTTCTTCTATATATTTTCATAGCAATCTCACTTAGTAATAATTTTCCCTTATAGGGCTACTGTCTTGCTACGTTCAGAATCCTTCTCTTCTCCCTTTACAAATGTAGAGAAAAAGAGATCATTATTACAAAGAGGTTGATGTGACATCTACTAGCTTAGTTGTGATTAAGGTTTAAGCGGACATTTCAAAAGTTAAAATTCACTTCTTTCCACGGAAATGTAACTGATTCACACCTTAAAAGGAAAAAGGAGGACAAATTGACCATTGTGAGATTGCAATAGTTTAAGTATAAAGCCAATTTCAGTTAAATCAATGCTAAAATCCATTTACTTCAGATTAAGTGGCGAATTGCTGCAATTTTTCCATGCAATAACTCACTTTTAAAGTAATTATTGCGAATAGAAAAGTAGAAAGTTTCTGATCCCACAGAAAGTTTTGATTTAAATGAAAAAAAGCCACTAGCCAAAATTTTATTCCCCCTTTTTTTCAGGTAAAAAAATACCACTCATTATCTTCTTCATTTAAGTACAGCTAAATGATAAAGACAATTATTTCAACAAATACTGTACCCCAAGTCCACATAAGCCTCAAACCATAGGAAAACTGTCAGTGTGTAGGATGAAATGGAAGGGTGAAAGAGGGAGAAAAGGAAGAGTTACATTAAAAAGACTGCAAGTTACTTACAGATGTAAGTTTAAAAAATAAAATTATAGTTAACCTGACTCCTCCCATTTTGAAAATGCAGAATAAACATGAGAATAACTGGTAGAGGAGTAATACAGAAACAATGGAAAAGAAAGAGTCCGCTGATCTCTATAATGACACTTTTCTCTCACCAAACCAAACCAAACCAAATCAAACCAAACCAAACCATACCAAAATACAAAACAAAACAAAACAAAAAACCCAAACAAACAAAAACCACCTCAAACCCCAAACAAGTTTACTGAATGTATATAAAACATATTTTCTTTTCAAAACACACTGTCAAAGAAGTGGTTTTCATATATTTTCTCAATCTTTTATCCTCCCCAGATACTCTTCTCATTATGCTTGAAGGTTTCCAGCATTAAGAATCCCATTTCTTTCTCAATTCCTCATACAACCATGAGGTTTAAAAGAATATTTTACAATTGGTGCTAAGAAGCTGAAGCTCCTGTATCATTTTGATTGTTTCATTAAGCTGTGGGAAATGCAAATGTTTTTCTTTCTTTCCCTCTTCAGATTCTACTAATGTTTCATTCTGAAAAATCACAAAAACCTTCCAGTGTTTGGAAGTTTCATTCTACTCAATATTGTTTGGAGAGAACCAAATGTCCACTTAGTAATGGAGAGGATGTTAACTAATATATACACAAGGCGTGCTTTCCCCTTAGGCAGAACATGCCCTTCATTCAAAGAAAGAATCGTTGTGAGACATAGAAAGTACAATTTAAGAGAAGCCTTTACAGTCCCCTATAAAAATCACTAAAACTGAAGTGTTCATGAAATGCTGTCTGTAAGCTGACAGTGCCTGAGATAGTTCTATCAATTTGTGCTTTTTCATTTCATAGCAAAGATTTCTTAGATTTCCTTAGATTCCTTAGATTTCTACCTGAAAAGGGGTCACACAGATAATCTAAACCAAGAAAATGTGGAAAAACAAGGCAGTGCCACTATGACTCTATTTCCCATCTTCATAATTAATTTCATTTACCAGGTGAAATTTTAAAGACTCTTGATTATCTTTTACTATATGCTTCTATTTAATCTCATATAACAGTGAGTTGACATGGTTACGGATTTTTAGGAATCAGCATTATTAATCAGTATTTATTAGCCTTTACAATTATATATTTAGAAGTACTTCCAATTAAACACAGTTCTTTCGATTCTGCATCCCCATAAATGAAAAGCCTTATCTAGACTTGTCTCTGAATAGATGTGGCATGCTTAGGATGTATTGTGCCTTAAAGCATGTATCATGCTGCTGTCTCTGATGCTGTCAATTACTGACATGTCATTAAAGAACTGCTGTCACTTCCTAAAAACATGGTCTTTAGGGCCTGTCTGACTGTATGTGTGTGCAAGAACAGTGGCTAGCACGTTGTGGGTGTCACTGGAATACAAATGACTGTGATTCTATTGTATGTAGCACTTCTTTTGCTCAGTAACGCAAAATGTTGCATTTATCATTATGATTAAGGCTACAGATGTTCTCCATAGTGAGTACTGCAGAGTGGGAAGCCTTGCTGAAGGAGTCTAGCAGCTACCTAACATCTTGTTTTCAGCTGATCATAAAGGACTTTCCAGGGTTATAAATACCACAGGACTCATTGTGCAGATGGGGAAATTGAGGCAAAGAAAGATGAAGTCAGTGTCAGATGAAGTCAAAAGAAAGTCTCCCTTGTTAGTGGAGTGTTGTAAAGAGCAGGAGGAAAAAATGGAAACTCTTCCAATAGCAATTTGTTTTAATTTAGATATTTTAAAAGTTTCTCTACTTCATCATTAACTGTTATTAAGTCATCCCTACTAACAAGCTCTATTAAATTTTCTAGTGGTTTTTTTGGTATGAATTATAGTACATTATTTTTAAAATGTATTCTAAATTTATTTTTTAAGTATCAGATACATAGGACTCAAACTGACCTCTCATTTTCCTTGTGCAAATCTTGTTGTTCATTTTAGAAAACAAAATTAAGAACAGATATCTCTTATTCCTACAATAATTTTAGTCTGAGGGATTTTCAGAATTTAGAAGTACAGGAAGAACAAACATGTTCTCATGTGTTCTTTACTAGTTTTCCTCAATGCAGGTTTTCACTCCTTTATTTTTTTTATTTAGAAATTTAATATAAACACCACTATTTCTGTTGCTTTCTTCTACTTGCGACATAAAGTTACTATCCATTTGTCTACCCCCAGTTCAGTAAATGCAAACCTATGCCTCAGTTAGGATAGATGTTTTAAATACATTTTTAGCTAAAAGCATGTGTGTAGGTGGTTTATAGAATATAAAATAGTGTTGCACGTTTGGGGTTTACATGCAGAGTTGCTTCCTGCCCTGGAAAAAAAAATCCTATTGCTACTCTCTTCTTTCAAATTCCTTCTCTAAATATATTCTGGCACTGAAATTATCAATTTAGTGTACTTGCAGACTATAGTTGTATCTGTGAGTACATTCACAAGTTATTTCTCAAGAAATACCATATCTATAGTCTTCTGGGTCAGGAGATGAGGAATTTATATTTCATAATATCATAAAACATGGCCACCTGATATAAATTAAAATAGAAATATTGTGTTTCTTATTTTTTTGATTGTCTACATGCTGCTACTCATTGCAACATTTTCTATGCACCGCCCTTATGTACATGATACATTTATCTTTTCTTCTGAAATATTTTTTGCTCAAAATAATATTTTCTTACTAGTAGTATTGTCATTAAGAATTGTTTTTAAGCTAACATCTGAAAGTCTGCTGCTTTAGTCCTTGGAATGAATTAATCTACCTGATCCTAAATGTTATCTCAAATACACCTGTCCATTCTTTTCATGGTGGCAGTATTATGCAAATAATGTTGGGTGACAGTCTGTGGAATGGTGAAGGAAAAGAAGCTGTTACTTATTTTGTCTATTGCTTTGAAAAAAAAAAATCTGAATTTAATCATCATGTCTTAAAAATAAGTTTTACTGACTGGGTTATCATTGATGTCCTATTCCAAAGCCTATTAGAATCCTGTAAGAACCTGTCCAGTAACTTTAATAGCTATTGATTAAACCTTGAGTAGACAGTGTTTTGCAGTACTATTTCTGTCTGGTATTCTGAAAATATCTCCCTTATTATACTCCCCCCCAACTATTTATTATCTTAGAAATAGCATGTGATTGGCACATTAAAGATTGCTATTTGAATTGCTCTTTTGTACAGTTGTAGGCTACAGAGAAATGGGTCTATTATTGACATTTATGTTGCTCTGTGGCTGCATAATTTAGATATTCTTAACTAACTGCCATAAGTCACCATGTCTCCTTTCACCTGCAGTATTCAGTGAAGGAAAAAAATCACCGTGAAGTAAACAGTAACCTCCAGACTGCAAATGAGAATAATCAAATGGTGTCTACATAAACATTGGCAGAAACAAACGTGCGAGTACAGCCCATGGGTTGGAGCCTTTATTAGGGTTCAAGATTACATAGCTTGAGATAGTCACAAGCATAAAAATGGAGCCCAGCCAATTTGTGATGAACTGCTGGACAATTTGGTGAACTAGAAGCTCATGATAACATTTGGTCACTTCATCCATTCTCTGTGAGCATTTAATTCTGAGACAAATTCTAATGTTGCAAATTTCTTGCCACTGATGAACAATTTACTGTTTCTGATAATAAGCACTACCAAATAACTTTTTCTTCCTTTATTTGGAATGC
Source organism: Ifrita kowaldi (assembly GCA_013398055.1). Classification (NCBI taxonomy): domain Eukaryota; kingdom Metazoa; phylum Chordata; class Aves; order Passeriformes; family Cinclosomatidae; genus Ifrita; species Ifrita kowaldi. Next base: position 183,885 of record VZRS01006715.1, read on the forward strand.
ACATTGTTTTACCATAGCAGAACACCTGCTGTTGGCTGAAATATAGTCATACGCAAGCGTGGGGTTTTGGATACACTAAAACCTTACTTTAGAGTCCAACCCCTAAAATAAGGGTATGTTAGCGGAAAACAGATGATAATCTACCTATGTGAACAGGACTGTATTTAACTTTTGGAAAGGTCCAAGACATTTGGTATCATAAATGCTAACATTAATAAGGAAAAGAAATCTAGTTTGGGGTAATTTAGGAGATCTTTTATGTCACAAAGCTTGTTTAGTCTTTGTCTGTTTGTCTCACTCGTAATGAAAGGAAGTGGCTTTGTAAGCAGAAGGATACATTAAACAATTCCCATAGTTTCTAAAGGCTCTCCCAAACAGTCCAACACAGCTTTTCTGTAGTATATGAAGCACATTCTATAGCCTTACTGATGAGCTGTGAAATGAAAATTGTGACCTAAATGTGGTCTTTCTAAAATGCATTTTGAAAAAGAAATAAATGCATCATTGTGTTAGATATCCTGTGCCCCAAAACTCGTGTCGGCATTGGGAATATTTTGGCATCACAAGTGCCAAAGACTTTTGCTATCTGTGCTTGCTCTTGTCTATATGTCCTACTCTGAAGGTTCATGCCTTGCCCTTTGCCATGTGAAATGCAACTGCCCACTGTCCCTTGCTGAGGAGCAAATCCACAGATGAGTTCAAACACCTTATTTAACATTTTTTTGTGGTTTGCATTTTAAAGCATAATCTGTTTTCCCACTACTAAGAATAGCATTATTTTTGCCAGCAGCGTGACCACAATGACTTTTATACTAATTCCTGTTTAAGTCTCATTGCTGTTTAAGCACTTTGCTGATGCTATTTAGTAGTTACAGATCCCTGTTTTCTGAAATGTTCCAGAAGCACAATGGGTCATATCTCTAAATAAAATGCACAAAAAGAATTCTGTGTGAGTTACGTATATGAAATTTCTCTGTTTACCTCCCTACGTTTTTTTTTATATTAGAAAACAATTATATATGGAATTGTATAACTAAATCTCGAGTATTATAGCTTAAATCAGAAGAAAACAGTTTCTGAGAGGACAAAACAGTCAGACAACCCATGTCTCAAAATAACTGACCCAGAAACAACTCCAAAACCACCAATGCAGCAGCATCTGGAAACCTGTGAAGAACCAGATGCTGCTGCAAAAATATCTTCCACAGTTTGACGTTTGGTGCTGTGACTGACATCCAAACTACTGTTTTACATATAAGGGAACTAACCATCAGTTTTCTGCTACTCCTCTTTTAAGAGACAAAAACGCTATATAACATGATTTAAGACTTCCAAGTAGTTAGTGAGTAGGGTAATGACTGGCAAAATGAGCATTTGTAAACAAAAAACCCCCAATAATTACAGCATCTTGCTGTGTACTTCTGCATTTTCAGTAATTTTAACATAGATGAATTCCCATAGAAACTCCAGATCTGACTCAAAGACCTGGCATTAATTCTCCAGTTTTCTCTTAAATGCTATAACAGCATTTAAACTATATCAGTCAAATTTCAGAAGACCTTGGAAAATGGATATTGTTTATTGTTATATGTTTACTGAACTTCGAAACTTACTTACAGTAAAAGTCAATGCTTAAAAAAGACTTATCTCAGCTGACAATATATATCACTGGTAATCATTTTTAAATTATCTTTGTAATGTCACTGTGTTCCCTTGGAAATACTTGCTTTCCCTTACCCAGAAGCAGATCTCTCGGTGAGGCATACTCTCTGATCTACTTCAGTTTTACCCAATCTCCTTTCTTTCTTCTTTTTATGAGGTTTTCCTTCTATTATAGTCACCACAACCACTCATCAAGCAGAGAAGAAAGAGTCTGACCTTGTTCATGCATTGTAAGCAGGGGTTTAGGTACAAGAGGCTCAGAGTAGGGTGAGAAAAAGCAGACTAAGATGAGTAGGATGAGATAAGCAAGTTAACAGCTGATGTTTTTCTGTTAAAAATAAAGCAATGAGCATGAATACAGGAACATTGAGCCAATCTTTCCTGAGCTAATTTGCACTAAGATTTAAAATTAATTAATAATTTTCTACTTGTTTACAAAATTGCTATGAGTTAAGTAGCCTTGGTAGCCTCTGTGTTTGCTCCATCACCCAACAACAGCTAAAATAGTTTAGAAAAAAATTACAAGAAGTCAGATAGTCCTGCCTTTGCTCCTGGTGAAAGTGTTGCAGACTGGCAATTCCTGTGGCTCAGCCGAAATGCTGTAACTGGTTAAGCTACAGTAAATTCCACAAAGATGTAAGAACCTCGGCTAGCTTGTGCGTGCTCACAAGGAGAGGAAAGTGAGACCAATCCTTACTGTAGGCATATCAGGAAATCACACTTGCAGATTCTTTACTTTCTATTAATTCCCAGTTTCTTTAAACCATTTTAGCCTTGAGCACATGCTCAACTTATTCTAAGTGGTGTCCTGAATAGTTAAGAGGCCACTTGTTATTTTAGCAAGAGAAGGAAAGGCGACTTACTATAGTTCTAGGTAGCAAGGGCTGTACTGAGACTGAGGCTTACTTTATCAAGCTCAGTCGCCTTGCTGTTACTTTGTATTTTCCCCATCTGTTAGTAGCCACCTGTTATATCTCATGCTGATTCCTGATTAGGGCCTCTTGACACCACTGTAATAAAAAATAAATGGCAGTCAAAATAAGAGCGATGAGTTTTCAGGATGCAATGAATAAGTACATTATTCCTGCATTCATTTTCTGAGTTAAAAACTGAAAAGAACCAAACCAAACCATAGATTTGAGAGACTTTTTATTTTTCCCCCCAGAACAAGAGGTATTGACTGTCTTACATATTTATTCCTCAGAGATGATTGCACTTGGTGAAAACAATGCTAAGATCTTAAAAACTGACTAATGATCTTTGGTTTCCCAGTTGACATCCTTTAGATAGACTTAAATGTGCTTTGGAAGAGAAGAAAAAAGACCCTATAAAAAAACCTGAAATCGCTAGCCTTTTTTGGATAATCTTGGTCTAAGAAAACACCCAAAGTAGCAAACGTCTCAATTAAATGGTTTGGTTTTTAAGCAAAACCTAAATGTTTTCACTGATGAAACAAAAAACAAGATGTTTTCAGACATTCCTGGGACACTGATATATGAGGAAAAAATTGGAACTGACCTCATAAACCCAGTTTATGTGGTTGCTTTAATCCAGGGATTGAAACTGAAAAAATGACCCGCCTCTGCACTCTCTACAATGTGCTATGACTTAAATGCATAGCTGAGGTATAAGTTTCCCAACCAAATTCTCAGAAAAAAATACAGCAGTGCCAAGAACAACACCCCACCTCCTGTCTGAACCACAGAAACACATTAGAAGGTTTACTTTGTTTGTTTGATTGCTTACATTTTTGGCATTTTCCTTTTTTGCTAACAATTTAATTGGTTTATCATTTGACTGTAAACTCTTTTTTTTTTTCATTTGTTCAATTTTCTTATGATTGAGGTAAACACACTGAAATATAACCACAGTGAGCATTTTTATAAGTACAGCAAATGCACCCTGTGATTCTTTCCTATCTGTAATTTGGAAAGCTCCAAGTGGTAGTAAAGAAAGAGTTCCCAGGCTGAAAATATGATGGAAATTGGGTCACTTCAAATTCATTTAGTACAATGGCCGGCATGGCTAACCTAGAGGTGAAAACTGACCCGGAGGTGAGAACAGTCGTAACTAGGCTGCTGTTAGGTGCACATGCAGAATGGTTCAAGGCCCAGGCAAAAGGGGATATTTTGGCCTGTGTGATGCAGTTGTAATTTTAGAATATGAAAATTCCACAATGGTCACTTGAAGGGCATGAATCATCTGTCTGAGAAGATGTTCAGCAGCCACCCAGCAGGGAACAGGTCTCCTTCCCTGAGATTCAGCACTCCACATGTGCTCCAGTTGTTTGTCCCCACCAGGCAGCTTTTACAGCACTTTGGGTATTCTTGTTGCACACCTTCGTGCATAAACTTCCCTGCAACCAGCATCTGCAAAGTCCAAATGCACCGGCCCAGAGTGTGGCTTGGAAAAGCGATTGCTTTGTCGAATTGGAAGCTTCAACCATGGCAGCTGACTGCAAGTATCAGGCCAGGTTTTGTTCTCTCTGTTGCACTGCAGCCTTTGCCCATGTAAGCAGAATGCATAGTGCATGCAAGGACCCACTGATTACTTCCTAGTCACTGCATCTACAAACCAAAGCTTGCTTTGGCAGCAAATCTATTGCACCTAGCAGTTAAAACCTTGTCATCCCAGGCACGTTTCATGAAAGCAGTATGATTAAAGTCTTCATTCCACCTTAATGTGGAGGAAAAAGCACGTAGCTTTTGTTGTTGAGCATGGAGTCATAATACTTATATGTTCCAGAAAAGCCCAGACTGTAGTTTACCATCCTATCCCCAATTGCCTACAAATAGTGCACACAACATCATCATACTTATAATTTATTTATTCCCATGTGTCTTCAAGAGAGCTACAGCATAGAGAAGTTATTGCTCCCTATATATTCCTGCTGGACTGTGTAATCCAAGGCATTTATCTCAATATCATTTTGCAAAGTCAGGTTCAAATGGGTAAATAATACCCACCTCTCACATCAGCTCTACTTGTCTTATTATCTTTTATAGTATCTTGTTTTATCAAGAAACCCACTGCTACATAGGATGGGTGAAACTGCTACTTAGGATGGGTAAAGAAATTTAAGCAGTGCTCCTTCATTCATCATATTCATCAGCAAATTAGAACAGTGAGACAAAACTTCTTTGAACCCAGTCAAACCAATCTGGGTTGAAAACTAGCCTGGCAATACTGTGGGAACCAATGCATTTCGTGGTACTTCTGACATAGTCCCTGCCAAAATCCTGTAGTTCATGAAAAATTAAGAAGAAAACTAACCAAAAATCTTGAATGTGAGGAAATATTCAAGTAATTTCTTATTATATCCAGATGGCATTGCTATTCCCTGGCCTCTGTCAGGGAACAATAAAAATACAGGATTGCTAGATTGATGCAAATTAAAATCCTTGTATTTGGGGAGCCAGATTCTCAATTCCTCATTGAAGATCAGCTGGGTTTCATTGAAAGACACTGTAAAACCTGATCTTCCATTAAGGTCCTCAGTTCTGATTACTAAAGTTTGCGTGTACTGAAAGTCAAACTGGGCTGTGAGGTCCTGTTTGCCCATCCCCATCAGTAAATTTAGACCATGCAGCCACTTTCTGGGAAGATGTCCCGACTATCTGTGATTTGTCCCTCTAGCAGGATCTTGTTTTTAGCTGTGACCAAATGTTTTCATTCTTCTCCTTTTGCCTTTCTGAATTTGCTGGTTTATTTGACCCCCAGGATGTTCACAGATTTTTCATTTTATGGGTGAGTGGCATGAAAAGAGTCAACAAGATCAGTTATTTGAACAATATCTTGTCACATATGTTCATGAACACCTTTCCCTATTCACCAGTTTTGCTAATCTACTTATTGTAAAGTTCAGCATTCATTAAAGCAGTAGACAGTATAATTTAACTGTGTAGAAAAGAGAACAGTCTGAGACCATCCACTAACCTGAGGCTAATACATCAGAATGGTTTTGCAATAGGTTGTAGTCTACCTGGTATCTTTGTAGAAAGAAAAACTCAATGACAAACAGATCACATTTCCTAAGAATGTTGCTAAAAATTAATACACTATTCAAAACCCTCAAATGCACTTATACACTGAAAGTTAGTACAATACAGCAATTAATAAAATAGTATTAAAGAAGAAATTTTAAAAAATTCCAGAAGGTTGACTGGTGAGGAACAGATTGGGAAAAAGTACAGGTGCAAGTGAGTAGTCATATAAGTTACAGCAGGTAGAATACAAGACTGTGAAAAATGAATGAAGTAAAAATTAAAAAAAACCTACCGAGAGATGCTTTTAAAATATTTTAATATTCCATAGGAGGGCTCAAAGATAATGGGGTAATGGGCAGGAGGGCACACTTAAGGGACATGAGGACCTTGTTAAGCAACAAGGTTATTTTTTCATGTCAGCCTTCAGCAAAAGGTGATGAGCTGTTAACAAATCCTTAAGCAATTTTTTGCAAATATTTAGAGTGAGGTTTTGTCAGATATGAGGAGATGGTATGGGAACACTACAGTTACAACTGTTTTGTTACATAGGCTGATGCTTCAGGGATGATGAGAACAAGGCTGACTGAATTCTGCCTGCCTTATTTTACATTCTGAGTGTCAGCAAGAGTCTATGTATTCCACGCTGTCATGCTCTGTGGTATGGATGTCCTCTGACTAAGAAGGTTTCCAGATAACAGTTTTCAGGACACATTTTTTATCTGATCATATAAATTCCTGAGGGTTTCTACCTATTAAATATTCCTGATGTGTCACTTGTCTTCTTGGAGCAAAAATAGAAGCAGGGAATGTCTGAACTCTGGTAAATTAATTGCCCATTACTGCCATTCAACGCCTTTTATTTTTCAAAGATTTTCTTGGTTTAGGTTGTGTTTTGGTTTCCAGACTTTCCATTTGCATTAACATAGTAGTTTAGGTCCTAGAAGTTCAGTGATTTCATGATTGAGTCCTCTATGAGCAGTTAAATTAGCCTTAATCTTACCATGTGAAGACACTACTTCACTCTCAGCATCCTTATTCCTTGTTGTCATTTTGGGGGTATTTACATTTTTTTTTCCTTCTCACATACTCTTTAAATAGTATGCTAAGATGATTCTCAACAGTTCACACACTCTTTCTTTCCCAGTTGCTAGTAAGGTTTTTTGGGGTTGATTGTCATGTTGGATCAATATTAGAAAGAATTGTTTTAGCACAGTCATCTATACCAGCATTTAAACACGCAAAGACAGAAATCAAAACCAATGTGTAACTCAAAGATGCATATAGGTACATTTGTCAAATATGTCTACATTGCACCATTCACTCAAGAGTTGCCTTAATTTAATTCTGCAACCTGCTGCACTGTATAGAAAGCCTTGACCTCACACACCTCTTGGTACTCCTTCACTACATTGTTGGATATTTTTATGCTGTGTAGTCTCTTTGGGACAGGAAATTTATAGTGAATGACTTTGCTGCAACGCATTAACAGAAACATGATATAACGAATGATATTGCGAAAACAACATGCAGTGAGTTATTGCAATAGGTCATCAGGACTCCTTGATACCCATCTGGAAGTTCTAAGCTTTGCTACACTCTCAAAATACCCACATCAAGTGCTGTGTCAAAAGGTGAGAATCCCACTTCATCACACAAACCTCTGAAAAACTGATCAATAGAATAGAATAGATTAGAATAGAATAGAATACAATACAATACGAGTTCACTGATTAGTTTTGCTTCATAATGAGGTAATAACCGAGGAAAAATTTATCTTCGAAAGAAATCTTGCAGAACATTAAGAGATGTATAAAAACTGCAAAGGAAAATTGTTTCTTTCCAATGAGCCCCTTTGAGGAAATAATAATTACAGTAGATATTTAGAGTAAGTAGTTATAGTGTGTTAAGGTACTTTAAATTCTTTTTTGTAAAAATCACTCACAGATCTGTTTCTATCTCATTTTCACAAAAAGGAGAAAGAAATTGTAGCTGTGCACTAAAAGCATTGAGGTATGTGGAGAATGTGGCGATATACCACCAATTATAAATGTGAAAAGATATGAGGGAACCAACTGGGCAGCAGTGGACAAGATTGTGTGTAATCAGGTATGTGTATGCAAGAATTTCAGATTATGAAGTAGTAAAAATCATAGCTGAGTTGCAATATTTAGGAGAAGGAGTGAAAAATTCAGAGAATGTTGATAAATTAATTGGAGTAACTATGGAGGATTAAATTAACATTATCAATGTTCATTGGAAGGAAACAATGATCTACACTGATGTGAATAAGGCCCAAAATAAGTTAAATTTCATTAAAATTGAAATTAGCAAAGAAAAACTTTTTTAGGGACAGTGCAGTGAGATATTGAATTAATAAAGTGACTCAGGGAAAAAAATAGAACAGAAAGAAGAAGGAAATAGGGAAAAAAACCCCACAAATTCATGGGAAATTTGAAAATATCAATCTTAAGTTATCCCAAAAAGATAACTTAGAAATAAGAAGAAATATAGTAATTGAACATAATAGATTTGTTTAAGGAGTGCCACGTGAAGAAATATTTATCAAGTAAAATAGTAATATAATGGCGTTAGTCATAGAACTATAGAATGATATGGGTTTGAAAGGGACCTTAAAGATCACCTAGGGCAGGGACACCTTTTATTAGACCAGGTTGCTGAAAGCCCCATCCAAACTGGTCTTTAATATTTCCAGAGATAGGGCATCCACAACTTCTCTGGGTAACCTGCTCCTGTGCCTTATCACCCTCACAGTGAAGAATTTCTTCCTGGTATCTAACCTAAACCTACTCTCTGACGGTTTAAAGCCATTCTCCCTTGTGCTGTCACTACATCCTGGTAAAAAGTCCCTCTCCATCTTTCTTGTAGGTCTCCTGTAGGTACTGAAAGGCTGCAAAAAGGTCTCCCAGAGCCTTCTCTTCTCCAGGCTGAACAATGCAACTCTCTCAGTCTGTCTTCATAGGAGAGGTGCTCCAGCACTCTCATCAGCTTCATGGTCTTCTCTGTATTTGTTCATAATAATTATGGATGAAAGATCTATTGTATGGTTCTATTTTACTTTCTATCTTGCACTCCTTTGAAAGAAAATGTCTAATAGAATAAAAATTGTAGATATTTTGGTCTAAATGAACAAAGTACCTGCATTTTCCTATTGCATTTAATATGTGAATGTAGAATGACCAGTGTTTTATTGAGACAAATTGCTTAGAATTGCAAATACCCCTTTTCTGAGGGGTATTGTATGTATTTCTATGTACAGTGAAAATAAATACATTAGTTCCGGTGTTTATGTCACAAATAGAGTGATAACTACCTTAGATTGGAAAAACTGCAATCTAATAAAGTGCTGTATAAATCCATATTATGTGAAGCATGACTGTAGGAAAAGCATAAGAGACCAGGATGATAATTTGACTAGGATAGTATTTATGATGAAATGGAAGAATACAGTCAATTAAAGGTTTGCCTTCAAGCAAGAGATTAGGAAGATTTTTTTATTTGCTGCATTTAAGGCAATTGGAGGTGCCAAATTCTTTTAAACATGGATTAGTTTCAGAATTAATAGAATTAGTTATTTTCAAAAGAATTCACATACAACTTTTGTCCTTGATTTTGGTGGGTTTGTCAAACTCAGCAATACTTAGAAAGCTCCACTTAGTTTTGAGTCAAAACAACACAAAATTAAATGACCATACAATTTCGATTTTAATGTGATAAATACCTTCACGGCTTGCTTAGACAGTCACAAGTGTTTGTATCACCCTAGCCTGAATATCAAGTTGATACTAGATCTGGGTTTATTGCAAGCATTTAAGACCATTTGCACAATCAAAATGAAAAGCTTTTCAGGTTTTCCAATCACAGAATTTATTTTTGAACGGTTGTTGTTTAGCTTTAGTATTTTTCAAAGCCTAAGTATTTTTAATGTCTGAAGAAACATCCCAACAGTAACAGATCTGAGGAGGATCTGACTGTTCTTGCTCCTTTGGAGCCCTGATAAAACAGGTGAAAAGGCAGCACCCACGTTTCCCCAGCAGCACAGCACTGCTGTATCTGGCTGGTAACCAGGCAGCAGTAGTGGAGTGCGACTGCAGCTGCTGCCTGCCTGGCTCTGTTATCCACGTCCCTGTGAAATAGACATGATGGTTAGTTCTACGTGAGTAAACTGAGGAGGAAGTTTACTTCAGTTAACTTCTTAAATGACTGAGTAGAGGCCAAGATCCAGTACTTGATTAACAAATATATATTAATAGAGGCATATACCTTACAATTAAATTTAAAGCACTGGTTTTAAAAAAAAACACACAGAATAAACTCAGATATTGGGCAAATAATTTCAAAATTCATTTTACATAGATCATTCCTTGTAGTTAAAACTTTTTTTTTCTTTTCTTATTTCCTTTTTTGTGGTTTTCTTCTAGTGGTTTTTTCTTTCTTCTTCTTTCCTCTTTCAGCTTTCTTTTCTCCTTACTTTTTCTGTAGTTATATTTTTAATCAGAAATTCATATTTTATTACTATGGTGGGATAATCCATCACAATTTTTCTATAGTCTATTTTAACTCTTTGCTATAAGTACAAAAATCATTAATATGACACTAGGAATGAGTCCAAGTCCAGAATGACTGGACCGAAAACTGCAGCAGTATTATACAAGATCATACATTTTCAATAAAGACAGCATGGGAATGGTTATAATATGACTGTACTGTATATATTGCAGACAACCAAATAAGAATAAGCATAAGTTTGTTTCATATTGTAAGTTAGGTAAACCACTTTGTTGACCTTCCTGAAAAAATCTGGTTTACCTTTTTGTCGACTTTTAATTTTTTTTTTAAAGAAAAATATTTAGTTTTACCAAAGCTTGTTTGAAATCACTAATTAGCTATCTGTAAAATAAATTTGTTTTGAATGAGTCCCAACAGATGTGGCTTGTTTTATCATCTTTAGTTTCTGTTTTCTCTACTGCAAGTCATAAAAGAATGAAATGCCTACAGAATGACTTTGCCAGGTGTAGCTATGTAAACAAATGACATCACATATTAGCACTTTGAACTAAAAAAAAAAAAGAAAAAAAAAGCAATATAATCATCCTTATAGTGTCTTGTGTGGTTCTTGAGACAGGAGTTTTTGATCAAAATAATAACATGACTGTAACAGTCACAGCAGAACTAAGTTGAACACAGCCTGAAAAGCCTCACAGGATAAATATAGGGCTTGGTAACTGTCTGAAAAGAAATTGGTACCTGAGTTTAGCTACACCCATACTGTAGACCACACAGATTTATCCTAAGAAAGAAAATCAAATATTAGTGCTGTCAGTGAGAAGGAGCCTCGGCTCCGCAGCTTTCCTAACTGCAGTATCTCCAACAGCTACTGAGGATTTAATCCTTTTTATCAGTGTTCGCCAAATCCTCTGACTTTTGTTGCACATACAGGAAATTAAAAAGATAAAACTGAAACTAATAAGGAGAGCAAAGTATGACAACCTCCTATGAACAATATGCTCAGTCTTGTCATTCAACAGCCAACAACAGTGGGTAAGTACTTTTTTTATGAGATCTGGACTTCTGGGATTTAAGGCACTCATTTCTAAATAAAGTAAAATATATGGGAAAATTCTTTAAGCATCTTATTAGAGGATAAAAACTGAGAAATTCACTGAGCACAAAAAAAGTCATCTAAATAAGGATTAAATCACACCTTAACACTATCTTTTGGGTTTGTTTTTTTTTTTTCCCCACCAGGGAATCTAGACATAGCAAATCAGAATAACCCAACAGTTTGAGTAGCCCATACAAAATGCTGCAGCTAGATGTTGTCTGATTTATATGTTTGAGTTACATTTAGCACAGAGGATATTCAGCAGATTCTCAAACTTTGTGGCTAGCATGGGAAATGGGAGATTTTTTTTTAAACTTTGTTGCTAAAAATTCAAGCTCACCACAAACAAATTGTCCTTCCTAGGATTAAACTATTCCTTTCTATTTCTAACAGTATTAGTGCCAAGAAGCGGCACTGCCTCCAACTGGTTATAAAAGTGCCTACTAATATTTTCACAGAATTTTTCAGAATAAACTAGATAAGAAAGAAGTGCCTTTATTGCTGTCACCTTTAGGTAGTATTCATCCTTGACTCAATTTCTCAGAGTTGGTTACCGCTTAACTTACACTTAGACCCACAGGTTTTATGTGGCAACATTCCAAGAGGCCAGAAAAATATCTTCCAGTGAAGGCAATCCATGCACTTCAGTTCCTGCTGTCTCTGGTGGGTCTGAGCAAAGGCTGGTTTAAATGAACCGGAGAATATTCACTGCAAGAATAAGGAAACATTCCTGTGTTTGTCATTCCGCCCTTGCTTTATTGTCGGAACATATCTAAGTGTAAAAGCAAACACATGTTTTGCAGACAGGCTATTTTTGACAAGTAATATTTCCAAATTTAAATTTCAATGGCTCGAGTCAGACACCAATTTATTGCTCCATAAGATGCTTCATTGTCCTTGATGCACAGGACGAAAACCAAAGTTCAAAGCATAAGTTTAGGACATAACGTTACTGATTTAACTGCTATGGGAACAAGCAGCGATAGCCTGTACAGTAAAGGTCATGAATTTTTCTGTAAATGTTTCCACAACCTTCTGGACTTATAGAAAACCCTGTCACCCCACAATTGAATCCCAGACCTGTGGTTTCCTGGTCCATTTCTTCCTCAGCATTCTGATATGGGCAGAGGAGAGAGGAAAAAGGGTTTTTCTTGTGATTCTACACATCAGGAGCCACAAGGACATCCTCTCTTTCCTTTAGGGTCTCTTGCCACTTGAGTCTGTTCTAGCAATTTCACATTGTCAGGTAAAAAGACATGGAACAAGTGCAAATTGCACACCTGCTACTTGTAAAGTGGTAACTTTTGAAGTTGCATCTCCTGACTGGAGCATTGGCTTCAGGCAGCTGCAAAGAAGGCTGCCCACTGATGTGTGAAATCAGGTCCTTCCTTCTGCCAGGGAGAAGCAATTAGTGAAGTCCAGAAAAGATCCAAAGACCCTATGTTGTGGCAGGACAGAGAGTACAAAAGCGCATGAAGCTGGGAGGAGGCAGCTTATACACTCACATTCTCTCTCATGCAGGGAATGAGGTATCCCAGCACAAAGGCATCCAAGGTAGGAATTATAATTGTGTTATAAAGAAAAATGTTGCCATACTCTGTCCCATAATAAGACATGGAAACATAGTTGCACTATCATACAAAATTAAAATTATGATGCAAATAAATTTCAGACCATTCATAGATGCTGAGCAATTAAAACTGCGTGACAAGTCCATCGACAACAAACTATGCAGTTTGTGTCCATTATCCAGTGTAACTATCCAAGCAAGTTGAAATCCATTGTTTTATTTGACCTTCTCTTATTTATCTGTAAAAAAATTAAAATTAGTATTTCTCACCTAAATAAAGTATTTTTATTTTGTTCCTTGTCCTGGGAAAAATAATACTGAATAGACTACTTGCCTTTTGGGCAGTGATAATGAGAGGCTGACTTGTGCCCCTCCATTCCTGTGACCCAGAACTTCAGAATGCTAGCTAATATGTTAGGTCTAATTTTTATCTCAATATTGTCAAATTAAAACTGGAGTAAGTACATTTTCATAATTTAAGACTTGCTCCAAAGCATAATATAAGGGAAATGAGTATCTCAATTGATGTCATTAGGCTTGCTCCGAAGCATAACATAAGGGAAAAGAGGCTTAGGATTGATGTCATTCACCTTGGGATCAAATACAAAGAGCAAACTAAAGTTTTCACCTCAAGCATATCATTATTCATATCTATAGCTTAGATAACATCAGAAAAAATGTTATGGTTGCAGTTTATTCAGCTCGAGCTATTATTGATTGCAATAACTGATGATTTACCAGAACTATCTAAGCTTTTCTTGACACAGTCCGGGAAATATATTAAAGTAGCCAGCCTATGTTACTTCAAAAGAGTATTAATTATTCCTTAAAATTAATATTGCAGAAAGTAGTCAAAAATAAAGTGAATACTTCAGATATGAGTTATAATATGAATAATATTCCTAGATTATTCCTTATTGTCACATTCAGAGGGAAGATGTTTACACAGAATTGAAACTATGGCATCAATATATCATAGCCTAAAATGAAAACTGAAAATGATCTGACAGGGAACTAAAGAGGTAGGGTGGAATATTTGTTCCAGAGAAGACAAGAAAAAAAATAAGGATAAAGGCATCCTTCCTCTCCAAGTGCACGGTGGAACTATAAATCTGCGAAAGTCTGTCATTATGTCTTATTAGTACTTCTTTGTTCTTAAAAATGAGATTAGATGATGCATTGAAGTTAGCACAGGTTTCTATAGAGCTGTCCCATTATCTCATGAATATACCACTGCAGTATAGAGAGGATTATATCTAATTTGCCTGAGAAAGGAAAGGGTTGATCATTTACATGTGAGCACAAGAGAGGATGATGGAGCTGATAATAAGCAGCCAAGTATGTCCTAAGAAATGGTATAACCTCAATTTGAGAATACATTAATTTTGCATACTTTCAGTGTCTGATATTTGCCTATTAATTTTAAGACACTTGCCCAGCCCAAATGGAAGAATAAATTTGCCTTATTTAAATATATTTTAATTTTATAGCAGTTAGATTATTAGACCCAACTGTCTATTTATTAGCTTTAATGATGGAGTGCTCTGAATTTACACTTTTTAATGAATATTTTTGCTGTTACTGTTCGTTTTCTTTCTTATTTCTGTTTGAAGTAAATTATTCTTATCTCAATCAATGATCTTTACTTTTTGTGCCCCAAATTCTCGTCTCCAGCCTGCCAAAGGGGAGGGGGGAGTCAGGAAACAGCACATGGTTTGTAGAGTCTCAGTGGGAGCACTAAACTGGGGAGTACGTTTCCTAAACTCTGTCAAGTTATGAGGTCATTGTCACACCTCAACACATGACTTTGAAAGATGGCAAAAGCCTATGTTTTACTCCTCTACAGTGACTCTGTTCAGAGACATAAGTTCTCATGCATTTTGATAAGTGAGACATTGAAATTGTGTTTTCCATTTACACCTGACAGAAAGTCAGATTTGTACCAACAACATTAAGCGTCTACAAGAAACCCATTAGAGGAGATGTAAGGAGTTTAAGTATTATTAATGCATTCATTCAATTTCTTTATCAGTTTCCCACACTTCTAAATGTCAAAGCCAACTATTTCATATGCATTACATTGATGGCAGAACCTTTGAAGAGTAGCTGACTGCGTCTCAAGTCCATCTAAGAGATTGATGAATTACGGCTAGAGACTAGGAAGAGGAAAACCTGTAGAAACACTACCGAAACCAGTTCAAGTTGATGGCATCTCCCACAGGACAAAGAGTTTACAGTCAGTCCTGTTGAAATAGTCATAAGACCTCAACTAAAATGAAATAATTATTCATCAATGTCTTCATTTATTTTCCATGTTTCAGACCTTAAAGAATGTTATTCTCCCTGGAAATCTGCTTTTCTCCTAAGTCTACGTGCCAAAAAGAAAATAGACCCAAACTCTTCCAAAGGAGCTCTCTCTTGAAACCTCCTTCTGGCCTTTGTGCACCTTCTGGATGTACAGCTGTTTGGAAAGACATGGGAAGGTGTTCCATTACTGCGTAGGGTATTGCAGATGAAGGGTCAGTTCTCACACAGTAAATATCGCACATGCCAAATGTTAAACTTAACTGACACGTAGAATACATCCAGCCTGTCATGGTACTCTAGACATGTGAGTATCCTTGCCTTGTCTGTATTATGCATTCAAATGGATGGAGATTATAGACAAGCAGATACTCTCTCTAATCTAAATCAAGACAAAATTTCTGGCTTGAAAGATGACATGTTCAGGGAACCTCTATAGACGAATATTTATGTAGCATAGGAAACTGCAAACCATAGCTCTTTGGGAAGATCCTCACATTTCACTTCTGCTAAGGGGTTACTTAGAAACAGGGAACAGAAAAAGAGTTCAATATTTTGTAAGAGAAATGCTATAGCATAGATTGTGCAGCATGATCAAATGGGTACTAAAAATAGATGTAGGTAGCATGAAAATACTGCAGAAATGAAAACAGCAATAAAAAATTTTTTTTAGTCAAATTTTAACTCATTCATCAGCAGATTTTTCTAGTTTTGAGGTAATTACAGTTAAAGATGAGGTTAGTCCAACATGGAAATTATACTTTAAAATCCTTGATTAGACTTTCAGTGAAGACAAAAAAGAACAGAAAAGAGCATTAAGAAATCATCCTCCATCCTAGGCAATTACTGTTCACATCAATAAAACAAAATCTGAAATTAAAACATTATTCTATTTCATAGCTGTAAGTGGCACTACTTGGGAAAATTGTCTGAAATTGTCCCTAAATACTTATGTGAAAATAAAATTCAGTATTCAAGGGAAAACATAAAATGCAAAGGAGGAAAAAAGATGAAAAAGCTATCTTTGGACACCTTAGTTAAAGGAAATATCATTCACACTTCCAACATGCTTTGAATCCACCAGGCATTAACTTGTCACTAATTTTACCTCTGGCTCATAGACCCGAAGTTGCTGAAGTTACAAGGAATAAAACCATATAGAGATACAGGTTAAAAAATACGCAGTTCAAGGTATTTTAGGTATTTTTTTCATTCCTGAACTATTAAATAGTATACAGAGAAATGCATGTGGCTGTGATCTCTCTCTATATAGTTGGATATTAAAAAAATTACAGTTTCCAGATTTATACTATTTGTGTATCTTTGTGTAAAATTTGAAAGAGACACCAATACTGATGTATCTGAAAGAATTTTCTAGTTGGAGGTCATACATGCTGTACCTACATTTTTGTGTGGGCAAGACGTGATGTCCTCTTAAAAAATGTGTATGAGGAACTGAGCTATTGGTAGGGTCTCCAGCAGCCTAATGATTCAGCTGTCTGTGTCCACGTTCTCTTCTGCTTTCCATCCTGCCCTCATATTCTCCTCTTGCTTCAGCTGTGCTGGCCATGCTCTTCGTCCTTCACTGCATATCATGCACCATTTATTGAAAAATACTGTCATTTCATTTTCATTCTGTTTGAGTCAACTATGAGCTAAACCAAATGAGGCTGCTCTGACATAACACTAAATAAAATTAGAACTCCTGATGAGATTCTTCCTCATCTGTACTATTTTAAATTAATACAGCATATTACATCCCATTTTAAAAAATGTATTTTTGTCTCTATTGGAGGAGTCCCATTTGGAAAAAAAAAACAAAGTAGAAAGACAATTACCACAAGACCTTTTGGAATCTGGTGGGACTAAGTAAAATAAGTGTTTACTACTTTGTACCAGAAAAGGTAAAATTCTCTTAGAGCCTGCTCGTGTCAAGTTTAAAGAAAGTTAACAAGCTTTAAGTTGTTTTTTACATATGTCACACTAATACATAGAACTTCGTATTAAAAAGCTAATCTTTACTTTCCCTTTTTCAGACCATCAGTATTCACTGTTCTAGTTCTTAGTTTCCCTTTTCTTCATCTGAGACTGTTTGTTTGCATACATAATATTTATTGGTGGAATTAGGTCTAATCCTGATATCTCAAAAATCTTTAAAATGTATACCTACAATCCCATTGGAAAATAGTAAAATATTTCCATAGCTTTCATTTATTCCACATGAATCCATCACTTCAGAACATCATGTATGTGACTTCACATGCAATTACATTTAGAAATCTTCCATTTATCTCATAATTGTCATCAACAATCTTTGGGTAGAGTAGATTACAGTGATTAAGTTATAATTTACAGTCATTAATGCCTTTACAACTCAGGAAAATTAATTTTTAAATAAACACTTTGAAGGAATGGTCTAAGCCTACATCAAAATCTTTATTCAAAACTGTTTAGTAATATGTCACTATTATATGAACAGTGTGCTCAGTTTTGTGAAAATCTGATGGTTTTAGAAGAAAAAATGTGTCAGATTAATACATTTCATCAAAATTTAAAAGCATTTTCCAAACAGACCTCTGTACGTATGTTTCAAATGAGAAAATCTCATGTTAGTTAATGAAACAGAAAAATATTTGAAATTTTGGATGCTTTTCTGAATTCAAGTAAGTATTCCAAAAGCAAACTAAATAGTTTTGTAGTCCTTTACATCTTCTCTAAAAGGCTGAAACTGATAGAGTATACAAGATATTTGTTTTTAAAATATTTTCAGGGAGAAGTATTTTGGCAATTTGTTTTCAGGTTTTCTAGTAAAATCAAAATTAATCAGAATCAAACTGATCACTAGATCAAGACAGGGACAGGTTCTCAACCTAAATTGGCAAGTATATATAAAGTGTTTTATTGTACCTTCTAGAGCGAAAACAACTATGATTCATTAATTAGGAACATCCCAGAATAAGATTAATCAGTTGCCAGGGCTGATGGTAGCAACAGTCTCTATGAACACAACAAAAATTATTCTGCTGAAGATGTGAGTTTTCTTCTTACTACTGTTGTTAGGACCAGTTTATTGGTAGCTGGGTGAATAGCCTGTGATTTAGACAACATTCAGATGATCTGGATAACCCTCTGATTTTCTACATTATGAAACTATTAATCCAGCTGGTGTCTATACTTTTAGACACATATATTTTGGTTTTTGAGTCTAGAATATCTCTTGAATGTGTAAGAAGTATGAGATTTCAAAATTATCTGTTTTCAGAGGCATAAATCTTTCTTAGGCAATCTGCATTTACATTTTTGTTTAGCACCCCAGGCCATATTTGTTATTTAATCTGCCTAATGTCAGAAGGAACCACAGTTCCATAAAGCCATGTGGTGATGAATAACACCCTTAATGGAGTTATAAATTGAGACTAATTGGTTTATGTGATTGTTATTAAGTCCCATTTCAGCTGGTTAATGGAATGTTGTTTGGCAAGGGAACAGAGCTAATGTTATCAGATAATTTTCTTTTGAAAATAGCTTAAATTTCAGTCTTCCAGATCCACAGGTTCTAAATAAGTCAGCACCATTCCTGCTAAAAAAAATATCCCTGTAATGTGCCAACACAAGTAAATTCCAAAGTTATCAATAATGTGGCTTTAATATTTTAGTACATTTTCACACCCTATCACCATATCCTACATTACCTTAAAAAATGGCCAAAATATTCCAATCAGTGAAACATTTCAACAGAGACTTTAATCCCATCTCACAATTGCTTGAATGGTTTCAAATATCACATAACGAACAAATAAATTGACTTTCATGAAAACCAGATTTGGCAGGAATGCATGAGCGCCTAGTTAAATAAGCAGACTAGGACTCTAGGGCTACTTCTACCCAATTTGTTATTTTTCAAGTGTAAGAGTTCCTAAATTAGTATCAAAACATGGACTAGTTTGAAACTTGAAATCAATATCCACATGTGATTTGAAATTTGAAGGCTTGCCTGACCATATTAAGGTTCTGAGGACTTTTTTTTTAAATTATCAGTACAATCCAAGGGTGCAAAAATATATTGCCAAATCTAATATCCATAAAGCAATCTGTCTGCATCACTAACTGCTGCTTCCTTTCAGTCTTGTTGGTAGGTCTAAGAAGACCATGTTTAAGATAACATAGCAAAATTAATGAAGATTAGCAGTACTAACATGGGTTTTCCTGTTTATGAGCATTGACAAGCTTATACTTCATAACACTAGAATACAAATACCACTAGGGCATAGTTTAACACAAGTATCTTAGAAAACCAAAACCAGCAATGAGTTTCATTTACTCCTATGAGCACAAGCAATAATTGAAACTCACATTAGTATAGTTCAGAATTAGTCTTTAGGGCACATATGTGGTTGTACCCGTGTAAAATGAAGGTGTTCAAAGTTATGTGTGATCACTGATAAAGGAGAGCTGCATGAAACTATGTCCTGATGGGCAGCTGTCCTTAGTTGTGACAGCAGTGCACAAGAAGAGTGGAGGCTCTCAGAGACTACATACTCAAACCTAGAAGCTATTTATGGACCACAGCAGCATCCTGAAAGCAAATCTGGAACCAGTGAAGTTTAATATTCTCTCTATAGCTATCATCACCAAGCAACCTGGCCTCTGCATAGCACAACAGCTATAGCTTCTCAATGGCCTTCCAGTGTTATCCCAGACTGAATGAATTACAGTGACAGAATTTGGAGGCTACAATGACAAGGATAGTGGAATGGTGAGCACCAGAGAGGCAGTTATAGCTGTCACAACACATGCACATGCAGGGTGAGGATTTTACCCATGCATGCAACCGGGGGACAAGAGCATTAGGGAGGCATAGAGGAAGAAGGACATGAAAGGAATTACTAGAATGGTGGCAGGTACTGGTAAAACATTGTAAAATGCCACTGACCTTGAAAGATGTTACAATTTTTCCCACACAAATATATTATGAAAATTTCAGCATCTGCTCAAACTAACTCAAGGTTTCAGTGTCAACCAAGGTATTACCAGCGTAATCCAACACTTGTTATATTGTATTTCCACCTCTTGCTTTTTAAAGCATGCTTGTCATTCAGTAGGCCTTTATCCATATCCCAGTATATGTGACTTGAAATATTCTTATTACTGCTGACATTTTTATATCATTACAAAGGACAAAATTGTGAACTTAATATCTGAAATTATTTGATTGAGAGCAAGCATGGTGTCATTTGACTGTCTCACTGCCCTCTCACACTATACTTCGTATTATGACTTTTCAGATAACAACATGAATTTATACAAATACAGACATGTTAGCAAGAAATGAGCATTAATCTCCTGAGCTATTTTATCTTAAAGACAGGTATCTACTACAAAATACTGATTCCAAACAAATTCAAAGGAAAACAGCGCCAAATCTTAATTAAACACTCTGTTCTCAAATCTTAATTTAATGCTCTGTTCTGCTCTCTGCCTGATTGTCATCTTCACTTCTCCCAGCCACCAACTAGCATGAAGACAGGCATAGATTCTATCAGAAGGAATTGAGGAAATTATAACTAAAACTGGATTTTCTCTCTCTCTCTCTGTTATTGATTTTCACAACTATTTGCAATGAGGAAGGAAGGAGAAGAGAGAGAGGTTCCCACTGTTTTACATGTGAAACTAGACAGAAAGGTTATAAATTTTGGCAAAAATATTTCTTGCAGTTATTCAATGCTTATCCTTAACCTGTTTTTCTGCCTCCTTTTCTTCTCAGGTCTATTTAACTTCTTTTATTTTAAATTTATTCTGGATTTTGTTACCATGTCTGTTCTAGCTCAGATCATCCACATCCTTCTTAACTGCCTTGAAACTGAGTGCAACTTCCCAGTTCGCAGGGTAGGATCAAAACTCCTATTATGAAAAACAGCAGAGGATATGGATGAGGAAAAGAGTAAAAGAGATGAGTCATAAAAGAAGCATAGCTCACACAGGAGGGAAGATTTTTCAAAAGGTTGGCAATTATTTGGAGGAGGGAGGAGATGGGAAAGGAAAGGGAAACAAGTAATTTCTCTCAGGTCTTTGGGAAGACTTGTCTGATTTTGCCCCTGGTGTTTCATTAAAAAAAACAAACAACCAAATCAAAAATACAAACTCAAACACTGGAGATGGGTTAGAGAAAACTCGACAGTTTTAACAGTATCTTTTGGCTTTCACAGATATAATTTTGTACTAGTAATTCCCAGGTCATTTTAGGGGTCCTAAATTCCTAATTCTTCCTGAAAACGACAATAGATCTTTCATCATATGCTCATTCATTTTGTTGGGTGAGATGAAAGCATCTCATTCTTTGAGATACACAAGTACCAATGTCTTGGCCACCATGTAACGAGACTGTTGTAGTGCACTTCACAATAAATTGCCTCTCATCATTTGGAAACAGCAGGACGTATTTGCCATCATTTCCATTTAACAAATTTACCTGCTCTGCAGTGGATTGCACTAATTTCTCTAGTTGCAGTTTAGAGTCTTGATATCAAATTTCACAGACACAGTAACTCTGATATTTGCTTATGTGGGTGACTGTGTTTCTTTTTGTGTGATTATGCACTTCAATTAGAGGAGGTCAGAAGAGGAATCTTCTTTCAGTGTCCTCAACTCTGGAGCTTCCTTCTGGTCCAAATCTTTTGACTTGCTGAACCTGAGAAATGTGCTTCATAGTTCATCTTTAACTTTTTTGTGGGCACTTTTGCTATGGATGAGTTTGTAAAATGCAGGGATTTTAGCATCGCAATAATGTTTGTCCTGAGCACAATAAAACTGCTTGTTTAATGAGTCAACAGGAATTTAAAATTTGTATTTATTTTTAATGTTTTGTTCCTAAATTTTTAAGCATTCAAAGTAATTGCTGCTTTTAAAAAAAAATATTGGAATAAACAAAATAATATATTCTCAAATATTATGTTTGTTTCTTCCTTTCATAACAAACAAAATTTTCTTATTTAGTTTTTTTTCTCCTCCCCTCATTGATTCCTGTCCTGAAGGATATTTTGTATTTCACCTCTGTGTTTCTGGATTTTTACTTTTATTCCAGTAATGATGTCATCACCTTTACATTGAAACTATTATATTCAGATGAGAAAAAGGCATGTTGCATTACTACATAAAAAATTTGTTTATTCCTTGAATTTTTTTCTGTTTATAAGCAGAGAGCAAGACAAAAGCAAAGTGTGAATTAGCAAAATGGAAATGCAGAGCTCCTGGTTTTCTTTCCATTTCCATCTATTGTCTGTAGTGTTTTGGAAGGACAGTCACATATTGCAAGGAAATCAGGAACAATCCAATGCTGCTTCCTCCTCGCTTGGTCACCTCTCAGCCAACTCCGATTGCCTCCTGGTCTCCTCCCTTTGGCCCTCCCAGAGATGGGAGCTCAGGTTCCAGCTGTGATGCAAGGAGGTCAGCAATGGAAGAACCAGATGTCTCCAAGGGCCTGAAAAACTCCATCTACGACCGTTTGCCGTGCCTCATTCTGTGCCTTGGTGCACTGCTTTAGGAGACATCAAATTTGTGTTTCCTACAAGGGGAAAGCTGATGTTATTGGATTGTATCATACAGCTCATAAAGATTAGGTTCCAGAGAAGGGAGCAACTGGTTATCCTAAGCTGGCATAAACTCACTCTGCTGAACCATCAGCAAAAAGCCAGTTATGATGGTGCATCCACACTTTTCAGCTGTGGAGCACAAACTCAAACAAATGCAAACATGGAGCTTCGAGGGGCATGAAAGTCACTGTTACCTGGCAGTGAAAGTGTGCTTGACTGAAACTGTGCTATCAATGTGTTGTTTCCGATAAGTCCATTGCCAGAGGATGTGGGACCTGTCTAAAATACTAGTTAGTCATAAACAAGTCATAAAAATTCCAGCATTGATTGGATCACCCTATTTAATTTGTTCCTGCTATTGTTTCTTCACAGAATTTTTATATTTAAATAAAATCAGGGAAACTGAACGTTTTGCAGTACTCATCTCTCTTCTTTTCCTCCACATTTTTCTGCCAAATTACTGGGAGTGTCTGAGTTCTAGCTAGGAAGAACTAGTAAGAATTCTGGTAAGATTTCATACAACTGGTAAGAAATCATACAACTACAGAAGATGCATATAAATAGCTCACATCTTCTTTAATCTGCCTTTTATGGACAGCTTGCTGTTACCAGCACTATTGTTAGCCATGCATCCCCTAAAGTGGAACCAGCTAGTGATACAAAGTAGACTGATATTACTGTCATTTGCTAGAATGCCAAAATGATATTCAATGTAGCAGGGAATCAGACAG
Source organism: Ifrita kowaldi (assembly GCA_013398055.1). Taxonomy (NCBI): domain Eukaryota; kingdom Metazoa; phylum Chordata; class Aves; order Passeriformes; family Cinclosomatidae; genus Ifrita; species Ifrita kowaldi. The sequence continues at coordinate 207,350 of VZRS01006715.1, forward strand.
ATTAGAACTGCATATTCACAAAAAACTGTGTCAGTCTGACTCAGTATTGAAAAGTGCAGGATCAGTTTGGGTATTTAAGAATGTGTGGGAAATAGGATGACATTTGGAACAAGGCAGAAAACTTTGTGGAGTGACTGACATGTCAGCAGCAGCAACATTGCCAGTGATCCACACCCACTTCTCTTTTAAGGTATTTAAAGTACACTGTAACTCTTTCTTTAACCCTCAACAAGAATCACCAAGGGAGGATTTCCTGCAGTCTTCATAACCCTGAAGGGCAAGAATGTCCTCCAGTAAATTCACCATACTGCAACAATGCCAAGAGCCTCTAGAAAGTGAAAAGCTTGGGGGTAGTTAATGGATCAGACAGTCCATGATCCCAACTGACAAGTGCAACTTAAACTTTAAAATATGACGAACAAACAATCCCAGATTAAGCACAGTAGTGACTTGCCTGTTCCCATATTTCCCTGCTGTTGTGATTTTACATGTTACACCATGGCAGCCATGCAAATCGATTACAACTGGAAATGACAACTCTTCCAGTAATGCATATCACCATTGTTTAAAAGATGCAAAAAGCATTCCACAAGCAGTATAAAATCTCTTGCTTCATCTCTTCAGTCTCCATAAAGAAAGTAAAAAACTCCCCATGCATACAATTAAACCCATGAGAACCAAACATGAGTACTCAGACACAGCATCTAAAAATGTTAACTGTACTGTGAGACCTATGGTCCCTTATGGGGTACGTACAGAAAAAACACAACATAAGCCAGTGAGACACAGACCCTTGTACTAACATGAGAAAGGAAATACTCAGTTGAATAGAATGGTTTTCAGATAACTGGGGATGGAATAATAGCAATTGCAAATATAAGTTCCATTCTGATCATAAGTATGCACACAATCCTCAGACGTACAGCATTTTGAATGAGGATCTTTATAAAGAACCAATGGGTAATCGCTGACCTTGTTGGATTTTTGAGTGTACAAAATGAACCAGCAGGCATAGTTTACTCCTTGTAGAGTGCACAAGACATGGTCTATTTCTGGTCTGTTTTTCAGATCTCTTTTATCTAATGTAATGAATAAAGCCATATAGCATTTTCTTTATGAAGCTTGTCTTGCAAAATGGACTATGTGATGTTCTATGATTTGCGAATTTTCTGAGTTTTATTACTACAGAATTAGGAAAACTGAAAATTTTTCAGTAATTTTGCCCCCCAAAAGAGTAACTTTTCTCAAAATCAGATGCATTTTCATTTGAAAATGAATCTGAATTCTCAGAAAAGTAGTTTATTTTTGCTTCAAATTGTGACAACACCTAGGGAAACCATCAGCACAAAAGAGTACATGCACTTCCAAATCACATAAAAGGACAAAAATTCCTCAGATTAAACAATTTTGTATTTTGTTGCTATATTTTGTATATGCCCAGTAGTCAGAACTTATACAAGAGAGTCTGATAGGCAGCCTTCCTGTGGCATTACATAACATGACACACAGTTGTCTTCAAACAAGGCCTTGTCTGCATTGTTTCCATATTCTTAAGCCAGAGATCTAATAGGGGGTTACAATTCTTCAGAGCGACAGGGTTGGAATACATAATGTACAATTTTCCTTTCCACTCCCACAGAAGAATTTCATGCCTGCAGTGAACCCCTGGCATATATAAATATTTAAAATAAATATACTCCTCTCCTTTTGGCATTTCTTCAAGCTATCATTTCTAGCCCTGATATCCAATATAAGCTATGATGACTAAATAAATATATTGTGTCTCACCAGTGTTTTTCACCATGTGCTCTCAGAGGCACTTTCTGCTTATGATGACTGTTTAACAAACTCTTAAATTCGGAATCCAAAAAGGTCAAGTAATAAAAAGTATTCTCCTCCCTCTGCACAATAAACAAAGGGATTTAATCTGCTGACACTTCAGGTGCCCCAAAGCTCTATTTCTTTTTTACCTCTCCCAAAACAACAACCTTTGCTTTTTCTTGTGTGAAGTATCTGTGCCTGAGAATAAACAAATAAAAAACTTTGCTCTGCTCAGTGTTTTCCCCAAAACACTGAGCAAAAGGGTTGAGGGCCAGAAAGTTTACTTCCTGTATTTCACAGAGTGTTACATTTCCCTTACTTACCTCTATTCAAAATCAGATTTTGGGTAGAAAAAACCTGTTTTCAGTCCTTTGAAAATTAGACAACTCTATTTCTCGGGCAAAACCAGGGTAGACCAATATGCCATTAATTGGCATGGCTGCTCTAGTGGTAGGAGATTGATTAGGTGAGATATGACTGCTAGGATCATCTGGGCAAGCTACTTTCAAGGCTGTAGAAGAAGGTAAAAAATTCTAGCCTCGGAAAAAACTTCTTGAGAAAGTCAGCGGCACAGAAACAATCTCATAATCCTCCATAAATGGGCAAATGTGAAATGCTCACTGCTGCTGAGTCTGAGGAAAGATCTGCCTTTAGGAAAGTGTTTCTCACACAGTGCCTTTGGTGTGGCTCCAGCTTCTCTCTTTCGTGTTGTCCTACAAGTCATTTTTTTAATACCTCATAATTAATGCTTTCTGTGATTGCTCTGTGATAAATAAAAACTAGATTTGAAAAATAAATGGTCTAAAAAGTTTTCCCAAGCAAATACCTGTACATGAGCTAGGTAGAAGAACAGCTCACTTTTTCTCCTAAACATAGGGTTGAAATTTGAAATTTCATTTGTAAATACATATGGAGAAACTATAACCAGAGAGAAAGAACAGAAAGGCTGAGCCTGCTGTAGTACACAGGAGAGATTATATAATTGTAGAGGAAATTTTAAATTGCAAATTGTCACAAAGACTGAAATGATGCCCATAATCTTCACCATATTTCATCTTCTATCCCACTAACAACATATTGGCTATGCCATCCTTTCCAAGCTCTGCTGCAGAACAAACTGGGATCATGCTCCATTTGCCAAAGAGCTGGGCAGAAAAATTAATGACCAAAGAACCCTATTAGGGCTTACTTGATGGTATCATTTTGATACTAAGAAACCTTTAGATGCTTTTCTTGTAGGTTATAATCCATAGCTGGTGATACATAATGGCAAAATATATCAAAATAATTTGCAAATCCTCCTTGAGTTACTACTCTGCTATTCATTCAGCTATCTGGGGGAAATATGGTTGTCCCACCACCTCAAAATAAGCAGAGTAAATTGCCTCGAATATATGAATACATTGTGGTACCATTGATTTGAAAGGTATCTGCAGACAGTCACAAATAAGAAACCAAAACAATTGTAACTAGGAAGCTCCCTGATATGAAGGCAAAGAGTAACATAAAACATAGGAACTGTCATATTCGATCACATCAAAAATCCATATAGCCTAGTATCCTTTCCCTTATAGTGACCAGGAACAAATGAATAGGGAAAATTTATATGGAATGGGAAATAAATGCATTCCCCATGCCTGATGTTAGACCTTCAGGTAACCACTCAGTTAAATCTGGAGTTTTATCCAGACCATGGAATTTAAAATTTTATTACTGTTTTCTCTACCACTTTTTGGAGTAAATTCATATTTTGCCCTTCATAGGATCTCATAGCAACACATGCCTCGATTTCATTTGTTTCCTTCCCAGTTCTTCTTAATACTCTATATCAGTTTTGTCCAGGTTAGATCCTGAAGAGTGTACTGAATAAGGCACCATGCTAGCTTTAAAATGTCTACCTTAGTTTCCAGGAGCAGTGTCTGTATAAGCAAAAAGCTATAAGCTAACTTTTTCACTCTCTCTTTTCATTCCTTCTAAATTTTCCTTGGTATTGATCTTCTAACAAAATTATTGAAAAAAAGTCCCAATTTCATTATTGCACAACTATTTTTTATTATTTTATTATTATTACTACATACAACATGATTTCAAGTTGGAAACATGTACCATTCAGCCTGATTTTACACAGTCAGAACAAAAAGCTCTTGCATTTCTATTCAAAGTCTGTTTCCTGGGTTTAATGAGTAAAATCCCTTTATTCAGCCAGTATTCTGCAAACCTAAATCTCAAAGCATGAGATTAGCAAATATTTCTTGGAAATCCGCTAATATCCAGACATCCCTTTTCTTTTCAAAATATTTGTGAGAACTGAGTAATTTCCACAGCAAATTATGCAAATGTGCTCTACAAGCTCTCCAGCACAGCCAGCCAGTACAAATCCTGACCTTCCAACACTCCTGCTGTTCTTGCTGTGGGCTTCTCTTCATCAGGCTGCCAATCTATGCTACAAAGCAAAGATTTGCAGTGCTGTTAAGCATCCACTAAAAGCCAAGATAATATCAATGAGCTTATTTTATTCAGGAGGAGTAAACCCAGAACCAAAGACTCATATCAAGAAAAAGCTTCTGGACTGAATTTGTCTAAAAGAAGTAGCTAAGATTGATGCAAGGATAACTAGATAACTCTGCAGCCATGTTATGCAAATGTTCACCTGGATAGATTATTGGGTCAGAGATCAGCAGATTGATGAAACATCCTAAATTCAGCTCTTTACCACCTTCAATATTGAAAAATCCCCAAACTATTAAATCTTAATTTAATCTACCAATAAGACATGTCTGGAAACATTTTATTGCACTCATTGTTCATGCTGAGATCAAATTGGTCATCAGATGCCAAACATGCATCTTCAGAAATATTATATTTTTAAAAAAATATGTACTTTTTGCATATATGAATTCCTTTGTTCTCTCCTAGGTGGATATCCAGAAGTGTAATAGCACAGAGAAAACAATAACAGCTGTCCAGAAAAAAAGTGCTACACTGTGGTAGCCAATGTTAAGGTAATTTTCCCTGGAATTCTTAATTAGATTTCCTATTCTGATTGGAAAAAAAGAATGGGATTTTATATTGATTTCCTCTGGCTAGATGACAGGAAGACATAAACATATTACAGTGCTATGCAGATTTTAAATTTTCTAAAAAACAATGTGCAAAAGGATCTGTAGAGACCTTCAAAGTTTCTATATCATGCTATTGCTTTCTTTCCATAAAAGGTCAAGAAGACAATCAGTAAAATGTCTAACAAGGAGTTTTCTATTCTTTGTAAGGGTAGTCTATTTCTATTTCTATTTCTATCTATTTCTATTTCTATTTCTATTTCTATTTCTATTTCTATTTCTATTCTTTCTTTTTTTAGAAGACTGTGCATAGAAGTGCTTTGTCTCTTTATGTAGTTGTTATCTACTTTACTTGATCCTAATAGATGTTAATCTGTTGATTTTTCTTTTCCTGGCTTCACAGATATTTTAGGAGTAGGGTTCTTGTGCAGTGGTGGAAATAAGATGTTCTGTCAATAAGTGTAATGCACTGAGAGCATTGGAATACTTACTATTCAATATCTTAGTTAATTCATAGGAACCTGGACAAAGAAACTCCTGCACACCATAAAGCAATAGCTTTTCTTTAGAATACTACAGCATATAAAGTAAAAGACATACTGAAAGGCTATCTGGACCTCAGGGAAATTACAGAACCTAGTGTAAAGTTCTTTTTGCTGTGCATGTGGAGAGTTAATCAGTTGAGAAAAAAGATCTGAAATAGCAAGAAGGCAGAAGGGCAACCTGCCGTTAAGCAATAAAGAAGTGCTGAGGAGTTGGGTGAGTCTAAAGTCCCCTTCTCTGTGTGATTTAGATTATGTTCTCAGGATTGTAGGGAAATAGTTTTGTTCTTTAACCCTATATCTACTTATGTTGTCTGTTCCACTACACAGGGATGATAGAACCAAGGAAGGTGTCCCCCAAAAAGGGCCTAAATTGATTACAGAAGAGCCATGTAGATGAGTAAGAGAGATTTACTGATCCCTAAAATGTCCCTGGTCTAGCTTTCCTTCTCTACTGGTTCATTCCAACTTCACACAACTTCCATCACACCACAGCTTAAAAACTGTGTGTAAATTAGTGTTCTGTTGCTGTTACAATACTTGATGTTGCTACAAAGCAACAAGACTGAAATAATCTAAGTTGCTATCCTTGGGATGGCACAATCATTTTTGCTTACTTTCCAGAGCAGATTGCTGTGACTGACTCTCATTGCAATTTATTTTCCTTTATTCTTGAAGGACTAGGACTAATCTCTGTGATGTCCTCAAGCATATTGCCTTATGCACTTCTATAGATAAATATGAATGCAAAATACTTCCATGCTGGAGCTCTCAAATTCTGATAAAACTTTTACAAATTCACTGCATCAGAAACACAAGAAGTAGCAGGACTCCTTACTGTAGCAATATGTATTTAAACCCTGATGGTGTGCAGTAGCCAAGCTCTCACTCAGGACCAGACTCAACACCTGAACTCAATTGTTATTCAAATAGAGTTCAGGCCCCCTCAACCTAAAGTGCTCATTAACCTCCTACAAACAGCTGTAGCTGCAGGGCAGGCACAAGCCCTATAAATCTAGCCCTGGGAGGAGCCAAGGTTGGGCTGGTTGTTCCTGGTTGCTGTGTGCTGCTGGAGCTCTGCTCTGAGAAATCATAATCCAAGACTCAGAAGACTGTGAGCTCTGGCACACCTTACAGGTAACCTAGTAGGAGGAGAAAGATCCTAAAAGTGAGGGAGCTCCATAACTAGTCCATCGGTAAAATTCCTTACTTCCATCCTAGTCATGTACTCTAAGGAAAAGGCTATGTAAAGGAATATTCTCATCCTTTCCTCTCAGCTCACAAATTTTGAATTCCTTTCTGCACTGAACACAAACTTTGAAGAAACCCACACAAGAACTTCATGTTTAGACTGAATCATTTAATGATGAGTACTGTTTTCCTCAGGGAAGTGTTGAACAGATATTTAATCCTTTAGGACAACAAAAGGATACATGACCTGGAACTTCCACACCTGTATATAAGAGCTGAATCTAACAGCATGTAAAAGCTGTTGGCTCAGACTAAAATCAGAAAAAAGTAATTTAAACATGTCACCTGTTGTAATGATCCTCTCAAAAGAAGCAGCTGGATGAGGGATCAGGATTAGAACCGGAGCAATTGGGGTATAAGAAAAATATTGAGCTCCTTGACTCTGAAAAGAAGGGATTGCTAGGGAACTTTAAAACAATGGAAAGAAAGTCATGTAAAGATAGAATTTTTAGATGGTGGTTCTTGACTAAGATACTAAACTTCAGTGCAAGTCCCAATTTAGCTACCTGTCTTTAAATGTTTAAAGTCCTAGAGCTCATCAGAAAATCTTTCTCATGTTATAATGTGCTATTATGATTACATGCTCCACAGAAGCAAAACATTTATGCTAACAGTAAGAAAACTGTTCATTTCTTCACACCTTCTCTACAACTTTCAGCTGACATGTTACGACAAGATGAGGACACATTTCATTACTGAAAACCCCACAGAAAATAATCTGATTCTTCTCTCACCCACTTTTGTGAACCAGCTACAGGAAGCAGCAGTGTTCTACAAAGCAAAACATAGAAGTGGCAAATGCTGTTTTCAGCTTGGTCTGTACCTTTGGGTTTGACTTGGAATTATCTACCAGGTGTTGTGTTTGTTTGCTTTGTGTCAACGTGCTTGCAAATGTGGAGCAGGTTACCTTCACATCTCTTTTGTAACCCATAGTTCCATTTAAAGTGAATTAATATTTTCTTACAGTAGGTTCTGAGTATTGCAATAGCTTGCAGAGGAGAAAACTAAAAAGTACAAGAAAGATCCATTACTGCTATATAACATTGATGATTTTAATTGCAATATGGAAAGGATTTTTTTTTCTGTTTAAGTAAAGGAAAAATACAGATGGCGATTATGTCTTGTGAGTTCAGTTTTAGATTGTGCTTCCAAAATATGGCACTTAGCAACTAACTGGAAGAATACTTTTTATTATATGTTTCAGCAAGATAGATAAACATCTCCACAGTTCAAAACCATCAAGAATATTCAAAAAACAGCACACGTTGTGACTCAGCAGCTGTTCTGTACTCTAATGCTGAGTATTCTGTACTCTAATGTTGAAATTTAAAAAGGCAATAGCTCTCCTTAAAAATGCCATGCAGTTTTCAAGAATGATAACTGTTCTGCTTGGATTTTCTTTACTTATGCTTGACATTTTGAAACAGTTATAATTGACATTATAACTGACTACCTGTCAGAATCGAATTGCATTTGGTTGCTAAACAACATTATCCCTGTTGATAGTATTGTCCATCACTGACTAGCATTAGCTTAAGTGTTTGCACTGCATTACAAACTCATTTAATTAATAATGGCCAAATCATCACAGTTTGAGATTTGTTCAGATGTGGAAAAGGACAACAAACCTTATCACTTAAACTTTCCTAAGTTGGTTACACCATTCAGTCATTCAAAAAGTGTCAGGTATTGCGGATAATACTATTTATTGTGCAATCCAGGATACCGGAAGAAGTATGGTTACATTTATACTGCTGTGTGGTTTTGCTTCTGATACAATTTCCAGCAGAGGAAGCTCCTTCAACTGTTCAGCTTAATTTTCAAATTCATTTAGCATGTATGTCCAGCAGTCTAGCAAACAATCCTCAAGGAATACTGGGCCTGGGCTTCTTCCCCCTTTCAGTCTTCTTTTCAAGTCTCAAGTTCCTGAGTCATCCCATCCTGAGTCTCCATACTTGTTGACATTATTTCAATGCATCTCTGGAAATTTTCTTCGTGGTCATTGCTAAATGTTTCAATGAACATTGCAGTGCCTATGAGTGGACATGTTCATGGTAGAGATCAAGGATGTGACAGGAGCATGAAGGAAGCAAGGTATTCTTATAAGAAGACACTGGGGAGTTTTCTATCAGGTTGCTCATGTCTGTCCTGAAACTGTGCCTACCTGGGACAACATAGGATACACTGACTAGTGTTTCTTCTGTGGAGGAACAAAATACGAACAGTGGCTGATCCAGCTTGCAGGAATTATCTTGCTTCTCTCCTAGCTTGCTGAAACTGCAGCCAAGATCTGGAGTGTATGCTCAATGTTAGGGGAAGAGAACAGTCTGAGGAATGGTTTCCATTCAGTAGGGACAAAATAGGAAGCTTATGTAAGCTCTACAGACTTTTCCTTCTGGATCGTGCTGGGGTTTGGGTTTTTTGGGGAGGGTTGTTGTTCTTCTAACACTAGTAGCTCGGAAATATTCCTGCTGTCTGAAGCAGCCTGTTTTCACTGTGGCAAGAGACGAAGGGCAGGAATTGGTTGGATGAGCAAGCACAGCCACACTGGGTTGTTTTCCAAGTGGTCTGATGGTGACAAAAGCATTCATGTATGCAGAGCAGCCAGCTGGAGCACTATGCCCGGCAAGGCAATTCTAGGCTCTCCCTATGGCTTATAGATGGGAGATTTCAATCTCCTGGCAGTTCTTATCTGGAGGCCTTGCCAGCAGTGTCACAGAGACTTCGAGGGAAAGAAGGAGTTATGGTTGAAAAGCCAAAGGGCTAGCACTCTGTGAGAGCTGTAACTGTGCTGCTCATCATTTGGGCAGTTCTCAAGTTATCCTTGGGAAAACAAAGGAGGCCCTGACTCTGGTCATGGCCAAATATCTGAGAGTTTCATAGGCAGTTTTGTGTAGGGTTCCTCTGTGGCAGACGGAAGAACATTCTGTTGCTGTGTACTTAACTCTGCTGAGCCCAGTGCTCTCTGCCACTGTCATTTCACAGGTGGCTTCACATAAGGTTTTGGGACCCATGCACCATATTCCACTTTATCAGGTAATAAAAGATATGAATTACAGTAGTGTCTTCATGAGAACAAGGTAGACTAAAATATATAAACCTTTTCTATAAAACCTTTTCTATAAACACTCTCTAGGCTGCTGTTTTTTTCCCTCTGGGGCATAGAAATAACTGGCCAGGTCATTAAGTTCAGCTTGACTGAAGATTATAAAATAATAGCAAAGGTGGCTTAATTCCCTGAAGACGCAACATTTAAGGATTGCTAGACCATAGCAGAATTTTTTCATTCAGAAAAAGTATTTGTTAACAGTCCCAGCATGCTTCAAGTGTTTTAGAAAACATGTTGAAGGAAGCAAGAGCAAATCAGAGAAGTGCTGAGTGCTACTTCAGTCATATTGTCACCAACCTCTATCTAAACACGCTGCAAAACCCACAACAATCACAAATTTAGCCCAGTTTTCAGATAAATACTTTCTTTCTGTATTTTCTTAACTAAGTAAAAGAATAGCAGTCATGGCACTGATTTGAGTAAGATTCTGTAGTTTAGAGGACAGAATTGTCTCTTCAATTGATCTTGGCAAATGTGTTTGGGCATGGAGCATGAAAGTCTTGTAAAATTATCTTCTGACTTGTAAATGTTTAGAACCACCTCCTGGCACTTTTGAACAACTTGGTTTCTCACAGGACTGTCTGGTCAGAGGAATTTTGTATTTTCTTCTCATGAAGTTCAGCAAGGGGTTAGGGCTTCTTTGGAATGCATGAATATTTGCAGGACAAAATAGAGAAACTGCTACATGTTTTTAAAAATAAATTCATGTAGTAATTTACTCGTTCAGTGTTACATATACAATACAAAGTCTTTGATATGCCGGCCATCAAGCTGTTTTCTTGATTATTCAAAATGAAAAGATTTGCTGCATGTATGGTGGTACTGCTTGGAAAATCCTTTCTTTTTTCACTCTGCCCAGAATATACACTGATTCTGAAGACTGCAAACTGGTAATACTTATCAACAGCTCAGAAACTATTACAAACACGCTCCGGGCTGCCCACACTGATTATCAGGGCTTCAAATAAGTCCAGCCTTCCCTGGTAATATGGTTGAACTTCCAGAACATCAGAGGAAGAGCACTTCAGAAATAATACACCCCCAGATGACACTAAGTGTGTAACAAAATCATTAGAATTCATGAACTTCCTTTGAGAAACATTTTGAACTGTAAAACTGTAAGTAGCAAAATTGTATGAAATGCCAAAAGGGCAGCCCTCCAATGGAAAGTTTTGCTGGAGGGAGACAGTTACAGGCTCCAGAGGAAGCTGTCACTACGTTATTGGTGTCATCAAGCTACTGCTCTGTGGACAGGAGTGACACAACCACCTCAGAAAAATCAAGGGGGAGGAAGGAATAAAGACTATTGAAGTTGATGAAATGATATTACATTTTCTCCTTCCCACCCACTTATTTTTCATCTCACTTCCCCACAGCATCTGTTTTGCAAAGCATTTTTAGTGTTCTTCCACTGTAAAGAGCCCAGAGTTTTTTTATGGCACCAGGGCCCAGCTCTATTTGGCCCAAATTCTCCCACATTCAGATTCTTCTTTTCCCAAGAGTTTTTTTCTCCTCAGTCATGGACTTGTTGTGGCTATTAAGACTCTCCTCACCAAAGTATTCCTTCCTGATTTATTCACCACAGAAAAACACAGTTAAGATTATATTAAAAGCATGCAGTAAATGCTACATTACTAGGCAGTTTGCATCCATGTAGATACTCGCACATGATGTTACTGTTCTCATTCCAGAACCTTTGTTAGTTTCAGTATCTCTCCATCATGCTACAGTCTGACAGTGCAGACATGCCCCGAGATTGATTAGAAACGGCTGCCTCCACACTTAATTTTCACAGATGTTCCATTCTGTAGCTGCCTCTCTGCCTCTGCTGCAGCTGAGATATCTGGTCATAGCTTGAAGACAAACCTGAGTTACTTTTTAAATGCTTGAGCATCAATAGCGGTATAGAGAGCAACATCAGCTGAAAGTCTCAGCAAATGATACGACTTGTGAAGTCAACACCTCAGACATGTCTGTAGGGAATACAAACACTACTCTGACTTGGATGATCCTCGAGGTAGATATGGTTTTAAGAGATAAAAAAGATATGCTTTTGGTTTGATTTGATTTGATTTGATTTTTAATCCAGGTGATAGTGTACTTTCTCACAGAATCCAGCAGATATTCATTGTCTTCCCATTTTCCAGGGCATTATCCGTGGGAAGGAATCAGCTGCTGTCCGATCATTATCCTCATGCCTTTCTTTGATTATCCTTTGCAATCTGGCTGAGTGACTGAGAGGTTTGCATTAGCATAGAATGGTATATTTTGTTTCTTTATCTTAGGGTTCTGCATTTGTTAGAATTAAAATCCAATTTATTTTAACTCCACGGTTTTTGGGTAACTCCATTATTCTAAAAATCAAGGCATTCAGCTGCTCTAGCTGCCGTCTTTACAAGGAAGATATTTATTTACCAAGGTATGCTTTGTGATAACATTGTACCAGGCAGCATGAGTGATGGATAAACTTGTTTCAAAATTTATTGGAAATCATTGATTTCTTTCAGGTACTGGAAAAGCAAACATGAAAAAAAAAAGAGAGTAGAACATAACAGGCATGTACTTTCACTGATAGTTAATATTTTATTTGAACATTTTCTATTAAGGGTGCACACTGTAGTGGTGCAGAGATTTATGTCCTTAATATGCTATTGGCTTTTTCCAACAAAGAAATGGATATTTGCAAAAAATTATGTACTTTATTGATCATTGTTGATTAACGGATTTAAAGCACTTTTTTTCGTAAAATTAGTCTTTTGTTTGCACACTGATTTTCATGTATGTTAATTAAAACTATTTAATAATTCAATTGTCTAAGAATATTGGAGATATATTTTTGGGACCAGCTAGTTAAATCCCATAGGTAATGAATGAAATTTAGTTTTTTAATGTTAGATGGTTGATGAACAAGCATTCTTTTTCTTTTAATGGCTTTTTTTTAACAGAAAATACTGAAACACCTTTTCAAATATTTTTATGAACCTAAGTCTTTCCATAATTCTCTGTTATAACAACCTTGAGATATTTTCTGTCCTTGTTAAGGATTTAAACATTCCACGTAAGACCTTTTACACATATAGTTCTGATTTTAGCTGAAAGCAACAAAAAATTTTCTTTTTAAATCTGAAAGCAAGAATTTGTTTTTCAGTTGTGTTTAAAAACATTTCAACAAGAAATAGAAAAAAAAAAGTAAATTAAGTAAATTCTGATTTGCATAATGCCAGCTAAGGAAAAAAACAAAACCAAACAGTTAAAGCTATTTGACCTATACAGAAACTTCATCCAGTAAAATTCAGTATTTGCGCACTGTCTGCCCAAATCTTAAAAATGTTAAAAAACTTCTAACATTATTTGTATATAGAGAAAACATAACTGATTGGTTTAGTTCAGATCTGAAACTGTGAATCTAGTCTGTTAGCTCAAGAGCAGGCCATGTTTCACAAAATGTTAGTCGTGATTAGGAGTCATGAATTCCATCCACTGATTTTTTTTTCTCCGATGGAAAGTATGTATCTGCTTTGTAGAGGCAAAGGCAGCTGTGTACAGCGAAATATTGTAACAGATTTGTATGTGTGAAGGTGTGAAGGTTTTGAACAGACTGTTTCATACTATTTACTCTTCTGAAAGCACAGTTATGTGGATAAGAGGAATGTCTCCAGCCTGCATTTCACGATACTTCTATCCTAGAACCAGTATCGTAATTGGACCACAATCGTTCTTCAGGTATGTAAGTGAAAAAGTGCTTGTGACGAACAATCGCATTGAAGTTCTGTTTCATATCTCTAGTTGTCTTTTTTCCTTACACTCACTTAATTGGTGCTAAATACGATTTCATATCTTCAAAATCACCTACATAGCCTTATAGCTGATCTTTATAATTAACTGAAATACTAATAGTTAACACACACAGTAGAAACACACATAAATACAAAAGCGTTTTGTTAGCTAAATTGCTGCAGGTAGTGGAATGATCATAATGTACAGTGTAATACTATGCTACAAATGCTAGGGCAGAAAGCCAGGGCAGAGAGAGATCTGAAGAACTGTAATTCATAGCTCCCTATCAGTAGACATCCAATATGAACTACAGGGTGATGTACCTGACTATTTGTATAGAATAACAAGCCTCGACTGAAATGTAAGGTTCTTAGTGTTACAAGAAAGCCACAGCATTCAAAGGATCTCATGCAAGAAATGAGTCTCTGGCAACAGAAAATTATAGCTACCTCAGATCTCATTTTGCAGTAGAGAAATATGTTAAAATTTATGGCATTTTGCACCGAGATGCTCTGAAAACAGCATTGAGGTGCTCTGTGAGCTCTAAAAATAATTTTACTGGAAAATGAGTATGCATAAAGTTCTCCAGCTTTTTTGTAATATCTTTTAACACAGAATGACAATTCCAAGTAAGTTACTTCCATAATAGAAAAAATAAAAAATTAGCCCCTCAGGCTAACAATAAGTGAAACTTCATAGAAGCCCATCTGTGTCTCCTGGAGAGTAAGAGGTTTCTTTTCAGTCCTCCTACATGCACAGAACCTGGTCTCTGAGTTTTCTAACTTCAGTCTTTATTTACTTCACATACTGAAATAGCACTGAAATATAATGAGGTGTATTTTATTATGAGATGTATTTTATTAAAACAGTTGTACCACAGACACACACACACACACAGACACTTTTCCCTGTTAAAAAAACCAAGAGTGTAACAGCATCACCATATCTGCTACAGGCCAAATTTGGCTATGCAAATATAGATCTGCCCAAAAAATTCTGTGGCAATGAGTGGGCAAAAGCTCCAGAGGACTTTTCAAGAGACAGACAGCATCCTCTGCTGTCCCTATGAAGCATGTCTGGAAATGTTCAGGGCAAAAGCTCCTGAGAACTACTCCTGCCCATCTGTGGCTGTCTCAAGCAGAGCTGTGAGAGCAAAAGACATCTTTATTAGGTTCAGGTAGGACATTGCGTTACATGTGTTTGTCCTCACTTCCCTTCACTGTAGACAAAAGTACTAAAGGTAGAAAATAATAAAAACAAGTGACTGATATTTCCAAGTCAAATTCATATCAACACATGGGCCCAAACCAAGTATTTGTGGCAAAATATATTACACCAAATCCTATCATGCCTTTCACAATATGTATGTATTACCACGTGGACTGAGCAGTACTTGAGACGATGAGACCTTTCCACTAAATCCCTGTCTTAGTATGTAATCATGGATTGTAAATGAAAAACATCATTCTTCAGAAGCAATATTATTCATGATTCAGTAGTGGACATCTCATTTACTTTTAACCTCTTTTTTGTGCTCTTTGTCTTTTTACAGTGTTTTTTCAGCAACAGTGTCCTTGGTAATGCCAGTGGTGCTGTTTACATTTTTGCCAGGGAATTATGCTGCTGTAAATGGGACCAGGATTAGTTCCGTGACAGGCTAGCTAGGCTGCAGAACCCTCCAGGTGAACAATTATATTGTTTGAACCCCATATGCTTTTCCTACGATCAGTTAGGTGGAAAACAGTTTCAAAATGTAGCTCTTGCTGATAATGTTATCAGGAGCTTTTCCTTCCCAAATTAGAGAATTTGGAAGAATTAATTATTTTCTGTAAAATTTGATGCTATGAATTTTAGAAGAAGAGATTAGGTCAGTTATGTTTTTAAAGAAGGAACTTCAAAGAAATAGAAGTCATTATCTGAATAAACAGCTAATCACATGTTAACAGAAAGAAAATTGCCAGCAAACTTTTATGAAAAAGTAATCTTGACTTTTGACAATATCTAACAAGCACAAAACAGAATGCTGCATAGCCAGAATTTTTGCAATGAGACCTCTCAGGGGCTTAGAATTAAGCAAGTGCTAAGAGCTTTACTGGACCATAGCCAAAATGCTCAGAAACCATGCAGTTTCTCTTAGGACTTGAATACTTTTGAGATACATTCTATTATATGTATATGTTCTATTAGTCACCATCTTTCTCTGATGCTTGCTCAATATAACAAAAAACATTGTACTTACTACAGAGGCATGAGATTTCCCACTGTCGACCATTTTCCATGCTGGAAATTAATAATATGTTCTCAGTCTGTGAACTTGATTCTTCTCTTCATTTATAACTTTTATGTTAGTGGAATTATGGAGAAAAGCTTTTTTATTCAAAAGGATTTTGCAAAATACATTCTGAAAATGGAAATAAATTTCACTGACCTTAGCTTATAACCTCTGATAATGACTTTTAAGTATGGGTTTTCCCCCTATGCCAGTATGTTTTCAACCATTTGTATGGGTGGTAAACAATTCTTCTTGCAATCTCTGTAATGCTGACAGTCTATGAGACATGAAAATTATGTAAATATAAGAACTAGAGCTAGAAAAAAACCCACACCAAAACTCCAACTCCCACCTCCCTGCAAAGTCTGTAGTTATAGTGGTAGCTGAGTAGGAACAGGTTAAGGCAAAATCAACATGTTTGTTCATTTAAACAATCTAAATAACTAGAAGTAACCATGGCATCAAATTAGTAATTTAATGCCAATTTCTCTTATCTTTAACAGAAAAATGACAAAAAACACCTACAATTTTTCTTTCTAATTTATTGTAGATCCACATGCTAGTGCTATAGCAATTATCCAGGTACTGTCAAGACTGAAAAAAAATACGTTTTTCTTCCTTGGTAACCTTTAGCTTAGCACTTCAGAATAATACACTCACTCTAGCACAATTAGACGCAATAAGTATGAGAATGACTATTCTGGAACTTTTTACAAAATGAAAATCATATTTTTCAGAAGGAAAATACTATATGATACGGAATTATCTTTTCTAACTTGCATATGAAAAGAATTTCAAAAGCTTTGAGGTATAAACTATCATAGGCAAATCACTCAAAACGCAGCATCTGTAGAATCTGTAATTTGTACAAGAAATCTTATGAGGAGGGGCTATCTTAGGTGATTCCCTGCCCCAATACTTGCCATGCATAATTTGAATTGCCCACAGTTACAACTCAGTAACAGGATATTACATTTTGTTCTCGTGTTTGGAAGCAGGAGGGTGTCACCACAAAAATTCCATGACCAGCACTTTAACCTATTCCAGATGCCAAGGAACAGCATCAACTCTCTGATGCCTTACTTGCCTTAAGTCTATGGAAACACTGCTAAAAGCAAGAGCAGAGAGATTGGAAAAGATCATAGAATATTT
This sequence comes from Ifrita kowaldi, assembly GCA_013398055.1. NCBI lineage: Eukaryota > Metazoa > Chordata > Aves > Passeriformes > Cinclosomatidae > Ifrita > Ifrita kowaldi. The sequence goes on from VZRS01006715.1 coordinate 224,333, forward strand.
AAGGGTGGATAAAACCTTTAAGATCATCAAGTCCAACCATCGACCCATCATCACCACCATGCTTACCATTAAACCATGTCCTCCATTCCCATTATGCTTTTTGAACACTTCCAGGGCAGCCTGTTCCAATGCTTGAAAAAACTTTTCATGAAAAAATCTAATCTGAACCTCCCCTGGAGCAGCTTGAGGCATTTCCTCTCATCCTGTCACTTTCTACCCAGCAGAAGAAGCCAAACCCCACCTTACTACAACCTCCTTTGTTTCAGTTTTGGACAGCAAGAGAGATCTCCCCTCAGCCTCCTTTTCTCCAGGCTGTACACTCCCAGCTCCCTCAGCTGGTACTCCTAACACTTGTGCTCCAGATACTTCACCAGCTTTGTTGCCCTTCTCTGGACTCACTTTAGGGCTTCAATGACTCTCTTGTAGTGAGATGCGGGAATGCGAGTGGAAAAACCGTAAGCCTTGACAAAGAGTTTAATATTGCCCAAGCTGGGGCAATACTATAGCTTCCTACAGTTTAGGAATAGTTGCTGACAACTTGCCTGGAGAAGTCAAGCTGATAAGACCCCAACTGTATACAAAATTAATTGATTTGAACATTTTAAATTAATTTATAGATATAAAAATTTGGATGAACATGTAGCCAAAGATTAAATAATGGAAAAGAGTGTCGCTGGAGAGTATAAAGACGGTTCACTGGAGATTGTCCAGCAAAAGAAAATAGCTGGGTAACTGTTTCAGCGCCTAATCTATAGCCCCCTGAAGTCAGTGGGAATGCTTTAAGGGGACTTCAGGTCTGAGAAAACAAATTAAAAGCACAAACCTGTAAGCAGACATACACTGTGAGTGTGATGGTCAAAGGGTGGCGCCGTGAAAGAGAATAGGGGACCTTCAAGTGGCCCCAAATTGAGTGGATGTAGGATATGCAGGTGGAATTTCTTCAAGTTGTCCTGTAAAGATTTGTGCAGGGGGGACACAGGACACCTCATAAACCAGTGTCTCTGGCCTTTCATCAGAATTGAGGAGATCTGCTGTACTATACGCCGATGGTGACAGCTGCTATCCCGGCTGTCATACCGGGGACTGGAACAAGAGCTCCAGCACTCAGCGCAAAACCTGCTGAAGCTTGTAATCAAGCTTTCTGGTATGGATTAGTACAATCATGTCCTGTGGAGAGTAGGCACAGATGGAGACCTGTAATACATGTTCACCAGTGAGTTACACACACATGGACACGATGTAGCTGACCTTATGCTCTTGAATTTGTCAAGAAGCACTAAAATTATTATCAGTGAATTTCTGCATCAAACTTGTGCCCTGAGAAAGAGGAATGCTCTTCTCTTCAATCCTAGTTCACCACCATGAAGCAAATTCTTTAATCCCATGAGGAATAACAGCCTGTGGGTTTAACTCCTTGCTGTACATAGATGTTTGTGGGAATGGACTCCCTATATTTGTCATGAGAGCAAAATAATATATTCTGGTGGGAAAAAATAAAAACCACTCCATTCAAAAGAATAACCACAATTCAGTGCTGTTATATGGGTTTTTTTGGCGATATAAATGTTAACAAGGCTTACTGGCAACAAAATTTGATTTGCTGTGTAGTATGAGATACAAAGAAGATGTGTGGTACTCCTTCCCTCAGAAGGAAACGTTGCACAAGTGAGTTTTGTCTGAGAGAAGCTCTGTCTTGCCTGCTAATTTGCAGAAGTATCATTTATTGTACTTCAGTCTCTTTTCCTTTTGCTTAGTCTTTAAGGAGAAGTTTGGGGGAGGACAGTGTAATACAGTGCTCTACTGTGCATGTGTGTGTATTTTTAATTGCAATATATTTTAATGAAATACATTTGCATTTATGAAATAGCAGTGAGGTAGCACTTATCCCCAGAATCAAGATGCACTAAAAAATTGGTCTTTTCATTTTTGTGTGTTGGTATGAATGAGAAGAAATCTAATATCTTGTTTTAAACTGGTGTGATATATATGTGTGAAAACTTGTTGAGCTGATTTATGCAGAAATATGTAAATACATATAAAACCACCCAAACATTGTCATGACTAGGCTTGTAATTTTCCTGAGCAGTTCTGACTAGTGGCACGTCTCAGTTTACTGCGACTTCATGTATGATGATAAAAGAGGTAGGAGATTCTCCTTTTGGAGGAAAGAGATCACAATATATTTACACTTCAGCAAGGCAGAAGGGCAAGGGTGAGTAGGGAAGAATAACTGTTCAAGGTTTTTCTTCTGTTTGTTGCATTTGAGATGCTCCAGCATATCCTACCAAGTGTCAGGCTGCTGGTGCAGAGCTCGGGTCTTGGAAAAATACTGCGCTGTACCTGCCAGCTCAAGCAGCACTAGATGCCCCTGTTTAAGCTACTCCATTTCTTTCTTTCTATTTCAATCACAGCTGGAAATCTATATATCTCACTCCTTGGAAATGTCACAGCTCAGTGCTGGCTCAAGGTTTTTCGTCCTTCAGAGGGTGATGGAAAGCTGTGGCCCTGGGCTGAGTGCAGGGTTTCAGTCCAACGGGAATAAGGTAACTTTTAGACAGAACTTTAAGCGAAAAGGATTTCCAAGTTAATATCCACTGAACACAGATATATATAGCTATTTAGCTCTCTTTTTTTCTTTTGCAACTAAATCATAGTTAAAATGCAGTTGTAACAATATATTTCTTTTTCATTCTTTCCTGTACAAATGCAAGCAAAGTATCCTTTCAAGGTAACATTGACAGGACATTTCTCACTGATACATACTTCAAAATATCTTAGTAAGATGTACTTTGCAAAGGAGGTACACTTCCTCTGAAGGATAGGCTGTTAAGAGGAACTATGCCTATTTGACCAGCTGGAGTTTTGCCTATTTGGTTGTAGGAAAGAATTGCGTGATGTGTTATACACAGGAAAATATAAGTGTTGCCACTTCCCAAAGCTGTGCTAGAAACCGCGAGACATTTTAAACTTCTGATACAGACACGTCTTACTTAAGACACACGCTTTTAGTATGGATTTATTAACAAAATGTGAAAAAAGTTTAATCATGCTCAAAGTAAAAATGTTACCTCTGGGATTTAAATGCTTTCTGCTCTTAGCCAAATCTGACCTGTATATGGTGCTTGTGTGTTCCAGATACTAAAAAATCACAGCTTTCTGGTGGGAATTCTTTGTAACATGCAGCTTTTATTATGCTTAGGAGTTATTGAATCAAATACTGATGTAAATTCTCATCCTAAAAAAAATAATTAGGAATGCCTATTTTTTTAAAAAACCCACATCATTTATTTTACTGGAAACATTTGTTTCTCATTTTAAATGTTTTTGCTTTCACATTGTTCTGCCTTGTGAAGTTTATTTTCTTAGTGTTGATCATTTATTCTTCCACTTTAACTTTTGTCTCTGAATATATGGATAAGAACTTTTACAGCTTTTGTTTTAACCAAAACCACACAATGTGATAGAGCTTGTTAAAATCCAGCTAAAGGCCATATGCTAATCTCATAATTTACTTAAATAATTCATCAGATAAACGTCAAAGAAGCCTGCCATTAAATTTTATATTGTGTATAATATTGGAGAAAAGAATAATTTTATATTAGGTTGATAACATCAACCATTTCACAGTCTAAAGCTAACCAGATGTAGAAGTGCCTTTCAACAAGGTCCAGCATGTGAGGTTCCCATTCCAGCATCATAAACGGAGAATCAAATTTTCTAACGAAGGTTTATCTGTTTCTGATTGCTATATAAAGGGGACAAATTTAGTGCATAATACCACTGAGAAAAATGAAACTGAAATGGCATGAGCATGCTTATCTGAAAATGCAACTAATATTTTTTTTTAAAAAAAAGCATAATAAGGAAGTGTTTCCTTTCTCCATGCATTCCTGCATACATCTCTGAATGTGAGTATGGTATTCATATTGAATTAATCAAATATAATTTACACTGAGGATCTTATCTCTTTCTTTTGTCGTGTAATCTATTTATGGACTACTGAGGCAGTGCAAGACCAGCAGGATTACACTACTGTGGAGATAGCTGGCATTTGAACAGCAGTCAGGCTGAAATTGTGTTTGAATCTGTCAAATGAAGATACAGTCAAAGAAGAAAAATTAATAGATTGATATTCAACTCTGATTCATATTCATCATGAATCAGTTGTACAGGTAACATGAACCTAAAACATGCTCAAAACATTAAGACAAAATATAATTGCAGAGCTGTTTTGATACATCATGAACTATGTGTTTTTCATTGTTGTTCAGATTTTTATAATAACAAAGATTCCTTCTTTTGAAGGAATATATCATATCATACATGTAGTAAATTATAATTACCCTTTTGTTACACTAATTTGTACACCACCCTTGATATCTCCTTTCACATAAGAACTTCACTCTTCATAAAAGCATTATGAAGCACTGCAGATATCATCTGAAACATATTAGCCTTAACTTGTGGGTGGTTCCAACTAATAGGAAGAAATAGATACAAATGCTTAGCCTGGTTTTGTCCCATTCCTCTGGGATATAAGGACTGGTAAGATCAGTAGCAAAACACTACAACATGTGAATGTGAATATATGCTGCTTGTTTCTGATTAAGGCACAAAATATTGGGAAGAGTGCAAATACCACTCAGCAGCAGTCTGTATATACTTGTACGTGCAAAAACCTCTCTGTATGGATGTATGTAAAACATGTGTGAATCCTGTATTCAGGATGGTGATTAAGGTGAAATCCATGCACTACCTAAATATGATTCACAAAATCATTATGCAGGAAATTTCTCACGTGCATATGAGAAAGGATATTAAAGAAATAACACGCACCTTCAGCCATGGTTCTTGTGATGCTTCCTAGCAAACAACTCTGTCCAAATCTTCTTTAATTTAGGTCTCTGATGTTCAAGGTGATTGAGTCTGACGAGGATTTACATTTCTAGAGCTTGACTGAACTAATTCCTCATTTGTTCTGCACTATGCAACAGCTTGCACAGTGAAGGTTTTTGGGGGTCTGAATAAGAGCCCACTATTATCTCTCATATATGAGCAATAAAGGGGAAACACCCTGTGTTTGTGTCCAGTTCCTTGGCAAATAACTGGAATGTTGTAATCTATATCCAACCTTGAGGCAAGATTTGCAGATGAATGACAGTTTTTTCTGTTTGAGGACTTCAGATCTGACATACCAAAAGCATAGTGCAACTCATGCTGAGGAAGACAAACAAACAAGGAAAAGGATAGTTCCTACCCTACTTCTCAATCTGAGAACTCTGAGTTGAATCTGGGGGGGTAACTCCTCTTACAACAGAGAAAAAAATCAGATCTAAATTTGTTCAATGAAGTTGGATCTGGTAATGTGATTGAAAATCATCTCTGTCTAATTCTAAAATGTATTGCATTTTCTATGACCTTTTCTTCTTTCAAGCCTGCCAAAGTCCATGGAATCTGAATCACTACAAACAAATGAACTGAAACCAGAGACTACAAAAATTCGTTACTGTCCAGATTCCACACAAGATTTTTTCAAAAGGCCAGGTAGGTGAGGACTATTTCTCAAGAAGTAGAATATGGGAGTAGGAGAATTCCAGGAGAATCAGTTATACCAAGATTATAAATACTTCTTAAATAAACACAAATAGCATTGGAGTGACTGCTCAACACAACAGGCTGAAGGATAATTTGCCTGAAGAAAAAGCTCACACAGTTTGTAGAACTTAAATGAAAACATTTCTTAATACATTCTAGGTCATCTGTCAAACTACAGGATCCCTGTTCTTATCAGCATAGATCTGGTAGTGTATCACGAAAAAAGGGAGAAGTGGAATGTGATTCTTATCTCTATTTGTGATAGAAAACCCAATAAATCACAGAGAAAAGACTACAAATGAATTATGAGGGCCCTACTGTCCTATCTATACAATAAATTTTTCTTCTGGTAAGAATGATGGTGTTGATATAAAAGCGTGAAGAGAAAAAGAAACGGAAAATAGGAGAAGGGAAGTGAAGTGTTTTTATCTTCTACCACAAAAAGTATGCTTAATGTTTTCACCTTTCACGGAAAATTACAAAAGCACAGTTTTATCATTTGTAGAAATTATGACTGTGCTAGAGCAGGCAATGTTTTTTATGGGGTTTTTGCAGCTTTTAGCTATATAATCATTAAGATACACAATCCTATGTCTAAACTGTGGGCTTTCTGAGCTCCCTGTGCTTTCCACTCTTATTGAGATGCTGTAGCTTGGGCATGAGAATCCCTAAACTCTAGCTGTCTACAAGCAACTTAATTATGAAACACTTTGATTCACACATCTTCTCAGTCTAGCCAGGCAGCTTAAGTGTCCTGCAATGAGATATTTCTCCCTTTGGTCACTGGGAAAAAGAGATAGGCAGACCTTCCTAAAAAAGGAAAACTTTAAAGAGTAGCAATCTTTTATAATTGCTGCATATAAACTTACTTTCCTTTAAAAACACCAAAGTTTCTCATCATTTATTATCAATTCAAATATGGAGAATTATCACAGCTGATATAACATAACTGGTACCTACTAAAGTTCTGAGCAATGGAGCTACCTATTGAATTCCAGAGCCATCTATGTAATATCTGGAATACCTACAGCCTTGCTGCCATAAACTTGGATGTCTGCACGATTATGTAACCCCTTCTGCCAAATTTCTTCCTTAACAAGGTCCAGTATTAATTTCTGACCACAACAAGGATGAGGAGCACAGGTAGTAATTTCCTAGATCCTTCTGGTAACAAGGAATAATATTGATAGGAATAGGCAGATTGATTGAGTCAATGCATGGCTCCAAGGCTGCTGTAAGGGAGGCCCTGCAAAGAGACCTGGACAAATCAGAGGGCTGGGCAATCACCAACCATGTGAAGTTCAACAAGGGAAAGTGCTGGATTCTGATCCTGCAACGGGGTAATCCTGGATGTATGGATAGACTGTGGAATCAGGGCAGTTTTGGGCACCACAATAAAAGAAAGACAAATTATTAGAGAACATCCAAAGGAGGGCAAGCAAGGTGGTGAAGGACCTTCAGGGGAAGCTGTATGAGGAGCAGCCAAGGTGTCTTGGTCTGTTCAGCCTGGAGAAGAGGAGACTGAGAGGAGACCTCATTGCATTTTACAACTTCCTCACGAGGGGAAGAGGAGGTGCAGACACTGATCTCTTCTCTCTGGTGACTAGTGACAGGACCCGAGGGAATGGCCTGAAGCTGTATCAGGGGAGGTTTAACTTAGATATTAGGAAAAGATTTTTCCCCCAGAGGGTGGTTGGGCACTGGAACAGGCTTCCCAGGCAAGTGGTCACAGCACCAAGCCTGACAGAACTCAAAAAGTGTTTGGACAATGTTCTCCAGCACATGGTATGATCCTTGGGGAGGTCTTGCACAGGACTAAGAGTTGGACTCAGTGACCCCTTCCACTTCAGCATATTCTGTGATTCTGTGAACTACGGTACTTGAATGCCTAGGTGACATTCATGTCTCATTTACAAAAAAAATTACATTTCTGTTAAATGTGACACTGTAGCTTGTTTTAGTTTAGTAAAAAGCCTGACAAATATTTTTCTAAAGGATTCAACTTTCTTATCAACAATAAAGTACTCTAGAGATGCCCCACAAAACCCTATTATGTTACTAAAATTGCATATTATAATATTGGGATTGGTTCACTTTAGCCTTTGGACTACAGCGGCAGGATGGGTAAAAGGATTCTGAGATCCTATTTCCATTATTCTCTGTCCAAGCTCTTGGGAAATATGCTTAATTTGCAACTTTCAACCAACCTTTCATAGATGCCAGGAACCACAGCAGGATGTTTTTAGGGGGCATGTGAGGAAGGGCTGGTTGAATGTGAGGTCATGATATGAAATATGTAATCAACTCCTTTCCAACTAGAACTCTATCCATTTAAAACATAAAACCTGTGGTTCTTACTATTGCTTTATTTTTTATTTTATTTTAAATGCATCCTTTGCTGCAAAGCCAAGTTGTCTCTCTCTCCTACTAAAACATTCCCCTAGAACAAATGAGCATTTTTGTTAAAGCATGAGGATAGTGGAAGAATTATTATTCTCTTGGATAAAATCTCTTTGTTTAAAATAGTTGCCATTTTTCTACAGAGAAATAAGACACCTTGTTGGTGTTTTCTTATAGCAAACATAAAGTCACTGAGAGGAAACAGGCTAGATGGAAGATCATCATGGTATTAAATTACTTCTCTCTGCAAACGCTGTAAATTATGTAGACATAAAAAGAGAAGTTATGATAAGAACTCTGAAGTGTTGTGTATCTGGACTTTAAAATGTTATTCTGCTAAGGACTTTATTCTACTGCCAAGATTAAGAAACATGAAGTAATGATTCAGGACATGGGCCCTGTAAAAGGAATTCTTCTCTAGAAATGTGCTCCTTCCTCTTCGACTTTTTTTTCATTCCCTATAGAAAAGATGATCTTGGATTATTGACTGTTTATTACGATTTTGTATATATACATTTTCTTAGTTTGACACTAGTTCTAAGAACAAGGCTGAGGGGTGTGTTAGAAAAGTGCAATCTTACTTGTTTTTTGTATTTGTTAATTGTCTCTAAACGGACATAGCCTTTTTTTTTTTCAAACATATCTGAAGTTATGGACCCAAACAGTCTGTTTTCTATATACACATTTCTGCACATACCAAGTACTCATATGCACAACTTTAGCACCTAATTACTTTATAACATTTACTTTAAAAATTTAGTTTTCTAAATTTTCTCTCTGTTTCATCAGAGCTCTTTTGGTCACTCATTTCACATGGCATGGTCTTGCTTGATTGCTGTGTTTCTAAAACTATCTCTTTCGAAATTTTCTGGAAGAACTTTTACTCATGAAAATAACTGTTAATTATGGCCCCTTCAAAAATTTAATGACATACAAACACAGGATGAAATGAATGCAGTTCAAAAATTTTGTAATTCCTGTAGTATTTCTAGGAAAAATTATAAACAGATCAATAAATAAATTTCAGTTCGTTGAGCATTGAGGGCTTCCACCATTATAAAAAAATATTTAGTCTCAACTGTAACTTTTTCTTTCTTCTTTCCTTCTTCTGAGGGAATTTACTTACAATTCTTCAAAGGTGTCTTTTTATATAAGAGGATTCATGTGTTTTTTTGATTTTTATCAGTTTTTATCATTGCAGTTCATTACATGCCCTGAGAAAAGTCGATATGTGAATTAAAGTTTTTTCTCAAGGAGGTCTTGCTTCCTTGCCTAACAAAATACAAGTATAACAAAAACATATATGCACAGACCACAGATATAAACATTTTACAAGGGTAACTCCCATTCCCGTCTGTCTTCTCCTTGTGTATCAAACAAATTACTGTAATATAACAAAGGAAAGGCTGTTCTTTAAGTTGCTTTTCAACTGGAGCCTTGTCTTTATCTATGCACAGAGAGAACAAAAATGTTTATTTATACATGTGGCTCTTTACAGTTGTTACTCAAAAAGTGCTGCGTACAAACATCTAGGATTTCTCCAGCAAAAGTTACACAAATGCACACATTGAAGATAATGGCTATAGGTGAAAGTTCCATTTGGCAGTTGTCCACACAGCCTGAACATATTAACAAGGAGACTTTGGAGAGAGATGCCAGATTTCTCTTCATCACTACCCAAAGCATTGTTACAGAGATGTCTGGCTCCAGGTCCAAGAATTTCCAGCTAGAAAGAACTCCAGGAGTTTTCTTTGATTCTGCTTTGGATGGGCCCCCAGTAGCCCTCCCGAGGAGATGATGATGAAAGACAGTGATGAAGAAGGTTAGAATTTTTGTTCAGGAAAATCCTCTTTAAAATCTTCAGTCTTGAGGACTAAGCTAAAAAAAGAGGAAAAAATATGTAGACCCAAGGGACCTTAAAACTGGTGGCTCTGCTGTGTTGGGAGACCAGTAGAATTACACAGTAGGAGCAGAACCATGCTTTTTAGTCAAACTCTTTCATTCAAATTTGGGCTTCTTCCTGAAGTATTTTAGCAATATAGAAGATACATTCTCTCTTCTGATTGAATTGTTTTATTTTGGCAAACTTTTCTCTACACTGATCTACTGAACGGTTGATTAGATAATAACATTTGAAAAAGGTTTACAAGAGAAGATCACTGACTCTTAGAATCTCCATGTAATTTGAAATAATTGGAAACAAAGAAATTTTCCTTCATTCATTTACCTGAAAGGTCTATCTACCTTCTCATTCAATACAAGAGTGTTTTTTAGTGAGCTAAAACTGTACACTGAAAGATAGTGAAAGTTATTTCATTTTGTTGCTCAAAGAAAAATAATCTGTTTTTTGGTGCTTGCAGGAGACATAATGGAATATTTCCATGACAAAATAGCAGCTGAGATATTAATATAAAATCCTGTAACTACTGTAAGTGGATCATGACGGAGAAAAGCAAAGTATTTTAAAAGTGGCCAGGCAAAGATCCGTTCTTTTATTTATAATTTCTGAAATTTATTCCAGCTATCAAACAGTTGAAATATTTATTTCAACTGTCACACCAACTCTCAAAACATCTGTTTCCAACTGGTCAGTTACCTGCCTATAGCAGGAGTTATAACACTACAGAAATTACAGGGTAAAATACAATTCCTGCTCCCTGAATGAAATGCAGTTGGCATGCTCAAAACTTATTCCATGATGATTCCCCATACGCATGATCTGCAACTGTAAACACCAGCTAAAGGGAATGGAATGGAGGTGGAGCAGAGTGGAGACACCACAGACAGGCTCTGCTGAAATCCTTGCGGGAGGGGAACTCAATGGCACTTTGCAGCTGATAAACCACATAGTGCCTGTCAACCAGGGGAGATAGGGGAAGATGTCCTGCTGCTCAGCCAACATCTGTGGCAAAATCACTCTCCTCAGATGAACTTGGTTCATTATAGCTTAACTGTAATACTAACACACACCTCCATCCCAAAGTTATCTGTCTCCCCTCACCGGGCATGTGCTCTATATTCTTTTTGACTGTATCTTTAAAAGCAAAGTGAGACAATATTACAATAGTCAATAGCAAAGATATGTATGACTAGAGTCACTCAAGTTCCACCTAAACACAAAGAAGTAGTGTAAAAGTTGAGAATGGGGGAAAATGTAGGGAAGACTCAACTGTAGCTGCTGGGATCTGTTGATGGGCTGAACCTGTCTTCTCCCCAGTAGCCTGTTGGGAAAGAATCATATTCTTTGTGGGCTGAATATTTTATTGTGGATTAGAGCTTGTCTGTACATTTCTTTGAATACATTTTTGCAGATACTATCACCAGCAATCCTCGAATCTTAACTTGCCAAATTTTATATTAATAAGGAATGTTATTCCATAAACTGTTAGCGTGAGTCCTTCATGGGCACTAACAGCTGCTGGCAGCAGATAACATACTCAAATAAAGAGGAAGACCTGCTGAGGGTTCTCCCTTATCCTCTTGGCATATTTTCCTGACTAAGCCAGTCGAACTACCCCCAATCCAACAGGACTGCTCAGGGCAGAGCTCCCCCCCTCCCAAAACAGGATGCTGACACTCTGGTTGGGTGCAAGGGTCTCAGTTTATCTTGGGGCATGGACAGACAAATTAAACACTAAGGGTCAAGGAAACCTCCCCTCTTCACATGCCAAAGTAGGAAGTGAAATCTTCTACACTTAACAAGCTTACACACATAATTAACCACTTCTCAGAGCAATGATCTCTGCATTCTTTTATCTTTCTTTCCAGTATTTAAATAATTAGTACAGCTTTTAAAATTACTCAGCTTTCTTATATTCTCCTTCAAATATTTCTTAAACACATTTCCTCAAGACTAACCTAATTATTGATTGGTACTCAGCAACTGGAAAGCATCAAATAACCCTTTGCAGTGTTTGTCTCCCATACTCTTCTCACTCTTACAATTAAAAATGTTCTTGAATCTTCTTCAAAACAAAAAAAAAAGTATATAAACAAGAACTAAAATGTATAAACAAAACACTAAATATACACAGAACTGTTCCTGTTTTTCCTCATACCTGCCTTCATCATCTAGACCTTATTTCATTTTTATCTTCTGAACTTCTTGCTGCACAAGACAGAGGACAACTTATCATCCAACTCTTGGAATTATCATGCTTTTATTGCAGTCCTTACTCACTATCATGATATGAGCATTTAGTATTAACATTTCTTTAATGATTGAACAGCAATCTTAGTCTCCAATCAGATAGAGAGCTTTGTTATCCAGAGTTCTCCATACAGTATCCTAAGTAAAAAGTTAACTATCAGTGAATTAATCAATCAATAACAAGTAATCAACACCCTAAATAAACAATTAAAATAAATATTTTCTTTCTCCCTTAATATCTTAAGCTCATGAATACCATAGTGAAGGCATGCTAGGGCAATAAAAGTTTATTATTAATATTCATGGTTGAAGGAGACTAGAAAGAAAATGAATGAAAGACATGAAGTGTTTTCATTGTGCCTGCTCCAAGTCACTGCAGAATTTCACTTTCTGTCTTATTTATTAAGCAAAACACAAATTACCCTGATGTTAAAGAAATATAGCAGGGAGGAAAATTAAACAACTGGCCAGTGTACTTAAGTATTTAATGTTGTTTGCCTGTAGATACAATTTTCATTCAAGTTTTGCTATCACATTTCTTTAATAAATAAATAAGTAATTAAGCAAGGCAGACTTTGTGGAATCACTTCAGCAATTAAAACTCCTCTTTTTCCTGTCATCTTTAACAATAAAAGTTTACAGCAGCACTAATGTCAGTTCAGCCTTATCACACCTTTGGCAACCTGTGCTTCCTGACTTCAGAGAAATGTAATAAAATGTATGGTTATTACATTTTCTTCATTTTTTTCATAGATCCTAGATTTTAATACTAGTAGAAATCAAAAGATCATCTTGTCTGACCTGCTTTATATCATAAGGCATTACCTTTCATACAGGTACCTTATTTTCAACCCTGCTGCTTCACTTTGGTTAAAGTGCAGTTTCATAAAGCATCTCATCCAGAAACACATCCTCCCTTGACCTGAAGACAATAAAGAAGTCCTGTGCAAAACCCACTGTTTCTTTTGTGTTTGTTTACATGTAACCCCAATTTTTAAAATGGACCAGTCAGGCTCACCTTGGAGCCCAGTAAGATCATGGAGCAAATAGATTCTGCTGGGAACTGTGCTAAGGCACATGGGAAATGGGGAGATGGCTAGTGACAGCCAAAATGGCTTCACTAAGGGCAATTTATGCCTGCAGACTTTGTCAGCCTTCTTCAACATGGTTACAGTGTTGTTTGGCAAGGGAAGAGCAACTGACACCATCTGCTTGGATTTGTGCAAAGCATTTGACGCTGTCTTGCATGACATCTTTGTCTTCTAACTGGAAAGACAATGATTGATGGACCACTCAGTGACTCAATGGATACAGAATTGGCTGGATGTTCCCACTTAAAGTCATGTGGTCAACTGCTCAATACCCAAGGGGAGAACAGTGACGACAGGTGTTCCGCAGGGGCTGGTATCAGGACTGAAACTGTTTGGCATCTTTGTTGGTGACACATACAGTGCCATTGAGTGCACCCTGAGGCAGTTTGCTGATGATACCAGGCAGTGTGGTGTGGTCAACACTCTGGAAAGAAGGAATGCCATCTGAAGAGACCTGGGCAGGCTTAAGAGGTGGGCTTCTGCAAACCTCATGATGTTCAACAAGGCCAAGTGCAAGGTCCTGAACCTGGGACAGGGCAATAAAAGGCATAAATACAGGCTGGAGTGGAGAATGGATTAAGAGCAGTCCTGAGGAGAAGAACTTGAAGGTGTTGGTTGACAACAAGTTCAACATGACCTGGCAATGTGTAGTCACAGCCCAGAAAGCCAGCCATGACCTGGGCCACATCAAAAGCAGTGTGGCCAGCAGATTGATCTGCTATCAGATCAATCCTATCCCTTTACTCTGCTGTCATAAGAACTCACCTGGAATACTGCATCCAGGTCTGGGGGTCTCAAGATAAGAAAGTGAACCTGTTGGAACAAGTACAGAGGAGGGCCACAAAGATGGTCAGAAGGCTGGAGTACCTCTGCTGTGAAGACCAGCAGAGCGAGTTGCATTGTTCAGCCTGAAGAAGAGAAGGCTCCAGGTAGACCTTTTAATCTACCAGTACCAGGAGACTGACAAGAATGATGGAGAGGGGCTTTTTACAAGGGCTGAAGTGAGAGACCAAGGGGTAATGGCTTTAAACTGGTAGAGGATAGATTTAGATCAGAATCTGTAAAGAAATTCTTCACTGTGTGGGTGGTAAGGCATTGGAACTGGATGCCCAGAGAAGTCGTAGATGCCCCATTCCTGGAAGTGTTCAAGATCAAGTTGGAGATGGTGTTGAGTAACCTGGTCTAGCAGAGGGTGTCCCTGCCCATGGCTGAGGGGTCAGAACTAGATGATTTAAGATCCCTTCCACCCCAAATCATTCTATGCTGCTTCTCTTCCTCCTTTCTGACAGAGAGACCACATCACCCCTCAGTAGATCAGGTTTTTCAGAGCAAGTCCCATGGTCTAAGTAGCTGAACTCCTGGTTGTGGCACCAGTCCTGTAACCATTTGTTGATTTGCCAGATTTGGCTGGCCCTTTCAACCCTTATCTTTGACTGGGAGGATTGATGAAAACACTTCCTACATCCCAGAGTCCCTTCCTGTGCCACCCAGGGCTCTGTAATCCTTCTTGCTGTACCTCAGATTCTTCCTGGCTGTATCACCAGCATCTGTGTGAAACTACAGCAGCGGATAATAATCAGCAAACTGTGTGACACTTCATAGTCTCTCAGCAACATCTCTGAAACAGACCCCTCGTGAACAGCACACCTCTCTAGAGAGTGTGGCATCTTAACAAATGGGGACTTTCACACCTCTCAGAAAAGAGCTGTCGACAGCTATCACCCATTGCCTTTTCTTAGTTGCGCTACCTGTTATGTGGGGAGCAGATGGGGCTGCTCCAGCGTCTCTCCTGAAGTGATAAGCCTTTCCTCTTTGTTCTGCAGAACGGTGAAGTGAGTCTGCAAGGGCATCTCAGGCTTTGGGAGGAAGTCTCTTCCTCCTGAAGGTCCTTGCCATTGCAAGTTTCCATTCTGCAGGTTATTGTCCTGTCTCCCTTCTGTGTGTGCTGGTGGGTGATTTTTTGGATGTTTGGTCATGGAACTGCAGGTTCCATGAGGTTGGAACCTGCTATCTCATTCCTTCTCAGCCTCCCTGTTTCTACAGTCTTCTCATCGCCTCCTGCAGCTCAGCCACCTGCAGGTCCTCCATGTGCCCCTGACCCAAGAGAAAGTTTTTGGCACAGGTCATCCTCCCTGCCCGTCATAGCAGGATGGTGGGCACTCGTCTGAGATCAAAGGCTGCTGTTCCCTCAGGGGACTTTGCACCATCTATCCTGGCAGTGATCCTCCACCCAGATAGACCTGCTGAAGGAAGAAGCTGAAGGTCAGACCTCAGACTGCAGAAGTGCCCTTGAGCTGTGCAGATGGTCACAGACTGGTGTCCAGTTACTGGGTTGTATGTACTTCCAGTCTATCCCATTGCTCTTGCATCGTGGAATGTCCCTCCTTCAAAGAGGCTCCCTCTTGCTCAAACTGCTGTGTGAACCTCCCTGGCTGACGTGCCACACCATTTGCTCACTCTGGTCATGGTGCTCCTGGTTGCTCATGCTCCTCAGGGCTGCATCTGTAGGAGTGAGGGGCAGCCACCAATCACTCTTGGCCCCACAGCTTGACAGCTTCTCTTGTGTAAGCTGCCAACTCCTGGCAGGTCTTGGCGCTCCCCTGGCATTTCCCTGGCTCAGGAAACCCACCCTGGATTCCCAGTTCTACTGCAAAACATGCCTGCACTGAAGTTAAATGACTTGACATTCATCTTGAAGTCATATTGAAAAATTCTTATTTCTTACGCTTTTCAATTTAAGTGTTCCTCTGCATCAATTATATTCCTAATTTTCATCAGATGTGAGAACCTGCCTTCTTTGAATCATAGCCTGTTTCTGTTATTTCTGCTGATTTTCTTTTATTTGCTAACATTGAATAGGAATTTTGACCACTATTCAACCATCAATTTCTAGCTGAGTGATTATTACATAGTCATTATCTCTTGTGAGGGAATTCAATGCAGCATGATCCATGCAAATACCTTACAATACCTTTTGTGTTAAAAAATTATCCTGTGTGATTACTTAAATACTTTAATGCTGTTTTACTACTGCCTGCCTCAAACCTTCAACATTTCTCTGAATGTGAGTTCTCCATCATACATTTTTTTCTTTCTGCACAGTCTGGACAGACAATGAATATATCATGGTTTCCATATGAGTATATGGTCTGTCACAAACTCCTACAGATCTTCCTTTCCAGGCAATGTTCATGAGTGTGCTTATCTGCAATTATTCTAGGATCCAACCATCCAAACTATTCATAGTTTTACAATAGGGAATGCCTGTCATAAGTAATGCCATCTGTTATGCCCTCTGCATGCTCCATTTTTTCTATAAAACACATGATTTTAGGATAACAACTGAATGAGCCCCCCCAACTGATTTCACTGGCTCCGTTCACTTAACATTTTTCTTGCCAACAAGAATTCGAGTTTGTCTTGTTTATTACCCATTTTCCTGCTATCTGGAGGCTAAAATCTACCCTTTTCTTTATGTCCATCGTTGTTCATGATGATCCACATCTCATTTTGCATGCTCCCTGCTTTGCTTTCAATTTCATAGTATTTAACTACATCTTTGTGGAGTTTACAGCATAATGCTGCTGGAATGTAACCACAGCAAAAGCTGTGAGATTAATAAGGATGTCCTGAAAACATTCTTTCTCTATTCTCTGGTAGCAATGCCCACCTTTTGGGTATGAGACTACCAGATGACCCCTGCTAGACAGGAGAATGAGACTCAGGGCACTAAAGAGGAACAAATTGCCTGTGACACAGAAAAACCGGAAAAAACAAACAACAACAACAACAAAACCTTTTAAAGTTCTGCTGATGTGGAGGGGGAAAACTAGTACTCTGAGGACCAGTCTTAGACTAACATGAATCAGCAGTGTGCCCAGGTAGCAAGAAGAACAAGGGCATTTTGGCCTGTATCAAAAATAGTGTGGCCAGCATGAGAAGGAAAGTGATTTTCCCTCTGTACTGGGCACTGGTGAGGCCACACCTCAAGTGTCCAGTTCTGGGCACCTCACTTCAAGAAAGACATTGAGGTGCTGAAGTCCAAAAACAGAGCTGGTGAAGGGTCTGCAGCACAAATCTTATGGGGAGAGGCTGAAGGAGCTGGGGATGTTTAGCTTGGAGGAGACTCAAGGGTGCTGTTATCACTCTCTGTAAATACCTGAAAGGAGGTTGTAGCCAGGTGGGGGTCAGTCTCTTCTCCCAGGCAACTGCGACAGGACAAGAGGAGAGAGCCACATGCAGTGCCAGGGGAGGCTTAGGTTGGACACTAAAAAATGAAATTTCACCAAAAAGGTGGCTAACATTGGAAAGAGCTGGCTGAGGGAGTGGTGGAGTCACTGTCCCTGGAAGTGCTCAAGAAATGACTGGATGTGCCACTTAGTGCTATGGTCTGCTTGACATGGTGGTGTTTGGTCAAAGGTTGGACTCGATTGCAGAGGTCTTTTCCAGCTTTAATGATTATATGTTTCTATGATTTTATATACCATTTTCTACCTTCATCACTTTAAAATAGAACAAATGTTGGTGAGTTTCAGTGCCTGAGGACCTCTATCAGTGTGTTTCTATGTAAAGATTTTTCTTGTATTCTGCATTAGATTTCTTATCTCCCTACATACATTGTGTGTTTTTGTCTATCGCTAACAGGGGTCAGGGGCATGGGGAGGGTGAGAAGACAGAAGTGATAAGAGAGATGCGATGTTTGCTCATGAACTGCTTAACAGATTACTTGTCTTTCAGTAGCCACTGTCAGAACCTGGCAAAAACATGCTTTTGATTTTTCTTTTCTAACATGAAATGCTGCCAGAGTATATTTTTCTCTGCCAAATATCCAACATATTTAGTCTCATGTAGAACGACTGAAACTGAAATCATCTCCTTGTATGACTAGGATGATGTCCCCCACATTTTTCAAGTCATATTTGGACTCTTTCCATAAAGATGTTTTCTGATCAAGGATTGTCTGGATGCAATCCTGTGCAATGTGCTCTAGGATGATCCTGCTTGAGCAGGGATGTTGGACCAGATCACACATTGTGGTGCCTTCTATCTTTACCCATTTTGTGATTCATGGCAGAACCTGCTCCGATGCAGTTAGGCACTGGCTTCCCACCTGACCATTGCCAACATCTGCAGAGAAGTAACAAAACTGGGAATATGATTCCAGTGACTGAGACGTCAATCCAACATCTTTCTTATCTTCTGCTCATTGCACATTTTTTCCTTTTGCATTGGTCAAACAGCCTCTCAAGCATTTCAGTAATGCTTGCTTCACTGCATGTGTTGTTAGGTTGTCAGATTTCTGTAACTCATTTAGAAATTGTTTTATTTTAAACAAAGTGTATAAAGTGAATGCTGACTTTTCAGCTTATGTATTTCTTCCACATCTTCTAGAGTTTAGACTGTGAGGATCAAACCGGTAGGAAGCAGGTTTATGCAATTCATTAGCATTAAAATATAAGTAAATGTAGTTGCTACTTCTACATAGTTGAAAACGTCTAATACAACAATAACAGCACTAAGAAGGAGAAGAGTATGTAAGTGTTAGGCTTCATTGATACTATCCTGGTATCATTTTCCCTAAAGCTTTATACTCTGTCTTTGCTATGAACTAATAAATTAGCATTTGATAAATAACACTATGTCAGAGGAATCTGGGTAATATTGCTCACATGTCACCATTAAAGGGTAGCCTACTTACCCAGTGTTAGAACACAAAACTGCTTCTGAAGATGATTTCTGAATCCTCTATGTTCATTAAAATATTAATTGAAATCATTGAAGTTCAAATATTAACAAGTTTAATTACCATTGTTGGTGCTTTAAGCTGTGAAAAAAAATCTACCATTCTCTTCCTCTGTATTGCCCACACAAATCACAGTTGCAAGGAAGTGGTAAGCCAGATGTATGTCTCTCTCTGTGAGGCATTTAATGTCACTGCTCCTCAGAGACCTCTCAGAGCAGGCTGAGATGTGGGTACTTGGGGCCATCACATTCACAAGACAGCTCATGAGGCAGCAAACCAGCAGAAACAGGGGATGAGGACATGCTGAGGACTTGCTTCTTTGCGGCAGACACGTGCATTGCATTGCAAAAGTACATGGTGATACTGATTATTCAATGAATTGATGTGACCCCTCGATCTTTAACTCATACATTTGTGGGTGACAGAGCTGTGAGATAAAGTTGTAAAGAAAAGGTGGAATAATATGTGATTTTTTTTTTAACTGTCAGCCTCATATATATGATACTTTGCACTATATTATCAAATCAGCAACAATTATAATTAAACAGACTATTAAATTAAACTATTTTTCAAATAGTTATTAAAACAAACTTAATTTTATATAGCCAAAACATTTCACACATGCCAAAAATTTTTTGTGTGCTTCAATTTACAGACACTATATAATACCAGAAGGAGGGGAAATACTACCGGGGAAATTAATTGGAAATGGAATGGCAAAAGATGGTAGAAAATAAAGACTCCTTGGGGGGAAAAAAAAAAAAGATAGTCTGTGAACAGAATGATGAAAGAGTAAGGAATGAATGGAATTTCCCAAAAACAAATGACAGTATTTGAAATTATTTTGACTGAAAAGTAAAAAGAAAGAGAGTTATTCTACTGAGATTGCTTAAAGAAACCAAAACAGCTTTCAATTAGAAGTCAGAACAGATAGGAATTTCTCTACTAAACATTAACCATCTATTTCTGCAGCTAGCTTTTCAAAACAGGTCAATATTGGAAGACAAGGGAATCCACAAGTGGCACAGTACAAGACACGGTAGAAATACAGTTGTGGATGATGTGCAGAACCTATTTTTTTCCAATGAGAAAAAAGGAGACAAATGCAGAAAAATAAAATTTATTCTCAATGCTTGGGAAATATGCAAGCATGATGTGTTTCTTTAGTTGCAGAAAACAGTCCACCTGAGAAAGGAATTCAAAATTCAACTGAAAATAAGAACAGAGAAGTTTTGACCAAGCATAGGTGAAAACAAATAAATACCTGTAAGGAAGAAAGAAAAGTGAAAAAGTAGTAAGATATCTAGAGATCTGTGCAGAAAGTATAGGTCTATGTATAGGAACTTGTAGCCTAAAAAAGTCAAACAGAAAGGCAAAGAGCATAGCATGAAGTAGGATAGGCATGTGTACCAGAGCTTGCAGTCTTCTGAGTCTTGGATTATGATTTCTCAGAGCAGAGCTCCAGCAGCACACAGCAACCAGGAACAACCACCCCAACCTTGCCTCCTCCCTGGGCTAGATTTATAGGGCTTGTGCCCGCCCTGCAGCTACAGCTGTTTGTAGGAGGTTAATGAGCACTTTAGGTTGAGGTGGCCTGAACTCTATTTGAATAACAATTGAGTTCAGGTGTTGAGTCCGGTCCTGAGTGAGAGCTTGGCTAGTGCACACCATCAGGGTTTAAATACCTATTACTACAGGCATGTACTTAAAGATTTTTATTAATTTGTCTGTAATAACGCAGAAATTGTTACAACTAACAAAATTATAGTTTTGGTGAAATATTTGCTAAAATACGTGGTCTAGTAAGGCTGGCTGAAGGACAGGATAGCAGAAATGTTTTGGAGAGAATGAAACCAAAAGATAGTGCCACTCAAGATGAGAATTAAGTTTGACTGGCTCGAGCAAATGAACTAACTTGAAAAACTAAGATTGATCTGGCTGATATAATCAAGAGGTTTATGATTAATTCTAACAAGAATAGATATGTTTTAAGCAGGTTTTTCTTTATGTTAATAAGCAGGTAAAATTTACGTGACATAAAATCAGGAAGTATGTCCAACACAAAGTAGGAGAGAGACTTAATTCCAAATTAGCTTAGGGTGTATAGGAACAGAAAATTGTCTTGCACAACAGTCTGCATGAGAGGGTAAATGAAGGAAGAAACAATTCTTTCAATGGTCACCTGAGATGTAGAGCAGAGACCAGGCACACTCCAATCGTTGCACTTTCTTTAGGGCTGCAGATTTCCAAGGTAGTGTATAAGACTGATCGAAGTGAATGATGTGAATTTCTCTGTAATTTGCTTCACAGAAATATCAATGTTAAACTTTGTTTAAACCACATCCAATAAAGACTTGTGGAAACTAATCGACTGTGAGGAGAAGGTTGTAAGATTTTACTGAGGTGCCAGGATACAGCTTTGATTAATTGGATATTAAATGACACTCAGTAATTTGACTGGTCATGAATTAATCTCTTTTCTTCCTGTTGATAGGTCTCATACCTCACTTATCACTATGTCAGGCATTTGATATAAGGTATTAAATCATTTTGAACATTTTTTAGATTACTCAGTTATAAGCCTTGTGACTGTTTAATTTCATATCATTTGTTTGATGACAGCCCGTTACATTAAAAAGTCTAGAGGAATCTAATGACTCAGTCATGAAAATTTTGCACTTAGCAGCAATTAGCAAGAACACCTGGTTGCAAGTAAAAGACAGAAAAACAGTTTCTTAGAGATGCCCTCATTGCAGAATAGAAGAAACATCAGGGCTTACAGTGGGCAAAAAAAAAAAGGTGCAACTCTAGAGAGACCAGTGAAAAAAGTGGAAATACACATTGGAGGACAGATCATATTTTATCCTGCAGTGCTTTGTTACGACAAACCATGAACAGAATTAATAAAATGACAAAAATATGTGTCCATGGAAATGTCTAGAATTTTTCAGAGTGGATACATTCCCATTTTAAAACAAGTCCAAAATAAAGGTAT
This sequence comes from Ifrita kowaldi, assembly GCA_013398055.1. Lineage (NCBI taxonomy): Eukaryota > Metazoa > Chordata > Aves > Passeriformes > Cinclosomatidae > Ifrita > Ifrita kowaldi. Next base: position 246,307 of record VZRS01006715.1, read on the forward strand.
TTAACAGAGAAGTAAAACTAGCAGTGAATATTCATACTGAACAGGTTATGTGAACACCCTAATTTTTCAAGCGGGTAGAAAATTTTCAGCTGTATTAAGGTCCACAGAATTTTGCTTCAGTTTGGGAATACTGTTCTTAAGCACAGATTAGAAATGCAACCTCTAATCTTGCATTTTAATTTACTTAAATTGACTATCTGTGCCCTTATAGATCACCACCGATATCAGTTGGGCCTGCAAATGTAGAATGAATTGAAGTACCATGGCTTTTCTGCCCCAAGATGGAAGGAGAGGAGAAAGAGAGGAGAAGTGTGATAAGTCCTTATTTGTATTGCACTGCATTGCTTCTGCAAGGGGATCCACAAGGGATTTAGTGTTGCTCCTACAGAGAGAAATGAGACAAGGAGACCCACACTCATCTGTTGTCCCCTTAGGCCCAGGATCAAGATGTCATGGTATTAATTGCCAGTAAAGAGAATGAAAACACGTAAGAATATAATTAAATAGGAAAAGTGAAGTAAAATACTTTCTAAAAATCCGTAATAATGACTAATGCAATTGACATCTGGCACCACTTTACATTTATATAGAGTAATTGAGCTGACTAATTGACCTTTTGTTTCTTAATTTTTATGACATGTAAAAAAGTTTGCTTAGAAAGTAAAATGCAAGCAAAAAAGTTTTGGGTTTTTTAATATAAATATATCAATTGTTTATATTATGATTTTCACTAACTGCTGGAATTATTCATGACCTTGTGAGTTTAGTAGTCTCAAAATATATAATTTGACCACAAGGACAGTAAAATTGCAGAGCAAAATGGTCCTTGATTTTATCCCTTTTCACCATGCAAACTCAGAAACTTTGTTTCCTTTTTTTTTCTCATTTTTTGCTGCCATGGGGATGATTTTGCTTTGTGGAAGTAAAGCCAAAGGGACGATCTAGGTCTGAGAAAATATTATGCTAGAGCATAGTGTCCAAATTTAATTTCCTTACGTAGTGTCAACACAGAACTACGTTGTACTATTTTAGAGGCAGACTGATTTCGAGCTTTTGATTTCCAGCTGTTCTACATTTCCTCAAGAGAAAAGGTGGTAATCCACATTGGTGTGTGTCATTTTGAAACAGTTTGAAACAGTCTACAATCTCACTGTAGAGAGACCACTAAAATGATAATCAGAATCTGGAATTAACTGTTTAATATGTTAGGCCAGAAGATGTGAATGTAGTTTAATAGTGCATTACATACATGATCTTCATCCAAACTGAAGAGGAAATCTACTGCAAATACCATTTACAATTCCAGCAAATAATGTCTGACCCTGTTCTGAGGAACCCATAACTACTAAATCCACAGATAGCTTCCTGAAGTATCTTTCATGTATATAGCTTTGTCTCTGTTAAGATAACTAGGCCAGCCTAGTAATTTTTACAATAAAGCATTTAACTCCATATAAATAATATTAAAAATACAGTTACACAAGACTTGAGGATTTTTAGCATGCAGCCAGTGGAAAAAACACTCAGTAGCACTTGAACTGTGATTCAAAGAGATGCTTCATCCAACAAACACCTGCAAACAAAGTGTCCATTGCTTCCCTCAGACCTAATAAGAGACTTACTCTCATTCATTTCCAGACTTCCAAACATTTCCATTTCCAAACATCTTGCACTATCTCAGAAGAATCCTTTAGAACTATGTAGGAACAAAAAGGGCCCAAATATGGCAACCAATATTCAGGGAGAACTGGTAAAGTTTTGTTGTTTAAGGCTCTGTACCACTACAGTAGTATGGCAACAGGAGAAAGTCTACTCCTTAGTCAGGCGTACTTCATACATCATAACAAAACCAGCTGTTGATGAAAGGATACCCATTTCGGATACCAAACCATTTTGTTACATGGTCACATAGCAATGCTTAGCTCAAGCTCAAGATTGTGCATTGTGGAAGAGCATAAAGCTAGGAATGTTTTGAAAACTATATCCCCATGTTGATTTTTTATAGTCTGGCAATAAGGAAGTCAAAGATAATATGGCAAAGTTATGTGACAGATTGTAATTTCCAGTTAGAAGCTCCAAAAGCTATGAAGATGCATTGCACTATACCATCTTTGAAAGCAGCAAAGGCAAGGTGCTGTCCTGAGTTCAAATTCTTTATAAAGGTCAAGGTGAAACCATTTTCCTCCTGCTTCCGGAACCACTAATGAGAGACTATATTGATCTTTGTCCCAGCAATCCCTGATACAAAGAGATGACAAGGTAATCCAGTATAGCTTCATGAAATGATAAACAAAAGGGTCCCAAGTCTTCTGTCTGGTGTGCACTTACAAGGCATAATATTGCAAACAGGGCTAATTTTGTTATACATGATACCCATGGCAGCACTTAACAGATAGAATGCAGCTGGACATAACACAATATAATGGACTGGCAGGCCATATCCCAAACAATGCAAGATTTTAACCCTGTTGCAAAGAAGAGTGTTTGACGTAAGGTTGTGACATGCACATGTGGCTTTGTAGCCATACAATATAGTAAGGCTTGTGACAAATTCTCGACTGAAGTTTACATAGTCTGTTTCAAATTAGTGTAGGTACTTATATGCAACTCCACATTTAAAAGGTGATTCACATTATAGTATCATTACATTAAGAAGAAAAGCAATTAATTTAAAAATAGTCTTGCAGAACACATAATTGCCACTCCAGTTGAATCAACACCACCTTAGTTTAGTCCTCAAATCCCATTGAAACCCTTGGAGCCATAGTATCCACTGCGAAGCACTTACGGACTGACTGTCCCTGCCCAGCCTCACCTGGGCCTCCCACGCCACCCTGCCATGGCTCCATTTCGGCTCTGGTGAGGTGTGATGCTGGTGGAACATTAGAGTTTGATTCTTTTCTTCTTCTTCTCCTGGACACACCCTAAGCCTGGTTTCTCCCTTTGCTGTTTCTGCTGTGGGACCTTGTGCCTGGCACCCTTCTCTATCCATCACACTCAGATGCTTCTTGGAGTGGGCACCACTTTGGTGGATCACCCTTGGCTTCCGGCCCATCCTCCCTCACTGAGCAGCCTGGAACTCATTCTCCCTGGCACACTAGTCAGGGTCCTTTGAAGCTACCAGGAGCATAAATGCTCATCCACTTCAATTCAAACTGCCTCTGTGGGAACTTAGAAAAATATTTTGAGCTCAGGACTGGGTATGTATACATCCAACCTCAGCTTTTAGTCCTGTAGAATTTTTTATTTCATTTTGACCTTCTGGGGTCATTCAACTACCAATTCTTTTATTAGAAAGGGAAGTAGGACCATTTGGTACTTTTAACACTTTTCTTATGTTTCATTAATGAATTTATGCTTTAGGAAATTATGTTATTTACAATGTGTTTACTCCTCCACCCAAGATGCATATTCTCTGTACAACAATTCACAATAAAAACATCATAAACTGAAAAAATGCAGATCTGATGAGGTTGCTTATTGCCATTGGTATGTGATTGCTGACGTGAAGGAAATATTTGTCACAAGTGTTTCTGCTGTACTTGTGAGAAGCCTTGTGGGATATTTTCTTAAATGGGGTTAAACTACAGCATGATTAAGATGAACTGTTACTTCATAAATACCCTTTGATGTAAAAAGTGTTGCTTGATAAAAAGGTCCAAATATATGCCAGAGAAATGATGAGAGAAAAAGGAGTGTCCTTACTTCAAACAGCTTCCAGCAGCTGCTGAACAATGAGCACCCTGAAGCTTTGTCCTTCAGCAGACCCTCAAATGCTTATCTTGTAGAGCTAGAAATAGGAAAGGCCTCGAAAAGAAGAGTGAATGAAACTTCCCTTCAGCCAAGAATAACAGAGGCAATGTACAGCAGCATTAGTGGATTCTGGATAATTAAGCACCAAGAAACTTCTTTCCAGTGTGCTGAATGAATGGAAAAAGAGAAGAAACTTCTGCTCACCTTGCAGAGCAAGAACAAGAACTTCTATAAAAAGCCAAACCATCTCCTGACCTGGCCTCTATGCCATTACACTCACTGAGATGAGCAGAGGACATTCCTACTTTGAGAAGGGAATATTTCTCCACTGCTGGGTCACCTTTGGGTCAGCAGTAGGGCAAGTGTTCAAGCACTGTCAGTGAGGATTCTGTGCTTCAGAAGGGGTGCAACTTTCTACAAGTGCTATAGAACTTCCTACTTTTTCCTATACATTCTCTTCTTAATGGCTAGAATACAGGACAAGCAGATAAAAGCATACGTATTTTTTTTAAAAAAATGTTACTTCAGCAATGCCATTTTTGTTTTGTGTTTCTCTAGCTGACTCCTTTTACTCCAAACTCTCTCCTTTAATTCTTAAAAAACCAAATTAGCTGCAAATGTATCATCAAATGGTGTATCAAATGGAGCAACAGAATGATGTGTTTGGCAGGGTTATCATGGTGAAGGGGGATCATTTAAATGTCCTGTACATGTTTCCTTTCTTCTCTTAGTGCTAAGATTCAGAAACCAAAACCTTGGCTTGATGATACAGAAGCAAGAACAAGTAAACAAGATAAAAGGGGAAAAGGAAAGAGGAGAACTGTGAAAAAGCTTGTTGGCATTACAATGAATGGTATTACAATTTTGTGACCCAGTCATGTTTGTTATTGATAAAGTATAGTTTTAAAGACGTGTTTTAGAAATAAGCACAACTGTTGCATTAAAAACAGACAACCTTTTTGGCTTCAAGTTCACTCCCCAAGATTTCTTAAACTTGAGGGAAAATATATTATGCCTACTCTTTACTATATGAAGGTGAAATTTAAAAAGAACAAATTAATGCCATCTGTTTACAGTGTATCACAGTTTGTGTTACTATCTGTTGGTTTATAGTCATAACAGAATGTTAAATACTCATAGAATGGTGGACTTAACATCTGTGCCTATTAGTGGTTATACCTTTTAATATATTTGATTTTGCTGTAGATTTTTAGGAAACATTTTGTTGTGTGTAAGGCATGAAATATGAAATATTTACTGTTTGAATCTTTGTGAACTATTAATATAATGTAATATAAATGTGGCAATTGCTGTAAAGGAACCAGGTTTGATATTCCTATGTTCTCTTCTTTTCTTGTGTTCCCTTGTTTGCTGTTTTGGTACACCAATATAGATAAGACAGGTTTGTGAAACGTAATGTCAGGAAACTAGAATCACTCATTTGTTGATGCATCTCAGAAGGAAAACACTACATTTCCTCTTCAAGGCATTGAAGATTAAAAATTAATTCCATTCATGAAGTAGTAAAATAATTTTGGGGAATTGTTATTGTATAATATGGTTGATATTAGTATTTCTGTTTTCATAGTAGGAAGAGACAGGCATATTTTGAAAGTTCCTCTAATGGAAATCAGCTATAAATTTATCATTAAGATCAAAATCAATTGCATACTTTACCAGAGATAAAACATCCACAGAGAGAAAATAACTCCTTCCTTCTGCACAACAGTTACAACAGCACCCCAAGGTCATTTCTACTACTAAATTCACAGGGGGACACACTGATAGTCTTAATTCAGAGAGGGATTTTCATCATTAGAAAATGCAATAGCACAAACTGCCTCGTCTTACTCACACTGAACCCAATGGCTATAAGATGGTTTGAACTGGATTTATAATTTAAAATCATTGTACCAGTTGTGGGTTTGACAGTAGTATCTTTTGATCTTTTACCAGATTGGTTTTGTTCATTTGTTTGGGTTTATCCTGAACTAGTGTGTTTATTTAAAAGTAGTATTGTTACTAATATTGATACTTTAGTTTTTTAAAGAGGCTTCTTTCAGCACTGTGCTGCTGAAGATAGCAAAACTCAACAGAAATTTGCTTATTAGTCGTTCAGTTTACGTAGGAACACAAGATTCATTCTATACCCTGGAATTCAGCTTTAAAGTTCTTGGTCCTCTTTATGTCACAATTTCACAACGTCTCCCATGAACACAGAGTCTTTTGAGCCTGATGGCTTAAAAAAAGAGACAAGCTCTTTCTACAGAGGAAAGAAAATATGCCTACTCAAAACAACAAAGACATTTTTATGGATTTTTTTTTTTTTTACTAATAACTTTGTATATATTTGAAGGACTGTGTGTTGAATAAATAGGAATAGACATAATTCTAGACCTTCCAAGAACATGCCCTGCCATGGTAAAAAATACTAGCTTAGGTCCTGTGACAAATATTATTTATTGTTAAAATATTTATTATTTTATTAACATTTTTAAGTCACATGGACATGAAAAATTAAAATACGCATCTATGAATTTATCAGATTATTCTCAAAGTAGCTTGACATTTATTTTTTAAATGCTATAGCATTTTTCCTTCTTTGGTAACAATTTTGCATGTTTGTTTTGGAAGTTAATGGTGTAACTTATGCTTCTGTCAGTGATATATCAAGAAACTGTATTTATACTGAATTGTATGTTCTCCTAGCCCACCACAGCTGAGGTCTGATTGAGACTATAGCCTCAAGTGACTATAAACCAAACAATTATTTTTGAGACTAATGTGTATGCTTCCTAATGATTCACAACATTAAACTCTCACTTGGAAAGACAGCCAAAACTCCCTTTTTGTTGCTCAAGGCACAAAAATTCTGTGGAACATTTTATAAAATGGTCGTGGGTGACCAAAATGCAATTTAAAACTTCAGTGGTCTTTGCTCAGGGTTGCTTGCTTACTTGTAATTGTTTCCAGAATGTTTGTTTGGAAATTTGTTAGATTATATATCACACGCAATAACTCTATATGCCAAATTCACTGCTGTAATACTTGGCACAGCAGTTGGTTATGCTTATTTCAACACCACTTAAAATAGCTAGTCCTTTATGTAAGCAAGAATGAAGGTGATTTCAGCCTATGGTCCTCTTTTCCACATATAATAGCATTAAATGAGTTGTAGCAAGAGATATTTCTAACAATATGTTTTGCAATTTATTTGGTCACTTTTCCTCCTTGCTAACAAAAGTAAACATTTTTCTTTTCATTTTGCCTTCCTTTCTTTCTTTGTTTTTAAAGTTGTTTTTTTTTATACTTGCAATTGACTTCAGATTGTTTAAACAGAGAAATCATTTACACATAGAATATATCTCAAATCTAAAGCAAGTTTCCTAACACCTTAAGCTAATATAGCTCAGACACTATTGTAAAGTACTTGATTATAGAGAACAACAACATAAGCATTGAATTTTAATATTAATTTATTAAACAAAAAAATATGTTCTCTATTACTGTTCTGAGCAGCAATTGCATGTCTGTGGTAATTCCTTCTAATATCTGAATTTATAGAATCAGACAGTCATTTAGATTTGTAGGTACCTCTTGAGCTCATGTAGTCCAAACCTTCTGTTCAAACAAGGTCAACTAAAGCAGGCTGTCCAGGACTGTGTCTAGATGGATTATGAATATCTTCATGGATGAAAACTCCACAACATCTCTGAGCAACTTGTGCCAGTTGTAACAGCCCTCTCCATAAAAAAAAAAAAAATCCTAGTGCACAGATGGAATTTAATCTCTTTTAATCTGTGTTTCTTGATACTTGTCCCATCAGTGGACACTACTGAGAGGAGTGCAGGCTGAACTCTCAGTACTCTCAACCCGGCCCAGTGTCAGTCCCCATATTCTCAACCTCTCCTTATCTGACAGATGCTTCAGTCTTTAACCACATTAGCGGCCCTGCACAGGACTGCAGTCAAGTCAAGTCTTTCTTGTACTGGGGACTCCAGAAATGGGCACAGCACTACATATATTTTTGGCAATGCTGAGCAGATCACCTCCCTCAACCTGCTGATAACTTTCTTCCTCAAGCAGCCCAAGATACTGTTGGCCTTTTTTTGCCATGAGGGTGCAATGCTGGCTAATGATGAGCTTGTTGTCAAACTGGCTTGTGAAAACTAGATATCTATGGATGACATAGTTTTCTTTGAGGAATATTTTTCATCTCAGCCTGAGAAGAGACCTAAAGAAGTATAGATACAGTATGTTTACAGGGGTTTATTTTCCCTATGTAGAAAGTGACTAGACAGATAAGCCAGGCTGTATGGAGAGGTTGTAAGCCAGGTTTGGCTCAGAGGTAGTTACTACTTTATCATGGGTGCTATGTTTTGGGTATGTGTCTAAAACAGTCTTAATGAGCCATTGGTGTTTTGGTTATTGTTGAGCAGTACCTGTACAGCAACAAAATTTTCCCTTTTTGCCACACTATCATCATAGCGAGTAGGCCAAGAGTGGACAAACAGTTCAGAGGGGACACAACCTGGAGAACTGACCTAAAAATATTCCATGCCATATAATGTCATGGTCAGCAATAAACACTGAGGGGAGGTGGTTTCAGGGTAGGTAAAAATTGCTTGGAGGCTGTCTGTGTGTCCATCAGCTTATGGAGGTGAGTACCTTTGCACAATTTTTTCCTTCCTCTTTCCTTCATGTATTGAACTATCTTTATCTTGACTTACTCTATTTTGCTCTTCCTGTCCCACTGGGGCTGGGGGTGTGAGCAAATAGCTACGTTGGGCTTAGCCCGTTGGCCTGACTTCTGAACACACCACAGATGTCCACACTGTAAGTCTGCATTTCCCATCCCTGCTCCTGTTCTGATTTCCAGGTAGCAGAAGGTTTAGATAGTTTGGCTCAGTAGTTTTCTGATACTCTGATAAGATACTGGTAAGACCATGGAGTTTCCAATTGTATAAACATTTTGTATGAAAATACCTTTCAATAAGGAAGATCCAGATCTTTTAATTAAAAATAATCATAAAGATTTAGTGTGAGCAAACTGCATATCAATTTTGTGCAGTATCAGCTAGGACAACTTACCTTCTCTGTCAAAACAACTAGAATTGTAGGCAATTTACTATGTGATTTGCATAACTTTTCAGACTATGCAAAATAAGCTAACTATGTATTATTCATAATAATCTACTGCAGAAACTTATTGTCAAGAAGACACTTTGTTGATCTAGCACTGTCATATTCACTTCCAATCTAATATTTCTAATACAAACCTCAGAAATTCTTGGTTCAGGAAGAAATTACAAAAGGAGCCAGAATGGGGCACTTACCTTTAGAAATCTAGAACTTCAGTAACCTGGAGACACAAATTTAGTTAAATAGTATTACTCTTCCCAAAGCTGTGCAATAAAAGTTATGAAGAAAATAAACAAAAAGTGTGTGTTATAATGCAAGAGAAATCTGCAATACTTCTTATCACTTTATTGGTGTTATATATTTGAAGGTGTTTTAAGCTGAAGGAAAGTAAAGCCTGTTAAATACAGAATTCTGTATGTATAGCCCATCAGGTCAGGAAATTTTACAAGCAAAGAAAGACAAGTCTTGAATGTTGTACTCAGGGCAGCTCACCTGAGAGTGGCCATTTTTGAACAACAGGTAAACAACACTTTCTCAGTTTCTTTTTTTTAACTTTTAGATAATTTTAGAAATATCTACACCTTAAACTAAGTGAATTCAACATAAAAATTAATACATTTTTACAAAAACAGATGAAACATGAAAGAAGCAGAAGCAGAGTGAGAGTTAAAAATAAGTAGCGCAAAATCCTTATTGTGAAGTGAGGTTTAACAGAAGTAAAGTGCAGAGTAGAAAAGACTTGATAAATATTCCTCTGAATAACAAAGGTGAAGGTAACAGTTCTTTTGATGTATTTTATTTCATGAGATATTCACTATAAAGAAGTTCTCATCCTATATTACAAGTTACATTTGTGCAAAAGACTTGGTTTTCAAAAATCATCTATAATTGAGGCTACATTTATTCATGCAGGGTATTTATGTATTAATTGGTACAGAGAAGGAAATAGGTGAGAGTTTTTGTAATTTTGGACCATACTGATTAGGAGTTTCTGCTAATACAGAAGATGACATTGTGTAGGATCATTGTGTAGGATGAATTAAATGACAGCATTGACTAGCGCAAAATAGCATGAAATTTAATAGCACAAAGTGAAAAGATGTGCAGTTTTTCTATTTTGTGGAGAGAGGTTTACAGGCTTCCATCAGTTTGCTTCTCATAAGAAGAAAATATGATGGCATTTCAAGCAATTTTGGAGGATAAATACCAAGATACAGATGAACTACTTAGGTTAAAATAACAGCAACACAAGATCAAAAACATTATAAATTAGTCATGAATATATTTTGATGACAAATTAGAAGACAGTTTCTAACGATGTTAAGAGTGATATTCTGTAAGTGTTTCAATTATATAAGAGAAATCTTAATGAGCTCAAGATGGAGTTTGATATGCTTATGAAAAGGATGAAAAGAGGTAAGAAATAAAGTGTACAGAGAGTCTTCAGATAGCAAATCTAAGTCAAGAGGTTTGATTTAAAGTATGGGACATTGGTGTCACAGTAAAGAAATACTAGAAGATGGTATAAATCTGAGTGCAGAGCATAGTCTACTGCCTCAGTTATTCTGGACGATACATTAGCAAATTCTTCACCTTCGTTGGGATATAGAACATAAATGAAACTGTCATCTACTTTGTCTTCCTATGATACATAAGAGCTGTGACTTTGGTCTTTTATTGCAGGTTTAAATTTGTTATAGGATATTCAGTCATGCTTCATGGCCACTCTCGTTTGATGCTAAGTGAAGTAGATGTTTTGTAGTTCTTGCTAAGTTAGACGTATTTTACTGTTGTCTATGTCTGATAAGTTAATTGATGCAGGTTGTCTCTTGCATTCTTTACCACCAAAGTTCATTGCCTTGGGCTGACTTTATGATGGCCCCTATCACCTGCTCTATGCCCATACATGAATCCTGTGCCTTTTCTGTAGCTTTAAGGCAGACCTTTGAAGGAGGTGGGGGAAGCCAGTGGAATTCCTTCGGCGCTGTGTTCAAAATCAGAGATTAAGCTCACTTGCTTCTTCTGCCCGGCTGCTCTGCTTCTGCAGCAGGGAAGAGAGTTACATTCCTTTTGCTTTTTAGCTAGTTTCTTGTTTGTTAGCTAAAGTAGGGAGCCCTGGGACTTTGGCTTCTTCTTCTTCTTTTCTTCTGGACTGTTCAACAACACCAGAACATCGGCTGGGAGACCTTACATCTCAGCCCAGAGGGGCCCAAGCCAACCCAGCTCTGGAGAGGAGAAAAGCCACACCCACAAAGGACTCTGAAATCTACCCAGGTTCTCTCCACAGCAAGAGGTTTTATTATTTAGCATTATTCTTTTCCTGTGACTGCGTGCATTGTATTTGTTAAATAAGTAACTTTTTTTCCTTTTTCACTTTCCTTCAAGGAATTTTCTTTCCGAACCTGGAGGCGGAGGAGTGGCTGAAAACTCACTTCTTTGGAGGGGATGTTCCTCCCAGAGTATTTCCCTTAATTTGTCTCAAACTGGGACATTCATCAACTCCATAACATTCATCATCTATCAAAAATAGTGTCATGTGAAGGAATTGTTTCCCAGATAAAAGTAAATAACATATGAAATAAAAATATCATCTGTTTATCCAAGATGAGATTCTATTAAATGCTCATCAATATAATACCTTATAGACATTATTATTATTTTTAGTGTGGTACTAAGGAGGTGAGAGGAACTATCAAGAATTCACTTCACATATGGACTAAGAGCCTGACCTAGTATTTTTTTAAATTTCTAAGAAAAATAAAAAATGTGAGGACAAGCTTATGAAGAAGTCCTTCTGTGAGATATTGCTTAGTTCAACTTTGTTTTATTTTTAAGTTTCCCAGAATAGATGTATCTTTGGAAATCCTTACCCAATTGTTACCTAAGGGATGAGTAGATTTTGGAGTTTAAGTATAACAGAAGATTTTACTCATAGTCTAAACAATTTTAAAAATGCTGTAATCACTCAAAATGGTTACATATTTAAATACATGGAAGGTAAATCATCTCTGAGAGATAGAAGCTATTAATTTCCTTGAACGCTTCTTGCCAACATTTACATACAGATAAGGAAATATGTTTGTGTTACTCGAACTTAACATTCCAGTATGAATATCTGCTGAAGAAAGAAGCCAAAGGGGAAAAGTACATCCTTATGACTAGAGAGGCATTCACAAAAGTAAATATCTCTTTGTAATGCTATGCAGAAGTGGAAAAAAAGGCTTTACTTATCCTTTCTGAATTTCCTTTTTGTTCCTAAAATATTCCCTTTTGTACTATTAAAGGGTAAATCAAACGTATACACCTTTAAATGCCACCAATCGTAAAAAAACCCACAAATACCTGTATTGGATCTGACTGAGATAGGGCTCATTTTCCCTTAGCAGCCCTCACAGTACTATTCAAACCCAATATCTCCACAATACCCCACACAAACAAACCAACAAACCAAACCAACAAAACAAAAAAAAATTTTAAAAATCTGTTACCAATTAAACACAATTTTAAAACTTTTAAAAGAGATTTTTTGTTTATAAGCTCAAATTTACAAAGAGAAGTATTTGGGGTTCATAAAAAAGTCTGCCTCAGATGTTTCCTATCCAGCAGGAATATTCAAACAACTATACAGTAATTACTAAATTTGTCAGCATGTGCATCACTGGTCTCAGGACTGCTCAAGTGTAACTCTTAGACGTGTCAATAGTTTGAAATTCTCTGAGACCAGTGCCGTAGATCTGTGGTTTAGAATACATTATCTGCTTTCTTGTCTTGCTCATGACATGAAATTCCCTGTGTCCCTGCACTGCTCAGGGCAGTAGTGGAGTTAAGAATGAAGGAGTGAAGAAAGAAAGCAAAGGATGGGGGAAAGTGTTTTGTCTTTCATTTCTCACTATTTTCTTCTATTTTAAATGGCAATAAATTAAATTAATAAGGCAAGTCTGTTTTGCCTATGACAGTAATTGGTAGGTGATGTCTCTGTCTTTATCCTGACCCACTAGTTTTTTCATGTTATTTTCTCCCCCTGCCCTGTTGAGGAGGGGGAGTGAGAGAGCAGTTAGGTGGGCATCTGGCAGCCAGCCAGGGACAACCCACTTCAAACTTAAACTCAGATATGAGTGATTTGTGAAACTCACAAATGTTGTGGTTTTTGGGTTTTTTCTCCAAAGCTGGACAGACCGGAGGCCATAAAGCTGTTAAACACAATAGATCTAACAAACCTTGCACAGGATTCCCATGCCAGTGTTTATCAAACACATTCCATAGACTGTTAATTGTATTCTGGAATAGTGAACATGCTGATACTGACTGTCCTAAATATGCTTTTCCTAAAATAAGAAATTCACATTCATGGCATAGTAAAAGGAACCTGAAATGCATACTTTATATTTATATTTGATTTAGCCCTTGGTTTCACTTAAAGATACATACATTTTTATTTAAATAGAGATATAAAAAATTTAAGTGCTTTTGGAAGAAAAAAACATGGTGATCATTTTCCACAGCAGGCAGATCCTTCACTATGTGAAATAAATGGGAAAACTGGCATCTGTTTAGGTGAATCGCCACTTAGGCCCAAATCTGTAACAGTATATGACAATAAATTCAATATATTTTGTTTAATACTCAGTAGAGCCTGAAAAATTGTGCTCGCCCATGAGGCATAAAGATAAAAATATACACTTTAAATTAAAATCTAGATGCCTTCATTAGAAAAGGCATTTTCATGGACCCAGAGCTTCTTATCTAAAGAGGATATCAATTCTCCTTAGCTAAAATTTCAGGATAGGTGTGGCAAGACACTAAGTGAAAATGATGGGGTGAAATGAAAAGCAAAAATGCTCACATAGCGAACTTTGTCAGACTTAGAAAAACATTAGAATTCCAAATGTTACTTTAATACTTTAATGTTACTTTTATTTCTTCAGATAAATTGATTTTTCTTTCACACAGCTTTCAGTATGACAAAATATACTTTTTAAAATATATAATTTCTTATTTGTGTCACCATGGTAAGCCCAAAGGAAATATCTATTAATTTTGGAAATGTACTGGGTTTTACATTTTTACCTTATCACTCATAAAACAGGTTTGGGTTGAATATAATTTTTTTCTGAAATAACACCCTCAATGACTCACAAGTGGTAGTGTACCTGCATTCATATGAGCTTTTGTTTCCATGTCTTAGTCTTGTTGTTTCCCAGCACAATATTAATAACGTGGAAGGGAGGCAAAAGTTATGCCCTTGGTTTTAACAAAATGAAGTAATTGGGGTATTAAAAGCACAACACTGGAATAACAACATAACCTGTGTTAATTTTTCTAGGTCAGTTAAAGGTTGGTAGCAAAAGTAAGGTGTTGCAGTATATCACACCAATCTTCCCCTGATCAGAAGTAGTTTCTAAGCTTTCTATGTAATCAGTTTTTTGTGGCTTTTAGTCTTAGAAGAATATTAACATGATTCCTGGGAACTCTCCATTATCCTGAGTTCAGGGAGATCTCCACTTCTGTTAATTTCTTTGCTGCCCTTCTCTTCTTAATCTTTTTAGCCGCCAAAAAAAAATTTCCATATGCTGGGTTAAATTCAAAACTTCTGGTAAGAAAATTTAGAATTCACTATATTCACCTCTATCTCATTCAAAAGTCTACTTGTGTACTGTTACCCTGCATTGTAAAGCTACCCCGAAGGGCAGGTGAAGGAGCAGGCTGGAAAAGAAAACCATTAACAGAAGAAAGGAAGACAGGAAGAAAATGAGAAAATAGTAATTTGAACAACAACAACAAAAAGTTTTTCTTTTTTCTTTTTATTGCATATTCTAATCCACACAATGATTGTCTTGAGCACTCAGCACTGCGGAAAATTTAGACTCAAACTCAGCCTTGGAGTTTGACCCCAAGCCCATCTCTATGCCAAATACAGACTTCAGTGACCCTTCTGTGCCATCCTGGATCCTCTCACTATTCTTACAGATGCACAGAGTACAAAAATAAATTTTAATTTTCAGTCCTGAAAAGCCTGCCAGAACTAATACAACAAATTACAGGGTAAACAGCTGTTGTGCTCCTAACCATGGCACGCAGGAGTGACATGACTGCTGACTTCCCCAAGGCATGCTGCCATTCTCTGAATGATAACTAACAGCACTGCGGGGAGGACAGTTGCCCAGGCTGTCAGCAGGCTTCGACCACTCAGGCCAAACCCAATACAATCATTTGAGTGAAACATCACTGATCTAAGAAACACATCTGTGTCTTTAATTACTAACTTGGAAAAAACAATAGAGACCATATTAGTATGCTGTCTGTGGAGACATAAATGCTCATTATAAAATGTTCAAATGTAGTAGAAAAAAAAGAAGAAATGGCTTGTGGTAAAAAGGCTTCCTCCAGGCTATTGAAATCAAAAAGTAATAATTTACCTTGGTGGAATTAATTACTTTCTTCCCTCCTTTTAACTGAAATGCTGCTTTTTAATTTATTAATCATTAATTAATTAATTTTGGGGTAATAGATGTTTAATATCTTTCCAAAGAGTGCTATTAAACATAAAATAGAGGACTTCAGTTTGTATTAGTGCATCTGTTTTTCTCTTCACCAAGATGTTGAAGCACACTTTTGCAATTTTGTTGGTATTATCATAATCCTTTTTGCTTTTTTTAAATTGTCTAGTGATGCTGCTCCTCTATGTTCGAGGAATGAATGTCTATAGCAAAAAAATATGGACTTTGCCTTCAGAAGAAAATTTAAATAAAGATGAAGAAACCAAGTGGAAGGTTTTCCTAAGGTACAACTTCTGTGAATTTCTAAGTAGTTAAAAATGAAACTTTTAGAATGAAAGATATATGATCCTAAAAATGCTGGAATTTCAAGGGAAAAAGACAGCAGGACTGATATTGAGTCATTGCAATTTAATTTTATTCATAACTCTTGCAACTGTCATTGTCTTTGACGAGACATGTAGTTCTACTGATTTTTTTCATGTCTTCATTTTTCCCAGCTACGCCCTCATCTGTTCATTTGAAAGATCATCCTAAACTAGACTCAGGAAAGAACACAGCCAAAATATATGAAGCTTTAACTACCACAAGTCCTCAATAGGATTAGAATACTATAACTGTCACAGCTATGCAACACAGGATATGGAATATTCAACTCTCTCCAACTTCTACATATACATATAGATTTACTTTGACAGTATTCATATAATATATTTAGAATATTACTTATGTTACTCAGGAGGCCCATAGAATTAGGGGATTTATTAATATATACCTCTATCAGACACATTGTAGATCATAAAAATCCCGTATGGATAATATCTTGCTTTCTTGAAAGATAATATCATTTATATTTTCATGTTCACATAATTCCTATACTATATGGCAAGCAGTATATGTATATATTTGTGTGCGCATAAGTAAGTATGTAGACAGATATACACACATAGAAGCTTTTCACAGCTCCCCAGAAAATACCTGATCATCATCTCTACCCTCTAGACACCAATTTTGGATCCTTCTTCACTGTCAAGTCTGAACAATATCTGTCTAAAATCATTATCAAAAACCTGTATGACACAAATCTTCTCTCAAACCATTTCGTTATGCTACATAATTAGATAGCATAATCTGAATCCTGTCATATTTATTGTGAATAGTATTAGACATTCAAAATAGGCATGTGAATGTTCTCATGACACCTAGCACCTTTCCCTTCAATGAGTCTGTAACTGTAACTTTCTTTTCATAAGCACAGTGCACTCAGAGAGCATCCAGGAAATGCCTGTCAAATTTTAATCTGTCAAAGAAAGAGATCAGTTGAGTGAAATGCTGAATTGATACCAATATTACCTGAAAGTTTAATTCAATTAAAAGATTTAGAGGAAAAAAATCAAATTGCTTTATTTTTTAAAATTACTAATATCTAGATAATTTATTCAGTCCTGGCTTCATCTTGCTCTGTAAATAAATGAGGAAGGACTCTAGTCCATCAGGCGATCCAAGAAAGTCATATTGTTTTGTCTTTTAGCTGTACAATTCACCGCTTCACCACAAATCTGTGCTTCATTAAGATCAAGTTGAAGAGCATGTGATTTTTTCCAGTAACAGTGTCGTTTGCCAGCTCACAAAGGAGATGTTGTGCGCAAAGCAGAACTAAAGAGACCAAATCTGAATCCTTGAGGTGCTTTTTTTTGTTCTTTACTAAACTAGAAGTAATCCAGTGTAACAAGCCAATCTGCTTCCTCTTCATGGATACTTTAGCAAGGAATTATTGATGTTATTTTCCTCAACCTTTTTGGGAATTTGAGGGAACTGAAGGGTATGATCTACCTTGTCATATGTCACAGCCAGGTAAAATAGCAATATTGTATTATGTCCCATTGGGGTGCTATTAGAGAGAAAATGAGAAATTAATATGTGGCTGTAATATATGCCAAGGTAGCATTTGCAGCAGTTAATAGACAGAAGATTAAAGTATAGAGAGCTGGAAAGATACCAGCTTTCACAGGTTCTGTTAATAATTCTTGCTTCTTGTCACAGCATTATCACTCTGCGAGAATTCCAGGATATGACTGCACTAAGACCTTGTCCTCTCCCTTAAGATACAGATTACATAATAACACTCTTTCCAGCTCAGCTTGATGGACAAATTTTTACTCTATCTCTTTTTCTTTAACTTGTCCTAACTTGTGCCAGCCTTATAAATATTGAAGGGATTGGTAGACCTAAAATGAAATCCACCAACTTCATCTGGTTTGCAAGCATGAGAGAGTGCCTCTCTGCTCTGTCTGCTTTGTTGCTGTGAACAAAACCAAAAACCAATGTGAATTGCAAGCACACCTCTCTTGAAATTCAGTGGTGCCAGTGTGGGTGCCAATGCAATCTGCATATCTGAGGAACTTCAAAGGATTAAAAAGTGAATAGAGTGTCTTTTAGTCTTAAATCTGTCCCATTATCATCAGTCTGCTTTAGGTTCCCATCTTTGCCTGCTTTTTCATTGAATTCCAGGTACGACACTTCCTATTCTTTCCCCTTTTTCCTAAAAGTCGCTGCACGAACATTGAAACACGCAAGAAAAACATCCCCTTTCTTGTACCCAGAACAAAAGCAACCTCTAAAAGCACGGAAAAATCACTAAAATGAAAGTCTTGACCAAAGCGTGCATGTCTGGTACAGAGCACGTTAAATTTCCCAGAAGAAAGAAGACTGTTTATATTCTTATTGCCATATAGAAAAACACACAACAGAGAACCTAGGTGTAAAGACTCCACTGAGGAAAATTTAGCCATCAGAGTTGAAGAAAACTCTATTTACTAAGTGTGACCTGAGATTCCTCAGGGCCTGCCATTTCAGCAAAATTTTGTTGCATTTTCTTGAAGGTGCTAGCAACACCAAAGGTGTTCTCTGGCATCACAGTAGAACCAGTATCAAATCCCTGTGCTGTGGCACAAATTGATGCTGGGGTGTCTCCATAGAACTGTTGCAATAACAACCACATAATGTAATAAATGTGTAATAAATATTTTATAAATAATACTAATTTAGAAACTCCCTCCCCGCCCCAAATCTTCTCATTTAAAACTTTCTCTAGAGTATTTATTCTTCTGCTTTATTAAAAATCACCACATCTCACAGAATGCTGCAAAAATTGGAAAAGTTCCAAAATATTTATTAAAATATCCTGTATTCGACAGTTTTATGCAAGCTGGTTTTAATTCAACTTAGAATAGAGGGACTAGTCTATAAAAAATCTTCATGATGTATCCTATGGAAAAAAATGACCTTCCTCTTGAATGAATCCATGTTGTCAGTCTTCCCAGCAAACTTCACTCCTCACATACATATGTGTAGGGGTATGTGTTTAGAACAAGTACAAAAAGTGGTCCTTAAACAAGGCAATCTCAACTCAAAATAAAAATATAAAAGTAGCAAGCTTCCTGTAAATGATAAATTAAAGAAAAAAAAACTGAACAAACAACAAAACCAAAAAGAGGTCGCATTGAAGAAATTTAAGTAGTTAAAAGCAAAAAGTAGCTTAATGAAGTGTTGTATGCAACAAATTTAAAGTAAATGAATGCCAGTTTTTTTTATGGGAAAGTCCCAAGATATATTTGTGCACTTGGAAATTTCATATTTGATAATCCTGTTTTGTAAACCAGAGAATATTTTTAAATTTATTAATCTATTTACAAAAGTTCTACATAAAGCTGGAAGAAGGATTTCTTACAGACGTTAAAACTAGGTGGCTGCAAAATCTAACCAGAAGGTTTCTGGGTAGTTGGAGCACTTCTAAGCAGTCTGTTCTGTGTAGATTCTCTAGTTTTTAATAGTACTTGAGTTACAATGCTGGTTTTGCATCAGTTTGGAAAGTTGTGTTGAAGATTTACAGAATATTCCTAAACACAAGCATCTAGTGCTTTCTGGGATATCCCTATACCTGATAGAGTCAGAGAGGGTCCTTCTGTTAGGGTAGCTGGAGACTAGGCAGGAAACTCTAGGATAGCACAAATATTAGTACAGTCCATGCTCAGGCAAGTAAATCATGCCCAAAAGTCTCCCTCCTCCATCTAACCAAGTTTTTATGAAACTTACAGAAACCCAATATATCTGAAACTTTTGTCTGTCAAATTTTGTTTAAATCTGTCAACACTTTCAAACATATAGTTTTTTGAAAACACAGTCATGATGGTGTCCCAAGACTCATTTTCTTATGAAATCATGTTCAAACGCCACACTGAAATAAAGTGTGAACACTCCAACCCACAAATGTTAGGTTAGGAACAAGCATGAGGAAATAAGCTCCATTGAACTTCTAGGGGTTCTGCATGAACTGCAGATGCCCCTCTAAATCTGATTAGTCTTAGCAAACTGCAGATGCTCACATAGAACTACAATAACAGCCCCAAAACTAGTTGGAGTCCTATGGGGCTTTGCTTGGTTTTCTTTTACATTCCCTTTACACAACAGTGAATAGCGCATGTTCAGTGTCTATCCTCACACCTCTTGTTACTCAGACCAGACTGCCTGAACTATCAGTATAAAAAAAATACCCTTTAAGGATGCTTGCTCCTGAAAAGCTTATGCCACATATCTTTTGATATGTTGCTTAAGTATGGAAAATAGACCTTCGCTTTTGTTAGGTTCCCAGGTGGACAGAACATCCTACAAAAGGTGATGGTTATGTTATCATCAATGACTTTATTTTCACAAGGCATCCATGCCTCCTCTTCACTAACACCTTGTAACATAAACAACAACTGACATCTGTTGCTGACTCTCCATGATCCCCAGCAAAACTCTGTAGCTTTGTTAATTCAGCTATGTTATTTGCTATTTTATTTTGAAGAATTTTTTTTTAAAGGAGGTGTTGTTAACCTACCTTGATGTGTGACTCACTTGTTACCCTGACCTAGACAGCATGACTGGTGTTTATATGTGCTGGCTTTATCAGAGCATTGACACAGAAAGAGGCAATTATATCTGCACACCACCAATTAATTGATTAGCAAGATATATTGCAATATGAAAAAAACCCAAAAAACAAAAAACCCACAAAAGTCAAACCAAACAAAAAACCAAACTAAACCAACCAACCAAAACCAACAAAAAACAAACAAAGAAAACATACACACACACACAAAAAATAAAGAGCCCAACCACCAAAACAGTCATTTTGCCATAGTTCCAGTTCTCTTCCTATGGTTTGGAAGGTGAAACTAAATAACACTCAAAAAACCTGACTTTTTCTGAAGCAAGAAGCTGCAGGCTGTTTTATGGGAATCTTTAACCATAAACCACATACCGAGCCCTGTAATTTGCTTACATTGCTTACTGGGAAGATGGTGTCCCAGGGATTAACCTGACATTCAAAGGGTTCCAAAGACTCTTAATTATTTCCAGAATATTGACAAAAATATATATGGAAACAAACTGAACAGGAAAAACAGAATGCCCAAAAACACTAGTTACTTTACCAGAAGGAGAAAGGATGACTTTTTTTTGTTTATTACTGTTTTAGAAGATGTGAATACAACTGATTTTCATCAGAGTTTTGGAAGTTTAGATTGGGCTGACAAAGTGGAAAAGCAAAAGAAAAATCTCTAAATCTTGTTGCTATACATGAGAGACTTAAATTTTTAGTCTTAGATTTTTACTCACTGTAAAAAGAAAGAAAATAAAAGACAAAAGGCCACGTATTTCTTCACTTCCTTGTGCCAGTAATAGCAACTTCTGCTTTCTACACAGCAGATGATTGTTCAT
The DNA here is from genome assembly GCA_013398055.1 of Ifrita kowaldi. Taxonomy (NCBI): domain Eukaryota; kingdom Metazoa; phylum Chordata; class Aves; order Passeriformes; family Cinclosomatidae; genus Ifrita; species Ifrita kowaldi. The sequence continues at coordinate 267,459 of VZRS01006715.1, forward strand.
TTCTTCCACTTTTCTTACATTTTGCTGTTAACAAACCCCCTTTATACTCCTCCCGGACTTAAAGATCCTATATTTTATTTTAAAACTTTCAGCCTTACTAATATTTGTTTTAAAAAACATCATATCTAATTTCCTTTTAAAACTCTAAAAAGTCATCAATACTCATTCTGTTTTTCCCAGGCTGTGGCTTCAGACCAGTTCACAAGAATGAGGGCTTGGTACCCAACTTTATAGAGAACAATTTGGATAATTAATGTAAACAGATATAAATATTATGTAATGTTTAAAAACATTATAATAACAGTGGAACTATAGAGAGAGATCCTAAGTCAACTCAATTGCTCTCTGGAGATGCCTATCTCTTTCATGGAACCTTGGATAACTGGAAACAACTCCAGCTGCCCCAGTTAAATGCTTAAGAGTTAAGCAGGATGAATCCTGTCCCTGTCCTAAGCACTTCCCACTGAAACACAAATGTTTTTCAAATGGTCTTTAAAAGTAGAGATATATAATAAAATCTTTCTTACTTGCTCTTTGCTGGAAAAAAAACCATTACCAGTTCAGAAAACAGGTTGGGGCATGTGATTTATGGGGCACAATGAAGTCCCAAGTCTTCAATGACCAATTTACACAGCTGAAGACTGGGTCTTTTGCCATGAGATGTTTCCTGGATTGATATTTCTTAAGAATAAATTATTTTAGCAACTTTTTCCTATTATTTTTCAGATAGTAATTTATCCCTTTTTTTGGCTATGCAAAAGAAAAAACATTTTTGAAAACAATAAAGTACTAATCTCTGAAATTCTCTACAAATTAAAGCCATATTGTGCTGTGTCTCGGTTGATGCTCAGAAGAACATAGAACATTGATTTAAAATATTCTGTCTCTCCCAATCCAGGGATTGGGTTTTTTTGCATCTGATTGACTGTGGCACTTTGGTCAGTAGTATGTAAGAAAATGATTTCTGGAGAGACTTCTTATGCACAGATTCTAAGCTACAGACTTATTCTGCAGTCAAGACAAGACTGCATGAATCACCTTTTCTTCCTACTTCTCTTTTTCTCTGGTACTTCAAAAAGATCTGTTTCTCTCACAGATCCAGAGCTTGGGAATTCACATTCTTTACAGTAGTTCTGTGTTCTTATGTATTGACTTTCTTTACTTCTATTGCCTTCACATAAATGTTTGGCAATATACAACTATTTTTAAGAATTTACTGGATGACCAGACATTAGTACTAATGCTATATTCAGAGATTTTCTATAATTTTCACAAGGATAATGAGAACCTATGAATAGGCTAATCTAAATACACATATGTTATATTCTGATAAACATTTTGTGAGTTTCAAAGATGAGAGATATCTCTCAGTTAACCTATTGGTAATGCTACAGTTAAATTTCAGAGATTACAAGATCATGCATGACAACAAAGCTGTGACTAATTCACTTCAGCTCAGGTAGCTGCATTCCAGATCAGTGATAAGTGCGCTGGTTTGCTGGGGTTTTTTTCTGGGTAGAGAAGTTTTTTTCTGGGTAGAGAAGTTTTTTCAATTATTACCAGTATTTTGAACTGTAGGCAAAGGCAAAATGAAAACTCAAATTTCAAGGGAGACATACTTATTAGTATTCCCATTTAAATATAGCTGCTCCATTTAAATAGTCACAGTCTACCTAAATGCTACCTGAAAACCTATGCAAAACAGAGGTTTTTTTCAAGGTATAATTAACTGCCATGCCTGTATTTGACACTGTGGTTGAATTCTAATTAAATCTGAACAAAGCAAACAACCAAACCAAAAAAAAAGAAAAGGTTTAGGTTTTGGTAGAGAGGAACAGTTCAGTGAAAAGTTGCTATCATCCACTAGAACTTTATTTAAACCAGTAAGGGTTTGCAAGGTGCCCATTAGCAGAGGGGGCTTCAATCACACAGTCTTCCCCTCCCCTCCACACCCTGTGCTGTACAAGCCTTTACTTCTGCACTGGGGGATCTTCTGTACAGCCTGCCCAACAAGGATCTGCTTGGCACAAAGACTGAGGTCTGCCTGGGGAAACTCTAGGTAAAATGACTCTGAAGAAAAGGGTCTTATTAGAGGCTTCTTTATTAGAATGCCTATTAAAATGCACGATAATGTCAGGGTCTTATAACCTTGTGATATAAGGCTATATCATTACTCTAATTTCAAAATAAGAGGTTACTCTACTGTCATCCTTCTTGGGCTTTGTATATTCTGTCTATGCATAAGATCTTAAATCGCTCATTTGATATTGTTGGTATTTGCTGAGTAAATACTTTTAGAAATCTACCCAAGGCACAATAACTATAAATATCCTATCAGGCAACGAAAGAGTTAAATACTGTGTTGGACTCAAAGTAGAAATTACTGTATCAGCTGAAGTCTATGTCAAATACGATGTGATTTGCAGAGCTTCACGTGAGAATGTCAACCTTCTTTGTTCCCCTTTGTAGTTTAGTGACAGTGACTTTTTACCGTCTAGCAGCAGTGTCATGAATATTCCCAGGAGTAGGTGGATGGCATATTCATTGAGAGCTGTACAGTGGATTGCATACAAAACCAACAATATTTTTGAATAATGTTAGTAAAACTGTGATATATCTGCCACCACTTTCCATATTTTAAACTCATTTGTCTCCATTTGAATCTTAGCTATGCTTATCAGAAGTTCTTCTTTTAGCTATGATAGCATTATTTTCCCAGAAAAAATCTCTGAATTTGTTGAAAGAAATACATTTTAACCTGAAATAACCCCCTTGCTATATAAACAAGTGAAACAGCAGCAAAAAAGCTTAATTGATCTTACATATATTTTTGTTCAAAATAAGTGTCCTTTGGGTCAATTAGCAACCTCAAATGTAGCATCCACAGGAACTCTGAAAAAAGCAGGTTCCGTCTAAAGAAGACATGAATTGTCTGTCCAATCTGACAATCTATATAAAAACCATTTAGCAAAACCAAAATGATCCAGTTCTGGTTTACTCTGTAATTTAAGACATTATAACGAGAAATCACTACAGTAGTGGTTTGGCAGATAAATACAAGGAAGGGACTCGTGGTTTTAATGTAAACCTGCAACACAGGAAAAGTGTTTTCTATTTTTGGTCTGGGCACTGACTTCTTCAGGACCCACGGATGATTTACACTTCCTGAAAGGTGAGTGTCCAGGGATCCCAGCAACTTCATCTGAGATGCGGTCACTCACCATTTCTGAAAAAAATCCCTCGCCTTCTCTATAATTTAGTTTTTCTGTCTACGAAATGATGCTTTGAGATGGTCAGTTTGGGGTTGAGCACCCATTATTTTACTTCTTTCTAACAGTTCACCCAGGGCACATGAGTAGAATAAAATGGGCACAATAGTAAATAAAATCTTCACACAAAATTCCACTATCTATTATTATCACTACAAACATATGACGTGCTGTTGATTCCCTCCTAAAAACTTCAGTGCTGTTTTCAGTCGTTGCTCATAGCAGTGGGTTTATGTCCTTTCAGCAAGCTTGTACTTCAGGAATGAAGCCCTTCTCCCAACTCCTCAGAAGAGCAATTGAGAAATGATGCATTAGGATTACAATCGTTTATAGTAATTAGGTGAAATGGTGCATTAGGGTTACAATCACCCTCTTGTGAACATCTTTCATGTCTGAATTCTCTAGAACAGATCTTTCTTAGGATAATACTTCTTATAGCAATTCTTTAATACAATTTTGTTTTCAGTGTTCAGTTCATATATATGCCATACATATGGTATCGCACATTTACAAACACATACCCACGCTATCACACACACACAGAATGTAGGTGCATTTGTAGCTGTACACATATAAAAACGTTTAATTTTAGCTAGTAATGAAAAATGGAATATCTCTGGAGTACCTATTCTAGCTTTCTGATCAATTTTGCTATATATACAGGATTATTTAATCTGCTAGAAATTAATTTACATTAAACTATTAATATAACTCCAACACAGCAACCTATGACAACAGATGAGTATCTTGTCAGTACCTAGAAATCTTTCTGTTTGATGTTCCTTTCTCAAGATTCTCATCTGTATTTTGAGGTGTCAATGGTAAAATTACAAATACAGACCATTTTGTCAGTTTTGAGATTTTAAAACTTCCTCCTCACCCTCTCAAAAGACTGTCACAGCCGTAGTTACCCTGATCAGCAAACATCTTAAAATACGGAATAATATTTTTTAAATTGTGAAACACTTACTGCTAAAACATAGTCTAAATCACTTCAGTGGTTGATATAAGTCTCCCCAGAGGAAAATATTATTAATAAATGTAATTAATTTGGTGAGGCAATATATAAAAAGATATGCAACAGTGAACTCATTAATTTCTGTTGAAATAATTATTTACAAATATTCATCTGTTTTCCCAAGACCTATTAATGAGATGGAAAAAAAATGTTTACACTGTATGATTGGCTGAAAAATAGCTACAGGCTTTTCCCTTCAAAAATAGTACTCTTTTTCATGCTTTGAAACAGAAATGCTAACTTGATTGCACCTGAGTTAATGCAAAAAACTGCAGCTTTCAGTCAGCCCAAATTACTCATAGATTTACATAAAAATTATTAAACAACTTAGGCTAGAAAATGAATACTTTTCAGAAAAATGCCATTTTGTCAATTCATTTTAAAGTAATATCTTCATTGGTAAGGTTGCCTACAGCTAATTTTTGAAAGGGTTGAAAATTTAATTAAGTTTCAGTTTGTTATGCCTGAGATATATTTGCATTTGTTTCACCAAGAGAATTTTTGTTGATTCTATATAATTTAAACACTTTTTTCTGTAAATCTTGTGTTGTTTTCATGGTGTTGCAGCTTAGGCTATTTTCTGAGAATCTTTTATCCCTGTTTTCTAGACTTTCCTTAAAGTAAACTGCTCCATCAATAACATGCAATAGATGAGAAAGAGCTCCTTTGGCTAATGCTTTCTTTCAGAAGGTATCAATTTACTAACTCCATAGAGAATTTCTGCATAGATTGAAAACCTCAACACTCTCAAATGTTGAAACCCAACATGTGAAAAGCATATTTCAATTGTATCCTTTCACCATCGTTCTCCAAAATATTCGTTACACATAATTCTGTCTTTCCATTCAGTGACTACTGTGAGCTGACAGTATGAGAGTTTCTTTCTTTTTTTTTTTT
>VZRS01006715.1:272669-283745 GCA_013398055.1 Ifrita kowaldi
TTCCCTTTATGGACTACTGTTGGTTTACAGGTTTGGGTTTTTTTTTTTTTTTTTTTTTTTTTTTTTTTTTTCATTTTGGCTTCCTGCTACATGTTGCCAATTTTCTGGCATTTGCTCAGATAATTTTATTTGGGGAATGTTGACCCAAGATCAAATCATGTTAATGGGCTTCATCAAAGGTGAGATTCAGTTGCCTAAATGCAGGCACCTCATTTTTACCCATTTTTACCCTCTAGGGTATCCAGAATATCTGCAAAGAACTGGCAGATAGGTCGTGGGCCCCTCAGGATACCCATGCCTTTCTGGAGAGCCTGATGAAGGTCTTAGACACATCCTTAGAGGAAAACCCTAAACTAAGGAAGAAACAACATCCCCAATTGTTTTCTTGCAACATATATTTTTGAATCTCTTACTGAAAATGCACAATGCCATAATTTTGTCTGTTTGGCAATGTGTAATTATATTTTTAAGGTTCTTTGTTGATTCTTTAGATTTTAGTCTTATTTAAGGAAATGCAATCCCTATGGAAGCACTCAGATCACATTTAATGCTGATGTCAGTGATGACATAGATACTAGAGCAAGCAATAAAATAGAGAATCTCAGTAACATGGATTTCACCATGTTTATAAAATAAAACAGAACCTTCACAGTCTCTTTACAGTCAATCTTCCCCCCTAAAATTTTTCAGCATTACGAGGTCATATAGTGAGACAGTGCTGTAGGATTGTGTTCACTAAAACAGAAAGCCACAGTTACAGAAAGGTTTATGTTAGTAAAAATAAAACAAGACACAAGAGAACTGTTTGCAGATAAAGTATCATTAAGTCACTTATCCATAAAGGCAGTAAGTGACAGCAATAGAAGGTAGAAAACAAGAGATCAGGGTGTAATAAAAGTAAGCCACACTATTTTTGTAGAGTTTCAACATATGTACTGTATGTTTTATGAATTTTAAGCATGAATGGAATTCTGTGCTTTCCTAATTGGGGCTTCAGATTGGCTATGGGCCAGTCAGGACTATAGGGACTCAAAGGCTAATAACATTACAAACCAGTCTATGTTCTACACTGCTCACTATCCACTTTTAGAAAATGAGCAGAAAATTTGGGACAGCCATGGTGTGTGGAAGTTTTCTCTTGACATTTGAAGCTAGATGCTATATATGTCTTGTTTTTGTGTCAGTTAATGCAATTTCAAATATTCCGCCAAAAAAGTAATGGGTTTTGAATTTTAGGCTGACAAAAGCAAACCTGTATTAAAGATGCCAATAACTCTGAAAGTGGGTATAGACTTTACCAGAAAATTTGGGGTTGGGATTTTGATGAAGATGATGTATAAATAAAAAGAAAGTAGGTTCTTGGAGATGCATTCTGTTTATCCAAAGTAATAAGACTTGAAGGGGTACTAGAGGTATTAAATACTAAAACTGTTGTAGTTGTAAGGTTTTTTTTAATGCAGCTATTTCTTAAATGCCATTTCAGAGCATTGATTTTGTCTTAAATCCAGCTGTCATTGGAATCAAGGAAACTCAGTTTCCAGAAAAATGAAAATTCATGCAACCAGAAACAGCAAGATTATGAACTTTAACAGTTTATAAAAATTACAAGTATTTTCATGAGCAGCAAAGCTAACAAACCAATTTCCTACATCTTTATATCTTATGGATGGCTTATCCATTGTCTCACAAGGTTTGATGTTCACGGCAGTTTTCTCCCACACAGAATATTTTCTGTCTGATAAATTATTTCAGTTCATGTAACACAGGATACTTTCACGAACTTAATCCTACATACAACACACAAACCTGCAAACAGCACAAATCTCATAACTGTCAAATCCTTAGGAACTTAATTTTATGCATCTAATCACACACACATTTGTTCTTCAACGTCTGACCCTAATTTTAATTCATTGTGTTGCATTGTAACTATACCCAAGTTACTTCTGGGTTTTCCAAATCAGTCTCTTGAATAGTGTTCTTTAGAGAGCTAAAACAATTTTGGCTGATTGCAGTACATTGTTTATAGTAAAGATCACAGTAAAGAACAGGACGGAAAAGAAATACACGTTTTAAATTTTTTTTTTTTTCACTAAGGTGTATTCAAATAAAAAGTAAAATCTGAAAAAGCTAAAATGCTGGAAATGGAAAATACTGAAGGTGCAGCCAAGGCAGTCTCCTGTGGCTCTCAGATAAACAGCATTTGTCCTAAGGCTGGAGGACTTAATTGCAAAGATCAACAAATAGCTCTTCCCTTTTCTTACTGTAGCATACTCTCAAAAATGTTAATCAGTTGGATTTTTTCACTGACTGTGGCTGTTTAGAACAATACAACACAGGCTATGTCCTGTACATCGTGGTGGAGTTCCAACATGAAAGCTAGGAGCAAAAAGCCCTCTTGGAAGGTAGAACAAAGATGGAAAAGTCAATTTTAATTTAGACGTTAATGTAATTATCCTGTGGATATCATCTGTAAACACGTATCAGGGATATGGCTATGCATCAGTAGGAACAATGGCAATGAGTAAAACAGTATCAGCAGAGACTCACTGCTGAGCCATTCATTTGGCATTCAGATACAGCAGGGGCAGGCCAAAGTATCGTTTGGGAAATGATACTTCAGCCAGCACACAATGACATTTTCAATCTTCTGCCTGCTCCATCCTGCCCTGAACTTCTCATTACGCCTCCCATTTAGCTCATTCAGATTGTATTACTGGTAATGCTAATATTTCCATATTTCCTCCAAAGTACATTTTAAAGCAATTATTAGAAGCTAGCTTCCTATTTCACTTCTCATATCAAAGTCCATCATTTTAATATAATTAAAAAATCCATTGGCAGTCAAGGCATGCCACAGACGGAACACTAATCAATTCATATTTTCCTGATGAGAGCTATGTTTCTGCTCAATTTTGACCTGAAGAAAGTAAGAAAATGGATAAAATAATTAACCCTCCCCTGTGTTCCATGAGATCGGGAAGAGATGACAGAGTATGAACAGGCATTACAACTTGAGAGATGCAGAAACAGCACAATGACTACTCGGAACATGGCAATGACACAGAAGAAGATGACAGGATTAATTACATCCTCTCCACATGATCTCACAAATCTTCTCTTTCTGGAAGCCTCAAGAATTGTTAATTTGAAATCTGAAAGTTTGGTGAATTTTGCAGGTATTTCTGGTTTAGCTTACAAAGAAAGATAAATCACAAATTCTTCAGCTGTCACTGAAAGGCAGCACACAATGTTGTGCAGGGGTTTTTTTTAAAGTTTCACTATATTTGCCTTTCAAAATCCCTGTTGTTTTCATGTGTGGGAAAATATGCAATCAAGGAACAGGCAGTTAAACACTGAGTAAACTGATACCAGTAATAAATCTTGTGTATACAGAATGAATCTTAAGCCTCGGGTAAAATAGTAATACATTACCTGATCAGATACAGAAACAATCAAGTAGGATGACACAGAGTAAAACAAATCCTGGAAATACTCAATGAAAAAGTTTATAAAATGAGCTCTTTTCTTTAGTGTCTTGAAAATCAGGATATCAGAGTTAGAGTTGAAATGAGTCAGGCTAAAACATCTATGAGAACTGAGATTCCTGGAGTCTCTGTGGGCAGATCAGGACACTTAAAAGAAGTGGGCCAAGCATCAAGAAAGGAGTATATAGTCAATATCATTAACAATCATGGCTTTACCACTGGCTTCCCACTTTTAATTATAAAGAGATAAGAAAACAGTCAAACTTGAGGAAAAAAACCCTTTTATTCCACTATTTAGACAGCTGTAAACTTTTCAATTCATACTCTTAAAGCAAGTTCCAAATGAAAAACAACTCATGAGCTGCTTCCCAATTCACAAATAGAGCTTCCAGGAGAGGGCTCCAAAGCAGCACTAGTACTCAAGGGAAACTGCCCAAACGTCACTGTCCCACTTTGAGAAACAGTTAATTAGTTTTAGATTAATTATAGGTCACATGCCCTCCTGCCTAAAAATTTGAGTGTGACTTACACTAAGATGGAAAAATGAAAGCTATGAGCTAACATGGTCTGTTAATGTTTTGACTTAGAAAAATATAGCTAAAATGGAAATATGAAAAAAAAATGGATAAAAATTGTAGTAAACTCTCATTACTATTTTAAATAGCATAATATATATATATAAATAATATAAATATATATATAGATAACATAAAGATGATTGTGTAATATAGAATAAAAAAACAATTATGGCCCATATATTTTCCTAAGACATACATTTCTGTGTAAACAAAAGCTGACCAGTTCTTCTAAGGAAATAGCGAGTAACTAGACTGTGGTCAACACTTCAGCAACTGGAAAGAGGGAAGACCAAGGGATCCAGATATGCATACGAGATACTTGAAGAGTTTCTAACTACTGACCAAATCAAAATAATAGTTAAACATTCAAATGAAATATAACTTCAAGTGCTTCAATGTTAAACATTTAAATGAGATCTAGCTTTAATTGAGATGAAATATTTTAAAGTATGCCATTTTTTCCTCACTAATTCTATTACCATTGAGTTTAAGATTTGTTTCAAGGGTAGGTATTGACTGGCCAGAATTTGCACTTAGGATATTCAGTCTTAGCCAAACAAAGAACATTTAAATTTAAATTTTGTTAGATGTTGAGTGTTTTGATTCTGTATTTAATTTAGGCCCGGCATAGCATCAGATTCAAGCGGAACAAGGATTTAGGTTTGAAATCAGGATCTAGGGTTTGGCTCTGTCTCCAATTAATTGCGTAAAGCTGGCTCAGGGATTTTTAAAAGTCTCTGCTGAACATTGTGAAAGATGGATGAGGTGAAATTCCCAGGCACAAAATATAGAGAAGTGTAATATGTTACTGTATAATGTACTAAACTCAAAGACACAGCTTATTCCACTCAGACACAGCCAAAAGAGCCACTGATGCCAAAAATCCCAAGGAAATATAAGGTTAGTTTTGAATTTTTTGGTTTACTTCCAAATATTTTCCATCTTCAGGCACACAACTAGCCAGAGCCTATAAAAAGTGCAGAAACCTAAACACTGAGCCTGCCATGCTGACCTCCCATTTGTAACACCCTTCATGTGATGGGAAAGGTTTCTCCATGCAGGCCCTCCAGCCTCTGGAGCTGCAGGGGGTGACTGTCTGCTGGACCTCACAGTGAATTTGTCACAAGAATGTACATAGCAGCTTGTACAAGCAGGCCACAGGGCTTCTCATGAAAGCAAAATGGGACACAAAATGTTCATGCCTGTCATACATTCATCTGTGAGCAACTGCTCAGAGGTGCAAATTTATGTCAGCTGATGCCTGAAGCAAGAGAAAAGCTTAGTCCCTGACCTGGACTTGTGTCCTTCAGGAACAGTATTTCCCTGTCTCTCCAAGGAGTATTCTTGTCCATACACTTCTCTAGTCTTGAGGAAAGTGCTATTTATATATTTTGGGGTCTTCATGACAGACTCATCTAGTTTTCAGGTGGCACATTTCAAGCGAGTTACTGTACTTCAGTGTTTTGAAAACTCCTTGTAGCAACAAGTATAACAGATGTCCTCCAAGACTGGTTTGTGAAGCATGTGCATTTTATTAATGTTTATCTCATGATTTACAATGCCATACACAATGCTGTGTTACTGAATGGGTGATCTACTAGTCAAAATGCTGAATTTTGAAGAAAAGATACAGATGTTACCATTACAAAAAAAACCCCAACCAAACAACAAAAAAAAAAAAGCCAGCCAAACCAACCCCTTAAAAAACCCCCCACAACTATGTTTTTTGAAACGTATTTCCTGATTCTCATGAATCCCAAGGTTCATTAATAGAGTCTAAGAAACCTAAGGCATGTTTTTGGGAAAGCAGCTATTTCTCTTCAGATGCTTCCAGACTTAAAACCTGACTCATTTAAAATGGTTTTGGATTTTCTCAGTTTGTCTGGTCAACGATCTATAAGGGCTGAGTTAATCCATCTGAACCCTTCTGCTCATTCCAAATGCTATTTAACTTTTTGATCTGACAGTTTAATGCTGACCCATCACAAAATATATGTTCCCACAGAAAACAAACATTTTTCGTATTAGCAATAGAGACAACTTCAAGGGATGAGGTTATCATGAGGCAATTATACCCCAGAGGGATTACAAGCACTTATATCATGATAACCTTATCTTTAGTGTGCCTTATTAAATAATTACAAGACTACCACAACCAAATATAAATACCCATAAGATTCCTGGCCGTGGGCTTATCACTAAATAAAGGTAAATGTTTATGTGAGCCTGGAAACCTCTACCACTTCTGCTAAAGCATCTAAACAAATCTCAGCTTTCTATTTAAATGACGGCAAATGCTTAATGTTGAGCTGGTCTTGCTCTAACAGGATGTTTGCCATTAGAGTGTGACTTGCACAGAACACCGAGCCCTTTCTCAAAATGTGCGCAACTTTTTAGATTGGAAAAGATCCCTACAGGTTCACTCACTACACTAAGAAGCCCTGCCCAAGTCCTCTGATGTGTATAGGCCTGTGCTGATAGAGTTTATATTAAGAAAGGCTCCAACTCAGGAAATCATTCTTCACCGTTTTGTTTCCAGTGCTGCTTTCAATGTCTGTGCTGTCAGTTGCTCTCTAACAAACCAAGCCTCTTCATTCGAACCTGTAGAACTGTGTCAGAACTATGCAATAGTTACTCCTGGAAAAGTAGAAAAAAACATTTCCTATGCATACATATTTGAATTTCAAAACCATTGAATTTGTTCATGTTCACAAACCTTTCCTCTTCACTTGCAATTAAAATATTAGTGACTGAATTTGCTGGCAAAACCAAATTTTGAGCTTCAGCAATCTAATGCTCACCAAAAATAAATTAACAACAATACTTGATAAATTCACCCTGTACTAGTTGATTTTATGACCGCAATTAAACAAGAAAATAAATTTCTAAATCATCCCAAATACTGATTTTTAATGTGTCCAACCATGTAGTTATATTTCTTTTGAAAAAAATACTTCTTTCTTACATTATGCTAACAATGCCAGTAAAAGGCGATAGTAATAAACCACAGTATAAACAACGTCTCTAGGCTACTCCAGTTCAGTAGTGAAATTCAGATGCAACATATTTCCAAACTACTTACAGAAAGAGATAAATGTCATGAGCAAGTCACAAGAACTGGGAATAGTAAATCAATCTGAGAATGGCTGGCACTGATAACAGACTAAGTAAAAGCTGTTTGCGGCAAAAGTTTCCCATGTTCCATGGTGTACATAAACCAGTAGATTTTACAGACTGTACAATGAGAAGCAGATTAGGAGCAGAATTCCTTTAGCTATCCCACAGGCGGGAGTGGGGAGGAGAGAAAACTATTCTCATAAATGAGGAACATGGAAAGGGAAAAATAGTTCATGTTCTCTTACAGAGCACAAGAAGCATGAAAGTGTCACGAAGCAAGTGTTTTATTGAATGGAGAAGGGTCTCAAATGTGTTTTTATGTCTTCAGTAGTTTATATCAGTAGATGCTAACACAATTAACCATGTAACCCTAGGAAAAAAACTTCTAAATGGTGGGAATTTGCCCCAATAAGCTGTGAAAATTTAACCTGGTTGAAATTTAAATCAAGGTAAAATTATTTGACCCCTCTTGGTTTCCTGTCAACAAATCACTGCCTTCTGGGCATGTGACATACATGAACTTTTCAAATAGTTCAACATGTTGATACATTTCCCACATCCAGTAGTGATTTGAGATAAAATGTAACTATTTTATCACCTCCAAGTATAGATCCTACTTGTTAAAATGCACACAAGTTTGCACTTAAAATCTGTTCTGTACCCAAATGTCCACTTTTTAAAGTACAAATGCTTATTCCATTCTAAGACAAATCTGGTTAGAAGAGGGATATTTATGCATTGTATTTGTTTATCATAAATCCACTGTGCCTAGAACTGATCAACATATCCTTCTTTAATTGCTTACAGACTGACAACTACCGGTGTATTAATCATTCAGCTTGCTCAGTACAACAATGCAATTTACAGGTCTGTCATCCCTTGTGTCCACTTGTTTTGCTTACCAAAAATAACTCATAGTGTAACAGCAATAATTCTGCCCAGGTTGTTTTGGATTTGTCTTTTTTTTCTCCCCCAGTTTCTTGACTAGATTCTACTGCAAGGAGACCTCAGAAATAACTGACTCTTTTGCTTATGTGTTCAACATCACATAAGGAGTGTAATAAAGCTTTCCTTGCCTGGAAAACAAAATATTTTCTTATTATTCCTTTTAAGGGATAATTCTGTTTGATTTGAACTAAGATTCCTTAACCTGGGTCATAATCTGATGGTCTTCGTATCCCCTCCATGCATACAGTAACAACATTTCCTTATTTATATCATTCTGGAAAGCTCACTTACACCAATAGTAGTCCAATTTCAATTGAGATTCAGCGGGAGAATGTCCAGTTGACACTGATATGAAGTACTGAGGAGTAAGGTGCGATTTATTAGCCTGTGACTTTTCATGACTTAACTCTTCCGTGTCTGCAGTAGACCTGTAGCAAAGAATAGCAGCTGCTAATCTATATGTCTTAAGTAAAACTTGCAGAATTTTGTGTTATGGATTTGACATCCTTGCAGGTCTAATTTGGCTAGTTCATAGTCTGAATAAGCAGCATCTGCATAGGTGTGTCTCTGTAAAAGGAAACATTAATTTTCTGATGGCTTTTAGCAGTAATACGTGATCATGACTTCTGTTGGCTCAATTAACTCTGGCTAGCGAAGAATAAAAGTTTTTCCATTTGCAGCTGCCTATCTGATGGAAGAGTAGTGCCATTCACTTGCCTGGATAGGCTCTTTGACTGGTATCTGTAATCTCTTCAGGTTGATGATGCAACTCAAACTATATTTGCCCTATTTATGTAACCATTTTCCTCAGAGCAGCCGGCAGCAGGTTGAGAAAGGGAATTAACTTGGTAGGGGCATTCATGTAGTAACTGTAGTGAAAAAAACTTCACCAATAAATAGAAAAAATGCACTTGAATCCACAAAAAAATCAAAAAACCAAACAAGTAAAGTACTGCATGGCTACCTAGCTGACAATGTCCATTTAATCACTAAAACTTCTAATGTATATTTTAAGAAACCAACATTAAAGTAGGACAATTTATTTTGGATGATGCATAATAAACACATTAAACTTTCAGCACGGTGCCTTTCACAATTCAGTCAAATATGGATTTTTTCTGTGTTAGCTGCATATTTAGTTCTTTAAAGAACATCCAGTTTCAATGCGTTTCTGTTTTTACATTCACTAGAGACCTGTGCGAGGATCTGGAGTAGATGCATGAAACATTCAGGACCAAATGGACCAAAAAGATTACAACACTAAGGAGGACACCTAAATTAAACATTTACTCAGCAATGATGTAATCTTGCCAACAAACACACACAAAAAGATGGTTTAAAAAGGGAAAAGATTACATCCAGTCTCACAGTTTTTGAAAATGAGGGTTGTGAAACAATTTCAGAATATTTATCAGCTAATAATGAGTGCAGGCATTGCAAGATACTTTATGCTTTTAGACATCTATTTTGATTTCTAATGCAGCTGTTTATGTAAGTAACTATTCATCAGTGTGAATAAAATGTTTTTAACCTGTCTCTTCAAATTTTGGTCATTACAGTATAACAGCTCACACTTTCACTCAAAGGGAGCATTTTGTATAAAATTTATAACAAATTAGTGGTTTTGCAAACATCACCAGATGCTTGCCTCCAGAGCATATATGTGCTGGTTACCTGCAAGATAAACAATCATTCTCAATTTCAACAGTTTGTAGTTTCAAGACAGTTCATTTTTCAGTATTACTGAAGTACAGATTTAAACACGTATAATACACATACTTAAAGCTAGATTTTTAGGAAGACTAATACTTAAAGTGATTAAGCTGCCAAACTTCTTCATTTGAGCTTGAAAGGGGTGCTGGGTCATCTGAAGTTTGAGCTTTGAAGGGGCTTGCTAAGAAGTTTTGAAAATCTGGAGATGAACTCAAAAAGTGTGGCTAAATTTATACTTTTACACTAGGGTATATGGAACGGTGATTGCTGCAGGACCTGTGCCTGAGTTTAATCTAGCTTTAATTTTTAATACATTACGGATGTGATTTTTAATTTGTGTATTTAAATTATCAGGCTTGTTTAACTTAAAACAGTAAAAGTTAGCTAAACTTACAATCTCCTTCACCTGGAATCCATCCTTATGGACCTGGTTTTTTTGCACCCCTTGCTTAAAGGCATCATTAACTTGGACAGAAAACTCCACTTAGCCCAGAGCAACAGCTTCCAGTGCTCAGCACTATGGGTCCAAATGATCTCAAACCCCTTCACAGAACCAGTGATGTGTTTTGTCACCTGACAGATGGATCACAAATTAGGTGGACGATGTAAATCTGACTACCTATTTTGGTATCAAGTGTTGTAGTCTGGAGGTAATACTTTTATGCAAGAAGAGAGTCAATTCCATTATTTACAGGAGACTGTCAGAGTCACTACTGGATTTAAATCAGAGCTTTAGTCATGGAGTTTTTACTCTTGAATTTGCCAGAAATTTGGCCACTCTTCCAGGTGTTTGGGAAATACCTTTATATTTATTAGATTCAAAACATACTATCTCAGATTAAACCAGAGAGAAGTATCGGAACATTCATGCATCTCCTGCAGTTGAAGCAACCTATCTCCCCAAGGCCAAAAGAGCCAGAACTTCCTTCTGTCCACCCTGGCAAACATTAATTCTTATTGTCAACTCTTCTGTTCTTTATTTGCTACTGAGCTTGGATACTTTAACATATTTCATCCCCTGTGGCCTAAAACTGTTAAATGTTTTAGCATATCAACAGAGAGTGTATAGGGAAAGTGATTTGATTACTAAGTGATGATTGTCATTACAGCAGTCATTGTTATCAATCATCTCTCTTCAGAAATAAAAAAAACCCCTTTCAAATCTCAGTAGCTGATCAGATTAAAAAGACATAGAAGGACACTATTGACACATATTCCTCACCCCAAAAAAA
>VZRS01006715.1:283776-392128 GCA_013398055.1 Ifrita kowaldi
AAAAGAAAATTCTTCTATATATAGTCCATGGCAGGTTAAAGAATACATTTGTCTTGAGTACTGGATCTGCTAGTGCAAGTATCAGATCTGGTAGTACAAACACGAAAACAAAGGTTGCCTAATTTATTTTCCTATGAAAGGTAAACTGGTACTGTATTTGTACCCCAAAGGAGTGAACAGTTGATTAAAACCAGCCTTCATATTTTTCATATGTTTTTGGATCTTTTAAATACACATGTGAAAACAACACTTCATAAACTCTGTTGTAATTTAATGACAATTAAATCCCTTTTCTCTTATTAAAAAAAAAAAACACAAAACCTTAAATGAATTCCTTCATGTTCTACTATTGGGTTAGCAACTTCACACTCATGCAATGCTGTTCAAGCCTTTTCATGCCTCACCTAGCAGTAGTAATTCAATTCAATGACTCTGTTGTACTCCACATTGCAGAATGTCAGAATGTGTTTCATGCAATGTCAGTCATGTGCTAATTTGACAAATTATTTCAGATTCAAATAGTGAGAATTCCTTTGAGAATATTTAAGCCCAAAGCCCAAAATACACATTTGCTTCCTAAAACTCATATTTTTTAACCCCAGAACTAGAATGAGCAATGCCAATTTCACTACAGATGTCAATCAAGTAATGTGGGGATTCTTGACCTCCCTTTCAGGAGGAAAATATACCCACAGCTTACAGACTGTTTGCTCAAACATCAGAGGACATTACTAGTTTTAGGATACTGAAAACTCCAAGCTATGAAGAAATATTCTCCCTTCATACTAAACCCATGACATCTGAACCCACCTCTACCTCCCTTTAAAAGTTACGAGAATTTCATATTTTTAATTTTTTAGTGTGGTCCAAAACTTACTAAAGTCAAATATAAAATTTTTAATTCTGAAAGACATATTGATAATTTTGTAGGAGGAAAGGAGCTTTTTTTCTATTACTAATTGCTAACTCACAATGCTTGTTTAAGAAGGAAGTTTTGCACACTTCATCGACCTCTAATTTAGCTTTCCTCAGTTATTGATAGCAAAAACCATCATAAATGTTTAAGTAAAATCACAAAAGAGCCTCAGACTTTCAAAATATGCTAAACATCTTAAGCCATAGACTCTTTGCCAAGGCAGTTAAATCTTCCTAAAATAATTTCCTTTTCTGAAGAAAAGATGTATCTGAAATAGAGACAAACTGGATAGGAAGTGGAACCTACTTGCCAATGGACACAACAAATTTATAAATTGGTGGATTTGTATTTTACGGAAGTTAAACAATTCCTTGAGGAGGCAAGAGCACAAGGGTGAACTACAGAAAGGCAGTTTTCATAATAATGAATACATTTTAACTTGCTCATAGCACCATGAATCACCTTTCAAATTTTGGCACTATGAGCAACAACTGCACAGCCACAAGCATTACTTCTCTCAGAGCCATTGATTCCACATACAGCACTTATATCATCCAGCAGCATGACCCTGAAACACGTGTCATGGGATTTATATCAGATGTTAACATGTAGGAAGTTTCATAGCATAATCAAAAATTGAGACCTGTAAAACTAACCTTAAACAGCACTGACAGATCTGTTGTCCATTCAGTTCACTCTCACCTCATGAAGCTAAGTACAATCACACATATTTAAAAGATCTTTTAAAGATGATAAACACCACAAAAGTGTTAAAAAGCCCACTAGGGAGCCATCAATTTGAAGAAGGGAATTTAAGAGAAAGCATACATGTATATGTATAAAAAAATCTCAGCTAGAGGGAGCATATGATATATATCTAGCATAATCTCTCCAGATTTGTAAAAAACCTCACACATCAGACTGAAGGGAAGTTGGTTTCCTCCAGCAGACAGAGCAGCTGGACATGTATAGTTATAGAAGTTCTACCTTTTGTGGATGGAATATATTACATGATGAGAAATATTTGCTTTTTCACTAATGACTTATACCTGATTACAATTGCCCCCTATTAGAATCTTATTTTCTAAATATGGCTATTTTCAAGGCCACCTTTAAAAATAATGATAAAAAAGTTTACTTTGACATAAGTTTTTGAAACGTCCTTTTCTGCTCATCACTATCCATCATATTTTTTTAGGGTCAGGATGTGTCACATATGACATAACTCAATGTGACATTATAGTTCATAACCTAATATACTCCACTGAGTGATACTGTCCAATGAGTTTGTGCTAGACCTGTAGAGAGCAGTGTACCAAATAAGCAAACTGGGTAATGAACAAAACCTTCAGAAGTCCTCAGATGGTGGCTGCACAGTTCCCTGTGAGGACTTGATCTTCATTTTTTGCCTGAAGGAATAGTCAAGGAAAGTAGAAATTCAGCACATTTAGAATCACAAAAGGCCAGATTTCCAGGATTTATTCAGTCAGCAGTAGGGATAAAACTTTTATAGGAGGATCCACAGCTTTTGGTTGATTAACTGTGAAAATCCAACAAGGCCTTACTCAAACCTTTCCACCTCCAAGTCTTTCTGCAAAGGGGAGACAGATTTCCCTGTGCATTTAGCTTGCATTATGGTTTCTAATTTATGCATAAGGAAAATGTCACCGAACCTATCCCACAGTTGCCTCACATGTTCCCAGTCTCTTAAATGGGATTCCAGATTTATTCAGACTACGGACAGGCAGCAGTGGGAAAGCATGCCATGCTTTCTATAATTCACCAGCCTAGACACAGAGAGACTCATCTTTGAAATAAAAGTTTACGTTTGGAATATCTCCAAAAGGAGCAAAGGAACAACAAGATGATGGATCATTCTAGACAAACCTCACAGAACAAGGAAAGTTTATGTAGACATTTCAATAACAAGGACTTCTAGGTTGCTCACCTTTATTCTTGAGAGCAACACCAGAGTTACCAGAGTGATTCTGGCAGGACCAGAGTTACAGCCATGCAGTGATCATAGCTAGGTTAAATTTTTCACATAATACAACTGCAGCATCCAACAGCTCCTACTGCATCACCTGAAGCTAATTTTCCCAAAGGTTATTTCAGTATCTGCTGAGATAGACACTTCTGATCAGGTAACCACTGATCTTGTTGTCTAATAAACAACAAGGCATTTCTTAGCTTATCAGAAGTCATACTAAGCCTGTTCCATTATTGAGCCTTCAGTCATGTATCATCTCCTCCAACTAAAAACACAGGGGAAAACACAGAATTTATTTGTGATCTCCATGTTTTCAGTTCCTTGGAGTTGTCTACATATGTTTTGTTAAGACAAAAAAAAAGCCATTACCCCCAAAAATGAAACCATAACCATCAAAACATTGTTTTCATCACCTGGATATTCCTTTGATTTTACATTCTTCATTTTATTGAGGCATGTACAATTCTAAGGACTGCAGCTCCTGAGCTCGATAACGGAGGAAAAAGGAAATTTGAGGATTGAATCTGGAGACATTGATCTAATCCAGTCTCTGACAGAATCCTACTTTGGTTTTGCAGATTCACAGGAATCAAGAGATCCCAATAAGAAAAGCTAGCTTGCTGAGTTTCAGTTGGTTTCCCCAGCTAAGATCCCTATAATTAAATCAATGTTTCTAGAGGTAGATAATATGAACCAAAATGCATTTACATCAACTTATGGTGAAAAAGTATTTTTTAGGTATGTGCTACAGTGCAAATTAAAATTCAGTTCTAATAAATATACTAGGAAAAAACCATAAAATTATATACTATTGGTTTCAAAAAAAAATGAGAATTCACATGGTGTCTTCAAGCACTGGAAGTTATCGGTAAGAAACTTGCCAGAATAATAGTACAAGGAGTTGCTGATTTTTTAATGTCATTGTACAGCACGGCTAGTGAATTATTTAGTGGATCAAACTGCCCATGGATAATTCAAAACTAACATCATCTGGATACCAAATCCCTCATCCAAAACACTGTACCTGTTTTCACAGGATATTTTCTGAAGTAATTAGAAAAAAAATCAACCCATGGTGATTTTCTTACAAGAAAATATCTAAAAGTGGTTTTAAAGAAGAATGTTATACTACAGACCATATGGATTTTAAAGCAGGTCAGACCTGCAATAACTAGGAAAAGAGTGAGACAGTAAAGAAAACAAGAAAGAAACAGTTCTATTGCAGTCAAATAAAACAGCATAGACAGAAAAAGTAAATGTCTGCATGGTATCATACAGCAAAGCTGTGTCTAGTCTGCATTTTTGCCTCCTTCTGAGCCTGATTTTTATCAGTTTAAGGAAGGAATAATTCCCTTACAATGACTGGAGTAAGGATAGTAGCTTCTCATTTGTGCTGAAGGTAACTGTGCACTGTCCACAAATAATTCTGAAATCTCATGTTACTTGTGGAGAAATAGGAAGCAATTTCCCTGTTTTTTCATTACCTCCTGTGGACCCTAGTTGGTATAACTCCTTATTATGACAAAAAATTCACATAAGCAAAGAAGTATAGTGAGGATTCTTACTCTTTCCTATTAGGGAGCAAGTTTTTTAAAGTAGAAGGTGACATAGAA
The DNA here is from genome assembly GCA_013398055.1 of Ifrita kowaldi. Classification (NCBI taxonomy): domain Eukaryota; kingdom Metazoa; phylum Chordata; class Aves; order Passeriformes; family Cinclosomatidae; genus Ifrita; species Ifrita kowaldi. The sequence goes on from VZRS01006715.1 coordinate 288,296, forward strand.
GTGTAGATGCTTCAAAGAAATATAGAATTGGTGATGCTTTCTAACAGGGGGAAAAACAAGCATACAAAGCTTTGCAAGCAACAGGGCCATGAAGAAAGCGCATTCCAAGCAGAGTAGAATCATTAGCGTAAATACCACCAGCTAAATAGCAGTGCTTTGGCAACCTGAATCCTGTGGGAATTTTTGGCTTTAAATCCGTTATTTTAAATGTAGGAAAAAATATCTATTAAAAATTACAAGTCTGTACTATTTTCCTCCTGGGTGGCTGCAGTTATATATCAATTCTGACACTGGCCTCATTTATAAAGTGCTTGCAGTTCCTATTAACTTTAGTCAAAATTGTCATTACTCAAGTTGGTAGTGTTTGTTGATGATGTCCAAGAAGATCTTTATGCCAATGAAGATGCAACCAAGGAGAGTTTTGAATAAAGGAACAAGTATGTATTGTACACATGAGGAAGGACAAGCTGGAGGTTGTGCACACTAAGAGGTTGCCTGTCTAACACTGCAACACCATCTTTTGAAATGTAAATGTTCAATAGCTCTTTCAAGGACTGTAAAAACATCTTTGAAAATCCACTCAGAGAGAAAGCTGTGAATGTCCACTCTGTGAGAACATCATCCATGAGAGGAATGAGGACAGTGCTGGACTTTTCTCTTAACTAATAGACATAATCTAGCAATGAGGTTTTCTACAAGTAAGTATTCCACTGTAATCGTCCACCACAGAAGGATAATTGTGATAACCTTCACCATAACTCTTTTTTTCTATAGACACTGGAGGCAGCACGAGCTTTTTTCTAGTCTGACACAAGTGCTCTTGATCAAACTCTCATGTCATGCCTCTGCTATTACCAATAAATAATAAAATTTAAACACAACCTTTTTATTGGCATATGAAACAATTATTGAAAATTCATTTTAAAACATTAATACACATGGAAAAAAAATCTTTTTGCTAAAGACCACAGCTATGAGACATTAAATACTGCTCACTGAGCTCAGAAATTCAGGAATCAGCAAATAGAAACATAATCATGCTTTATCATTTCAGCTCTGTCTGTGAAAAAGAATAAAATAGTTTTTCTAAATTAACAGAAAAATATTTGAATCCATTTTTATTAAAGCAATTTTATTAAAATTTTGATGGATAGTAGAATATCATTTGGCAATTTTTTTTTTTTTGTTGTAGTTATTAGAAGCCGGGAAACTGGTGTGCAGAATGTACAGAGCTCAAAATCATAACAGAGTAAAGTATTACCATAGAATACATTTCCAGAACTCTTCCCATTTCATATAAAAGAGTGACAACTATTTCCTCCTTTCATTCAAATAAATTACTTAAGAAGGAGAAAAAATAATGCTTCAAATGGACTAAACTTCCCTTCATGGCATCTGCAGAAACTAAAATTTAGATATATTTCAACTGCACCATTAATATAATCTTTTAGCATTTATTGAAGAAGCGTTTTGTGAGTATGAAGCTGAAATAGTGATCTGAAAAAATGTGTGTTTTCTGAGTCTACTGGAACAGATCAATCATGGCAATGTCATTCCCAGTCATTCCCATGTCCCTAGAATGCCATTTACTGTTCCCATGTAGTTCCTTTACTACTGAAAAACAAACACTGAAATACCATGTATGTTGCATACTGAAAAAATAACCAAAGATGTGCACTGGAGCTGAGAGTTACTCTTCTGAGCTGTGTATGAACAGCAGCATTTTACAACCATTTATCATACCCCCTTCACTGCAGACCTATTGATCAGGCAGACCTAGAAGAGAATAAACAGAAGTGTAAGCTTTTTCCAGTTACAGGTAAATTGATTCTTTAAATCTGTCAAAGAGCAAAATATTCAAAGGCATGACAAGATTCTGCAGTCACCATTCAGCCCAAACAAGAATGTTATTTATACTGCATATTGTGGCAATTCAATTTGCTGAACTGTTTATTTGACATTAAAATATAATGCACGAAAGATTTAAAAGGCCACATTCTGGCATCTTCACTCAAAATGAATAAGGATTTTTCTGGACGCAGTGAGGCAATCTACAGCACAGAATTAATAGTCATGAGGAAACCAAGCAATACGTTAATGAAGAGCATGACAACAAACTGCAAATATTTTACATGTGTAATCACTGTAGACTGAAAGAAATTATTAACTTTGATTAAATGTGTATTTTATAACTGAAGAGCGTATAGCTAGAAATAATGACAATAAATTAGAATATATTACAAAGAAACTGATTACAATTATAGTAATTATGTTATAGGAAATTCTTCAAACTGAGTTCTTGTTACATAGAAATTAAAATCTGGAGTGGATAACAAAAATAACAGCAGTAAACCTACAAATATGGTACTGGCAGTGAATTGAAACCAATAATTTCTTATACCAGATATTTTCTACCACTGTTTCATTTAAGGACATTTGAGGAAGGAATGAGGTATCAAAAAGTTGCCATATTGAAAATTTTTTCACGATGTCACTCACTGAATATTTTATCATTTAAATGTATTTACGAAAAACCCCAAACAACTAAACACCAACTTGAAATCTTCCTTTGCTACTAAACCAGGCTGAACTCTTTACCTATGTCTTTCATGTAGTTTTTTTTCAATAAAACTAAGAGTGTGACAAAAACTTGCAAATGAGACTGGATGGGAGGATAAACCATAATGGGGAAAGAATTAGTTTTTTGTTACTTTTTGCTCATCCTTATAGTGGCAAACAGTGAAAAAACAGTCTGAGTTATGAATATGGACCATATTTTAACTTCATAGGAGGTACAGGATGCACTGCAGTAGAAACCCTTACTCAGCCACAGAACCAGTGTTACATGTTATGAGATCAGACAACCCACATAGGAAATAACTGCTTTTAAAAGGATAAAGGGATAGCACGGTATTCTGGTTTTCCAAATCTAGTCTGAAAATTCAGTGTAGTGTATCTCTAAAAAAACAATATTTATGTGCAAAAAACTTATTCTCTTAATACAGCCAACAGAGGTAGATAATCCAGTGGATGCAGGGAAATTTGTAGTCAAAATAGTCACTGGATCTTTTGCCCTCAAGCTCCCTCCTGCTGCTAGCAGGGTCATTTCAACCTCCCCACAGTGGAGGTACTTCTTTCAAGTACTTCATAAAATGAAGAAAAACTGCAGGTGGTCATTTTCTTCTCTCTTCTAATACTTTTCTTACTTTCACAGGAAAATCTGAGAGATATTACAAAAAAGATGAAAAGCTTTGAATTCAAATTAATCTAGCTTCATCAGCTCTGAGTGATTTCTGAAAACACAGGATAAAGTTCCACTGGTTTGGATCCAAAACACAAGTTCATGGCTCCCCAGGTCCAAACAGAGGGTGTAGCCATGACTGCAGCTCAAAAATACAGTCCCAGAGAAACAGCCAATTTCCTTCTCAGAGCATAGACATGCTCAAGACAAGCAAACCAGTGAAGTGAAAACTGGCTCTTTTGGGGTTGGGATAGAAGACACACACGTACATCCGTGCTGCTGACTGTGATGCAGGGATACTGCTAAGCCACCTTCAAATTTGCTAGGTGACACACCAGCAGCAGGCGTGTTGAGGCAACATGGACTTCAAATCACACGTCCAACCCGTATGAGAAGCAGAACAAATTAGCCCACAATGAGTCCTTTGCTGTCTTGGCTAAACCATTTCTTGTTATGTGTAAAATACACTACAGTCTGCAGAGCAGATGTGCCCACGGGAAAATCATGAATGACTTAATAGTAAACTTTGAAGGTTAGAGGCAGAAGTAAATCTGAGGCCATATGAAGGGTGAAACACTGATAATGTGCAACAATTCTTGTGCAGGTAGATATCAGGTGATTCTTTTTTCCAGACCTTAGCCTGGAGACCTTGGCCAAATACATTTCTTTCTGCATTTTATTTTAAATTGGGATGAATGCTTAACCATATGCCATAAATGTTTGAGAAAAGTATTGGAACGTTTGATGTCACACCAAACCCAAAGCACACCTGTACAGAAGACTGACAAGGAATGCTTAAGGCAGAGCAAAAGAACTAGACAAGTTCCCAGAGCTTTCTCCCAGTGAATTACAGACCCAAGGTGGATGCCAAAGAATATTTCTTCCACAAAGTATTAAGTCACTTTTTCAACCCATACAAACTTGTTAATATATGTCATGCCCTTCAGCTAAATTAATGTTAAGAAGTACCTTGTTCTTAATTTTGGTTTGCTTTAAACTGCATTCAGTTGATGCCTCCCTAACTCTGGTAGCATAGAGCACAGGGAGCAGTCCTTCCCTTGACATTTTCTCCATGCCACTTTGGTTTTGATAAACATGCTAAATTCTTCACTGATTATTTCCTTTTCATTCTAAAATAGGAGATCCAGAAAATCTAAACAGAGTCCATGTCCACTCAGCTGTTCCTTCTTATTTTTCTTATTTTTCTTGTCCAGAATTTTTCAATTCTCACACCTACATTTTTGAGATGTGGGATGAAAACTGTACTTAGTATGCAAGATGTGCACATAATGACACATGCACCTAGTGAAATTAAAATTTCACTGAGTATTTTCACAGAATAAACCTACACTGGTTTTTTTTTCCGTTTTTGTAATTATTACTGATTTTTCATTATGATGTATTTTTTATTGTGCTAATTTTTCATAGAACTATTATAAAACCAGTATTTAATTCTTGAATTTTAGATCAGATCTGACCCTATTGTGTACATAAATTTTCGATTTTTGTCCATTGCTTTACATACGTACTTTTTTCAAAATATTTTATTCCATTTTATGACTCATTGAAATTTGTATGTTTCTTCTGCAAATTTTTGATAACACCTCAATTTATTACCCTGATAACTTGCTATTTCTAAAAAATATATTTAACTCATTGTTCTTTCCTTTTTCCTGATTTTGAAGAGCACATACTCAGAACAGATTCCTGTGGGATTTCATCCTCCCTATGAAAACTACTGCTTTACTTCTACTCTTTATTTCCTACATTTTAAACTGAGCATTTAGAGCTATTCTTACTTGTGGCTATATTGTCTCTCATCCCATGACTTTTTTAAGAGCAAAATGTCTTAAATATTCTCACTAAAATGAAACAGATATGACTAAAGATGGGGCTTTTTTGTTTTAAAATTAAAGTATGCTTTTAACCAAAGGTATATCTGAAAGATGTTATTAATATTAGAATGATAACGATGCAAGCAATAAGATAACCAGAATATTAATAAGGCAGTCAGTTTTCTCATTGTGCAGCAGGGATTGAAAGAAACCATCAAAAGTGATAAGGATGCTACCTTCAGTAATCTTAACCATTGAGAGAGGTGTTAGGATACTTAGGTTAAGTGGCTTCTTTCAGGCAATAAAAAAGTAACGAATGGTTTTTGACTATGATAATGAAATGAAAGGTGCTTAGAATAAATGAAATAACTAGAAGTTTAGAACAACACTAAGATGCAGGCCAGTACAGTCACATTTCCATTTGTGAGCTCCGCAGAACAGAGCCATAATGTCCTGGGGACAATGTACAGATATCCCAAATCCAGAGACAGCGTAATGTTGTCAGATAACAACAGAACACAATTTCAAAAGTTTATTTGATATTAATATTCACAAAACCATTGCATATATAATTGCACATTGTTGCAGTTTCTTTCGTTGTATATTGTTTCATGGTTAAACAAAAATTTACCACAGATTAATCACATGTAGCTAGCAGTTAAATAAATACACAGACATTGTATGGCACAATCTTTCTATGAGAGTAATATTGCAACTCCTCCAGCTTTCATTATTCTCATAGTAAAGCTCATAAAGACATAAACCATTCAACTCTGATTCCAGATCATTCTCATCACAGTGTGCTCTTGAGATGTAAAGACTCATTTCTTTCTATCTAGAGTTTAAGTATCATTGAGCAACCAGACAAAATATGCAAACCTTCCATTTCATTCTCTGTGACTTAGAGAGGAATCTCATGGATTCCTTCTATATGCTACACATTGGAGGGAAAAATATATATATAAATAAATCTGACATAGATTTCTTGTGTGCACTTCACCAAAATTCCTGCAGGATGGTTATCACCCTACATACTCCAAATAAGGTCTTCTAAAATTGAATTAGCATGTACATATACCTTTAGCACTTATTCAACAGGCAGATACTCCGCTCCTAAACTGAGAAACTTGATTTCCCCTTTGTAAACTCTGTATTGCATTTGTCTGTTTCTGAATTCACTTCATGATGAGCGAATTTCAGTCCACCAAAAGTGAGAACAGAAAAGATTATATTCTTGCCTCGTCTTGCCTCTCTTACGGTTTTGAAAAGTTCTGTTTCATTATGAAAATTTGTACATAAATGGATCCTTTGAAAAGAATGTTAACAATAAATCTTACATTATCAAGGGCAGCTGTCTCTTGTTTGTCTGTGAAAGTAATCTTCCTTCATATCCTGATATCTCAGACATAAGGAAATGATTCACCTTTGACACAAGAGAAAAATGTGTTTAAGTTCTAAGGCTGCATTTTTTGTAATACTGGGATATATGACTGAATTATATGCACTGGCATCCACATAGCCATATGGGTCAAATAATAAAAGTAATTTTGTAGATTAACATAACAAATATTTATATATCTCATTGCTTTTGAAAGTGTAAGTTTCACAACCACATAATCTGTTTTATTTAAAATTCATGCGGTCCTCTTCCCTGCTCTCCCAGGAGCTAAAGTAAAACAACAACCAAATATTCTAATAATGAAACTTGTCAGAGAAGTGGACTGATATGTCTTTTCTGGAAAATAATACTGTTTAAAGACTAAATCAAAGCAAAGTTTTCTGTCATTTCAAAGACAGTGTGCTGTCTTTGATACTATCCACTCCCATAATCACACTTCTCAGACAGGGAACAGAATTTGATCTCTAGCAAGTCACTAAACTTTTATGTTTGATATCAGAAAACTAAAAAATTGATTCAAACATGTTACTAAATTAGTCTGTTCTATAGTTCAGTGTTCCAAATTCTTACTATCAATTCATTTAGAAAGAGAGAGAGATTTAGATATGAATTTAATACCACTTCAGGGAACACCCCAGATAATTGTGAAAAAAATCCAATAAACAATGAGTTTAAGGAACATATTAAAAATTACATTTATGGATTGACTTGCAGTAAAGACAAAGTAAAACATCCTAAGCACTTGGAGTAAAAATGGCTGTAAACTGATTGTGCATTCCAATCCCAGGATCCTTGATAATTTAAAAAGAGCAACAAATATAAATAGTATGGTTGATTCAATGAATATTCTTTCTCCATTCCATGTGAAGAATGTCTCAGGACTACAGTGTCCACTTTAGCAAAATAGTCTGCCATGAGCTTACATGAAATTCATTTAAATGAATGTCAATGATATTTTACTGACATTTCATAAGCATTAGCCATGAGTCACCAACTAGAGCAGAGAAAAATGTAAATAACAATATGGTCAGAAAAGTATTAACCTCAGGGACCTTTTCATGAGGAGTGTGTACTCAGAGGGTTGTACAGTCAGTCACGGTAAGGCCAGAAGCTCCTGGCAGCAGAGATTCGTAGCCTCATTCTGGCTACCATCAAGATGGCAAATGGGATGAAGAAAGTAAGCACTTATCTGGCTTCTAAATATATGGTGATTGTGTATTTTCCCAGGTGATGTTCCTGAGCCATTCCACCACCCACTACAGTTTTTTCATCACCATTTCCATTCCAATTCAGAACTTCTATATTCAAAGTGCAATTTTGCTTGTGTTGCTTTGTATATCTAGATCAACAATTTGGAAATTGAAATGTTGCCTTTTCCAAAAGAATCACCGTTTGGAAATTGTATTCTTTCCCTTTCTTCAACTGTGTAAATGGATTTACATGAACATAAACTCGGTACCTGTGGACTATACTGTATTGATCCTATTCACCAAACTCCATCAGTGATTACACTGTTAGCAGTTGTATTCATGTCAGCAGTTGTGGTCATGCAGATATGGTTCAGCATTTTGCTGCTGATGACAATCCCAAAGGCAGGTGAAGCCATGTGAGGAAAGGAAAAAGAGAGGAGAGGGAAGGTACCTCATTACAGGGTTCTTAGAATAAAAAGTATATTAGCTCCCAAAGCAAAATGAAAACTACTCCTTCCTAATCTCTATTATTTAACTGAGCTGATGATTTCCTCCCTAATCATGAAATATTTTTGTAGAATTCTACCTTTTGTAGAATTTGTTGTTTTAAAAGCTTCATATAGGCATGTCATTATTCTTAATGATAACCTAATCATACATCTAAATAGATAAAAACACTGCCCCTACTCAGAGCACTTCCAAACCTTATATTTATATTCAATAAATAGTTTTGGAATACCATATTCAGCAGAGGGACAGGGCAGGGGTCTTTTGTTTTCTTTCTTCTAAAATTATCTTTTATTTGTAGGAAGTCATTAATCTGGAGAAATAAATTCTAAAAAATAGACAAGGACAGTAATATTTATTGAACGTAGTTGTGATAAAGGTTAGCTAATGGGGCTGGAAAAGTTTGATTTAGCTTTTATTGTTGCCATAGTGCAAAATACACTGAAAAAATAATTATTTTCCATGCCATACTAACCACCTATTTAGTTTTAGGGAGAATTTTTCCTTCCAGTCACACTATTATTTGAAAGACTTCACCCTCTCCATAGACAATTAGAGGCTGGAACAAGTTAAAATCCACTTTCATATCATTCCTTGTCAGAATATCCAGCCTCACTGATCATCTTTTAGGCAGAGAGCTCCTCTAGTTCAAAACTATTCAATGACAGAAGCGCGTGTAAGATATTGCATCTCCCCTAGCATGGTGCTAACTAATGATCACACTAGCCACTTTTGATGCCAGTGAGGAGGATCTCTTGGAGTTGCTTCAAAAGGAGTGACATGCTTAATTTCAACTGTTCATGCTCTAACTTCTTGCAGAATCAAGGAAACCCATCTCAAAATATCAACTTTCCAAATAATAGCAAAGATTTCTTTGTTAGTGAAGAGTTTCAAACTAAGAGCACAAACTGCTTTATTATTTTTCATGCTTCCACTTCATAATCTTCAGGACCTTTAGGTGCACACAGATCCTACAGCTCCTTGCTTCCCAGCAATTAAACTGTTTCTCCAAGTATCCCCCACCAACCATTATCAGAGACCAGATATCCCCTAGACAGAAACGATGGATTTTTTTCTGTGGTTACTGAGACCTCAAATAATAGTTTGAACCCATATTTTGCTAGCTATTCCTTACAGGAATACTGAAAGGGGAATAATCTATTGTTATCTTATCTTCACAACAGCAATGCAACATATAAAGAGTACCTTAGGATGTCTAGTATAGGAGAATATGCTATAGCTGGATCATCAATTGGTCTGAAGACAGAGGAAAATAGTTTTTTTCTCTTTGCTTCAAATGCCAAAAAACTGGGGAATTATACTGCATTTTATCATGCCTATATGGAAATGCAGAAGAATGTTTCTGTACTCTACAGATGAAAGGATCCTAAAATATTTTCCAGCTATTAGAACTACTTTTTTAGGATACAAGATAGGGATTTCTCATTCGCAGCTTTGGATTCCTTATGCAGGACAAAATTGGAGACCCTAGAGAAACATTTTCAGGGTTTAGTATTTCATTAAGCAGCTCATTCATTATAAATTTAAAAGAAAAAGTGCAAAAATATAATATTGAATGCACTGAATGTATACAGTTATTTTTTCAGAAAAGGAAAATACTAAAAGAAGTATTAATAAGTGCAACTACTAAATTAAGGATATGCAATGTCACAGGAGAAAGATAAAAGGAATTTACAGTCAATATTACATATTATCATCCAAATAGCTGACTTCATGTTTTGATTCCAGAAAAAAAATGTGTCTTCATCTGATTCAGTCACTTTCTCACAAAAAAGTGTGACTTTTCAAGAAATCATAAATATTACAGAAGGGTTGAAGCTTGTCAAAAAGCTAAATATAGAACGCTTGAGGAATATTGTGCCATGAAAGATTTAAGGATGTATGCGTGTATGCTTCAGCAGCTTAATGATAGAAATGTTCTCTCAATACCTTAAAACTTGTGATATTTATTACATTCACTGCTGTCACAAACTCAGCAGTGGAATATATATAATAACTACACATACATACATATGTTCCTTGTATAAATAGACTTGCTGAGATTGCAGAGACCTGCTAAATATTCTGCTAAGGCTAAACTTCTAATTAAAGTTATTTTCCTTCTATCTGAAAATATGTTAATGTATGTTTCCACTACATGTTTACGGTTAGGAAAAGAAGAGGATTAGATTTTTTAAATTACAATACTACAGTTTTAAATTCTGAATTGACTTCACACTAACTGAGTTGGGAAACTGAGGTCAAAAGATGGTTATCCTAAGGCAATGAATTCTATGTAGTTAATAGACCACATTTTGAAGCTTTTATCAGATTTCTTCTTCCACAGGCATTAACTTGCAGGTTGCACAGGAATCATGTATTCAGTAGCTCTGTTGACAGCCTGGCTATGGGAGTGAAAGCAAGTAAGTGAGAAGGATGTGTGTATTCCTATGCATTAAATTGATAAGGTCCAGGCTTACAACCTGAGCACACAGACAGACACGCCTTCTTGAATTTTGGAGGTGAGAAGACTCGCGCAGAGATAACCACACACACAATATCTCTTTAGAGTCATGCTGCAGACAGCCATGATTTCTCAGTATTTCTAAGCCCCCCACTTAAGAATGAACAAGTGCTAGAATGAAAACAAGACCTGGCTTACTACCTCAGTACCCACATTTTATCACTGAACCTTGCTGTAACAAATGCTTTTACCCCTTCAAGTCAAACCCCAGAGCATCTGAGCATGGGAGGATACACACAGATTGACGTGGATATTAACCAGTTCTAAAAGTCTGCTTAGTACTTTGGCTCTATGAATGCTTTGTTGCCATCCTTACTCAGAAACAGACAACTATTTGAATTGCTAGAGACTGCCTAGTCCAAGGCGTATTTCTCAGGAGACTTTTGAGGAACTCACCTCACACCAACTCAGTTTTGCAGTGGTGGTTACAGTCCAAGTGTCAGACAGGCACAGTAACAGATGAATACAGGGCTTCCCATCTGCTCAGACAATGCCTCTCACGGATAATTATCAAGGATAATTTAGAAGGGCTGTCTGGATGTGGTATTTCAGCGGAAGGAGGAACATCGGAGTAGAGCCAAGATTCATGGGAACAGTTCCTCTGTAGTTTAGGAGTAGTAAGGGTTCACAGGAAGGTAGCAAGGACTATGTAAAATATAAAAGCAACTTTTTTTTCTCTGTCTACAACATATGCAACTCTTGTACCTGGAGTCAAGTAGTTCTCTAAAAGCAACAAGAGAACCCCATTTCCCATTGCTATCTTGAGCTCTGCGGCTTCTGTGCCAGAGCGCGAGGTGTTGCAATCTCTAGAAAGTGTCTCCAGAGTGAAGCTGCTCAGCAGGATCAGCCACACACACTCACACACGCGGGCACGCACAAACGCACAGATAGCTTCAGTAATATGGCTCCACAGCAAAGAGCCAGGAAGGGACTTTACATAGATTTCTACAGGAGCAGTTTACTGCTTCTACACTGTGAAGGGTTCTAGAGGCAAAGATGGAGAACAATCGAGGGTCCAGGTTTAAGTATGGGGGCAGTACACGGGTGGGACTAGGGAATGGGAGCCAGTGGGAAAGCTCTGGGAGTGTGGGGAGGGGCAAAGGCCAATGGGGGGAACCTGGAGTGGAGAACCTTCTAGGGCATGGGATATATAAGGTACAAGGGGGTGGAGGGGCCACGGGCCAACCAGGGAAGCAGAACTGGGGTACATTAACATAGCAGGGCAAAGCATTCTGGGGGAGGCCTTTCTGGTCACCCTAACCTAAGGAGGATTTTCTGGTACCGGGGACTGTCTCACCTGCAAACTTTTTGTGTTTCTTGTACCATAGGCTCATCAGCCTACACAATTTCTCATTATTTTGTGTGTTACAGCTGCAAACTGGGATGAGAATAACAAAAAATGTGTGGTCATACTGGACAGTAAAATTATTTTTATAGGACAGAGTTTGCAATATATCAATAGCTTTTAATGTTTTATGAAAGAAGGGTGTGTTGAGCACCAATAAAAAAAGCTGACTGACTATGGGACCTGGGCTGCTGCGCTTTGGTTCAGGTCAGCCATTCTGGGAGGAAGGAAAATAGCTTCTACCTAAGAACCTGAGACATCTGAATTTGAGAGTGGGCCAGAGAAGTTTGCTAAACAGGGTGCATGAAAAGACAGTTTAGAGTTCATTGGTAGTAGACTTCCTTGCAATAAAGCCACAGCTAAGTCTCAGTGCAACAAGAGAGAAGGACTTATTTTTAGATGCCCTGAGAAGACTATTTAAGCTTTATGCCTTCAGAAAATCTCCCATATTTCCTGGAAAGCCATACTAGAAGAAAAGAGATTTTCTTGCAAAGGTACAATGGACAAGATTCATTAGAAAGGAATAATTTGCAGACACAGCAAAGGTATAAGCATCTTTTCAATGAGTAGTGTTCTCAACGCTAAAGTTTTTCAACTTTTAATATTTATTTATTTAATCTTAACCATTTATTTTTAAGAGATAATAATTTAAAAAAAACTGTACTTCAAAGTTTCAACATTTGAAGTCATGTGATGTCGTAAAAATCAGAGTCCAACTCAAAAAAAACCCAAACAACTTTATATAACTTTAACTATGCTTCAGTTGCAAGCAGCTGGTTAGAACGAAAGCATCCAAAGTAAATAGAAAAGTAAAGTAATATATATATAAACACAATTTCATGGCTCTATATACCTCATTTGACAATTGAACATTTTGCTTTAGAACTGTGAGACAGTATAATGACTATCCTTACAGAAATAAGAAGAGAGATTTTAACCTTAATTTTAATAAAACTTTTGAAAAATATTAAATAAATTATTTGCTAAAATTAATTTCTAAAATATTTTTTGAATTTATAAGAAACATATATTAAACATCCATCACCTTGTTTCAAGAATATATATACATATAAATAAATTAGTGGAGGTTAAACATTTATAGGTCTGGGTTTTTAAACAGCTGACATGATTACAAGAAAAGGGCAAGAGCATATTTAGTATGGGCCTGAAGTGAGCAGTTTTGGATGCAGCAGTACCACAGATAGAAATGCTTTCATCTTCATAAGTGGTGTTATGTTGTTTTATACAAACAATATCTGGATCCAGTCGGTAAGATTGGCTATATATATAGATATATTGTAACTGAAGAGAAACTAGCAAGAGAAACAATTGGTTTAGCATGTAAGTAGGTCTTAGTAACACAGATGGTGCCTTTATGTTGTTGCAAGCCTGTTAACTAAACTATTTCCATATGTTGATTTACGTAGTTTTATTGCTGCAGATTGTAGCACAGCCCTTGACAAGAGACAAAGCAGATCTCAAAACTCAGGGGGAAGATGGAAAATCACAGCTACTGGTACAAGGGAAAAAATGGAAACACTGCTGGCATGTCCTATGAAGACTGTGTAGGTAGTAGTCATAATTTTGTGCTTAAAAACATTACAATATGAAGTTTTCTTCTTGGTATCAACATATCTTCTAACAGTCCTTGCTTACAAATTCCCATAAAGACCCTCGAATGACAGTTCTTTCATGCTGCTCTGCAGAGCAGGCTTCTGCATCATTACAAGTTCAGGAATCATCATCTAGAGGATGTTTCTAGCTAATGTTGTCTTGAAGTTTTTTAAGTAGAGGGACAATGGACAAGGTTCCCAGACACATTCTTCTGTTCCCTGCCTTCGTTCTGGAGGAAGATGCCCTCTTAGAATTGCAAATGGCTTTGAGCTGGCAAAGCTGTTTTATGGAATAGACAAATTCCTACATATTTAGAAAAATGAGTTTATGGCACTAAGCATGGAATAAGCTAACAAACGGACATGGAGCAGAAAAAATGTGGAACCTCTGCTGAGTTGTGTGAGATTTCCTATACTAGGCTTGAAAAAATAATCTGAAATCAAGGGGATTTTTCTTTTTTAAATTCTTGCTTGCAAAATCATGTTTGAGAAACAGAAACTAGGTATCACTGCCCCTTGTTCCACTTTCTACATTCTACAATGAAATAGTTTATTCTGTTCTTGAAGGGCTAGTGCTGGTTAACCAGTATTCAATTATTTTAACACCTACATGTAACCATCTACCATCACTTATGAAACAGTATTTTGCAATATAGAACAGATACATTTCTTTCTGGGTCCCTCTTAAGTTTCAGGTGACAGTAGATGCTACTGGATATCATTATGAAGTGAAAAGCCAAATACATGTGCAATGTTTTTTTTTTTGTTTAAACTGTAGAAGGAATGATTTCATACAAATCATTAGGATCTGTCACTTGCATATTATCTCAATGCACTTCCATGACTTAAAGTAGAAGACATATATAGTGAATTTGAATAGAGGTTTTTGTTCTAATGGAGAAAAAGAATAAAAAGCAATACAGTCTCATCTATATATTTATATAGTCTCTTTTATACACAATTTGTTCTCAGACGGCTTCAAAATTTATTTCAAAATAGCAATGAAATAGCAATTTCATAAGAGATTTAAACTAAATATTATGGCAGAAGCTCAAACTTAGAGATGGAAAGAAGGGGACAGTTCTGTTATCAAAATCTAGTGACAGTTTCACCTGTCTCTATTATGCATATTTGTATACTGTATTATTAATTAGGGATATGATTGATCCCTGGGGGACTTTAAAATAGATAGAACCTTTTAACATATACATTGGAGTGGTAGATGTGTCTGAGATTATTCAAAATTTTGATTATAAAAAACATGCTCAGACCATCTCATGTGCAATACCAGTAGGTCTTCCATTGTTAACGTACAAGCCTGTGGCAATTTGTTCTCATGAGCAAATGGAATAGTAACAGTTCTCCTTGGAGTTGAGTAGAATATTTTTGATTTAATATATTTGTCAAAAAGAGATCAATCAACTAAAAAAAAAAAAAAAAAGCAGAACTGTGTTCCTCAAAACTTTAATCACAAAAGGTTTGTGTGATCCTTGACGGAGTCTCTCATCAAAGCCAGGTGCAAGTAAGCTAGTGGTTGGTCACTCACAGTTTTTTTGTGAAATATGGGTACCCCCTAGTGCCATCATCTCCACCTTTAACCACCTGGTAGTGGTAAAGGTGGAGGTCTTACATTCATGGAATATCAAACAGACACAAACAGAGACACTGAAAGAGTATTTCAGAAGCTAAAACCAGAATAGTTAGAGCACATTGTTCCTTTTCCCCTTACTTTACACTCTCTCTGCCCTCCAGTATAAAACCCTGTTGTAGATTTTGTGAAGATAAGAAGTGAGACTGGCACAACTCCAATAAACAAATCACTCAAAAACTCTCATTCACCCAGACACAGTAATGATAACACATTTGAGGTGCTCAAAGTTATTCCCATGCTAAATATTCCCTTGTGTCCCTCTTTTCTTCACTCCTTAGCCACAGCTACACTCCTACAATATAAAATTTCTATGGACAAACTCAGATGCACACAGTCTGTTCTCCAAATTGCTCAGGCTGTGACGTTACCATTTCTCTATCAGTACAGTATCTGTATGTATATTAAATATCTTAAGTTTCAGTACAGCCTACCAATGGATACTTTGAGGAAAAAAAGCAAGGCATAAGACCATAAGACTTTTTAGCTCTCTCTCTTTCATTTTTTTCCCAGAGGGGAAGTAGCAAAGGTCTCTTCTACTCAGACTAAATCCTCTAATAAATCAGTTTCTGGTATAGAGTGGAGTTCTGCATCACTCACGCTGAAGTGTGTGTATGAGCTGAGGAAAGTATGTCCATTCCAAACCACTGGAAAAACTGAAGAGGATATTACTAAGCATCATGTGCTCAGAAAATCTATAATGCATGGTGGAAAAAAAACCCCGTAGGGTTTGGAACATTTTATGGCTATACTACTAAAAACAACTCGCTTGCATTGCAGCCTAATATATTTAAATTCTTTAGTTTTAAATTGGAATATAAAGGTGTAATAATGTTGTAAAATTTATTATTGAGAGTACTTCTTGATGCCAGTGGAAACTGGTAAGATCACATCACATGACAATGATGTGTCTCATACATATGAGTGATAACTCATATGTACATTTGCTTTTACAAATTTGCCAAAGAGAGTATTGTCCCTGATTTTCTTACATATTTACTTTACTTAATAAACAACTTCTATTTCATGATGGCCAAGACAGTGAGAGAAGTGAATTGTTCTGACAAGGAATGTCATAAAACATGATGAGTCCACCAAAACTTAGACTTGTTTCAGGTTTTTTGTTGGGTTTTTTGTTGTTTGTTTGTTTGTTTATCTCGTTGTTTTGGGAGGCTTGCAAGAGAGCGGGGGGGCAGGGTATGTGTGTGTAATTTGCTGCTACTGGGGGTCATAGGAAGATGACTGACTGGAAGAACACAACACCATCACCACCAGAGAGGATAAGATCTGACTAAAGAAGAGAAAAAGACATTTACAAGAAATGTATGTACTAGTAAGCAAGAATAAGCACGGAATACATGTGCAAGGTGCAATTCAAGGTGCAAATAGCTAGCCTGGAGCCATTGACACAGACATATATGATATAAGGACCAAAATCTAAGATAATGGGCTATTTTACATATGACCCTTTGTTTAAGGCTGTGATCAATATTTCCTCTCCAAAAAGACCACAACATTAGCAATAATTAAAGTACATGTTCAACCATGCAAGGTCAGTGGCAAAGTCAGCAGCTTAAGTCATATCAATGAATCATGTGCGTGCAAGACTAGGCAATATAAGGATTGCTGAGGAGCAGATTAACTCACCGTGGGCAGGTAAAGACTTGGAAATGTGACACAGAGAGCTTCTAAAAGAGACTACTCGTATAAAGTATGAGTCTTTGGTTAAAAGAGAAATTACGTTACAGCAGCTAGGTTTTGTGCCTAGTGCCTAAGCCAGTTATTAGCAGGGAGGAAGAAATGAAATATGAGGTACTCACAGTGCAAAAATCTTATTTTTATACTGCTTCTTCTTTCCCTTAAACCAGACACTGTCATAACCTGGTTGTTTAAATCTGCCATGAGCACACAGGTAAAGCAGAAAAAAATGGAGCCTGAGGATTTAGGTATAATAGAGAGCTGTTATAACAAGATGACTGAAATGATATTATATGAGGGAGGAACTTGTTCTGCAAAGAGGGAAAAAGGAAGGGGTAGGGACATGGCAGTATATGTTATAATTTAAGAACATCTTGTCTTTTAAGTGCAGAAAAAATCTTGGGCAATGGCAAAGGCAGAAGTATGGTGTTGCTAAAATGGAATCATCTGCTGTATACCACCAGAGGCAGAAGAAGGGAATGAGGGGTTTTGTGAGCAACAAAAGAAGTCATTCAAACCACCAGGCTTACAAATATAAGTGAATTTGTATAGCCCATTGTAGTGTGTTGACCCTGTCTGGATGCCAAGCACCCACCAAAGCTTCTCTATCATTCTCCTTCACAAGTGGACAGAGGAAAGAAAATAAAATGAAAGATTCATGACTTGAGACAAAGACCAGAAGAGATCACTCAGCGAATATCATCAAGGGCAGAACAGACTCAACTTGGGGGATATTAATTGAATTTATTACTAATAAAATCAGAGCAGGTAATGTGAAGTAAAACAGATGTTAAAAACACCTTCCTCTGACCTCTCCCTTCTTTCTGAGCTCTGCTTCCTCCCCCAGTGGCACAGGGAGTCAAAGAATGGGGGTAATGATCAGTTCATCATACATTGTTTCTCTTGCTGCTCAGGGAGAGGAATCCCTCTGCTCCAGCATGAGATCCCTCCCACAGGAGACTTCTCCATCAACTCCTCCGATGTGATTCCATCTCATGAGAAACAGGTCTCTGCAAGCTGCTGCAGGGTGGGTCACTCTTCCATGGGGTGCAGTCCTTCAGGCACAGCCTGATCCAATGTCAGTCCCTCACAGGGTCACAAGTCCTACCAGGAAATCTTCTCCAGTGCAGGCTGCTCTTTCCACAGGCCTACAAGTCCTGCTGGGAACCTGTTCTAGAGCAGGCTTCCCATCGGTCCAAAGCCTTTGGACTTTCCAGCATACACCTGCTCTAGTGTGGGTCTCCTCCATGGGCTGCAAGTGGATCTCTGCATCCTCGTGGATGTCCATGGGCTGCAGGGGCACATCTCCTCACCATGGTCTGCACCACGGACTGCAGGGGAATCTCAGCTCTGGTGCCTGAAGCACCTCCTGCCCCTCCTTCTCCACTGACCTTGGTGTCTGCAGGGCTGTTCCTCTCACATATTCTCACTCTGCTCTTCTCTGGCTGCAAGTAATCTTCACAATAACTTTTTTTTTTCCTTCTTAAATATGTTATCACAGAGTCATTACTATCATTCCTGATTGGCCAGCAGACAGTCTGTCCTGGAACCAGGTGGCATTTTCTCTGCCAGACATGGGGGAAGCTTCTGACCACTTCTCACAGAAGCCACCCCTGTAACTCCCCTCCTACCAAAATCTGGCCATGCAAACCCAGTACCAATGCAAAGCACAGCACTGTGAGGGCTGCTATGGGAAAATTAACTCAGCCAGACTCCATATACACATTCACTCTCTGAAAAGGAAGATAGCAACTCTCGGTTAACTCGTACGCATTGGTAACAACTTCTAAATATAAGAATAGGAAACATCAATGGACAGAAAGTGCAGAAAATGGTTAATAACACCTAAATAGAAAATATCTAGAGAGAGAATGAAATGATGGCGTTCATGATCTTTAGGAAAAAAAAATAGGAGCTATAACAAAACAAAAATGAGGCATTTATAGAAAGTGGGTTTCTATAAATTCATAGAACTCGTAAAAAAGGAGGCCTAGGAGAGAAAAAAGAAATTAAAGTGAACTATCAGTTCCATAAAGAAATAATATTGAGATCATGAGTGCAAAATAAACTATAACAGAAAAAAGATTAAAGGTGCAGTAAGAGATGAGCTTGATGAAATCATAGGCCTTTTGTGAATTTCAAACATAGAAAGAAAGTGGAAACTAGGTTTGGTTACTATGCTTGAATACAAAAAGCAGAATAAGTGCATAGGGAGAGAGCAATAAGAAGATACAACACAAAACTGAAAACCTTTAACTAGGAAGCTAAATTATATCAAGAAATCATTCCATAAGAGGAAAGACTGGTTGACTACTTGTTGACTATTTGTTGTAGTGTGGTCTTATTGCAGGCTGATGGAGGAAAAGTGAGGAGTCTAATAATTTTTTTGTAATTTATTCCTGAAAATGTCATAGGGCAGTCATAATTAATGCAATTATCAGAGGGTAAGACCTATTCCTCTAATAAGGAAGGAACAGGTCAAACCATATCTAAATATTCTCAAAATAGTTGAAGCAGCTGGCCTTCACTCCAGTGCAATTATAAAGCTGGCTAATGAAATTGCAGTATCATTAGTTGTTATCTCTGAGAAATTAGACAGAATGGAGATACAGGCAAACATAGTTCGAAGAAATGGAAATGCGAAAAGGAGATGGCAGAAAATAACAGACTAACCAGCTTAACATCAGCCTCTGGAAAAGCATTGGAAGAGCTATGTAAATTGTTTTTAAAAACCTAGACAGAAACACAAAAATTAATAGCAGCTGGCATATTATCAACCAGAAATAATACCAAATCAATTTCATATCTCTTTCCCACAGGCTAGCAAACTACATGGGTAGAGAAAAACCATCTGATACATAGCTTGACTTTTGCAAATTTTCAGCACTACTAGTATAAACTTAAAGATGAAAGAATGGCCTCAATGAAAATATAAGAAGAAAGATACAAAGCTAGTTGCATCAAATTCTGAAAGCAGTTATGATGAGCCCTGTGTCAAAATAAAGGAATGCAACTGTGAAATTCTGCTGCAGTCTGTCCTGAATAAGAGTTCTCATTAGTTATGAGGTTTAAATTTGTTAAATATTGTGCTGATTTTGGAAAAATTTGGAGGAAAATATTCTCTGATAGAAGGCAGGTTACAACCACCCCTCCCCCACCAGGTTCGGGGAAAAGAAATTTTCCTCAGAGGAAAGGGAAAGGAAAAAAACCTGTTTATTTAACAAACACACAAGAAAAGGATAATAATGCAAATAATAAAACCTCTCTCTGTGGAGAGAAACCTGGGAAGACTTCAGAGTCCTTCTGTAGGTGTGGTCTCTCTCCTCCTCCTCCTCAGACACTTTTCAGTGTGGTCTGATGTTGAAACAGTCCAGAAGAGAAGAAGGGAAAAATCGAAGTCCCAGGAAAACAAAGTTCAACTCTCTGTCTCTCTCCTTGCTACTGCAGCAGGACGCAGAGGAGTGTGTATCTGTGTCCTTGAACAACTGCTTTGAAAAGTTTGCTCAGTTTTTTTCCTCTCCCCCCTCTCAGGCTCAGTTTAAAGGCACAGAAAGGCACAAAATTAATTTCTGAGCATGGAGCAGTGATAGGGAATACATATCATAAAGTCACCCCAAGACAAATATGTAGATCACACACGGGTGGGAAGACGGCCAATATAGCTGAGGATATACCTAGAACTCAGAACAATCAAGACAAAGTGCAAGGTGTCATTTGAAAGACAAGACCAAGGTATTAGTGCAAGAGGAAAACATCAGCTAGGCAGTAGCAGTAAATAGCTGTTTGCAACCATTTTCGGGTTTGCTGTAGGGAGCAGCAGATTTGGCAATAATAAATGTTCATTATAAGTAGAAAAGGACTTAATGTAAAGGACATTTAGACAGTTTTGAATAGCAAAAGCATTTAAATTGAATTTTTCTGGGAAGTTGCTGTCTTTTCATTTTCATCCAGCAGTGTCTTCAGTCTCAGTAATTGTTTGTCATCACTGACCTACATAATTCTGCCTTGGACATATCAATGGGCTGAAAGATGTTCTGTGGTTTCGTGTCTCCAGTCTCATGATTTTATGTCTACCCAGAAGCTACTGTAGCCACCTTCAATGGCTAAGAGGCAAATGCATATTGCTTTCCTACGTGAGACTCCAGCTGAGATGCAGGAATGCATGACAGGATCACCATATGCTCCACTCTCTCACAGCTCCTTCCT
Organism: Ifrita kowaldi; assembly: GCA_013398055.1. NCBI lineage: Eukaryota > Metazoa > Chordata > Aves > Passeriformes > Cinclosomatidae > Ifrita > Ifrita kowaldi. The sequence goes on from VZRS01006715.1 coordinate 309,502, forward strand.
GCCAGATCTAAAGTATACTTCATCCCTTCTGTATAAACCATATGCACAGGGAGTGTTGATAAGGAGACACCCTGCAGCCACTGTCTGTAGGTTTCAGCATGTGATGCCTTCAGTACTTGCTCAAAATTTGGATTTACATTTAGGATTCTGCAATGCACCTGCAAGCACCAAGCACAGTACCCTTGCTGGGTGACCTCATGCAGGCACAAGGGTTCACACAAAATTTGAAGACAACAATGTAGAGATGTAAGAGCAGGAGAAACCTGCAGAAGTGCAGGATTTCCTAGTCAATCCAGATGTAGATAGGATGTTTCTATAGGTACAGCACACATTTTCTTTGGCATCTCGAGAACCTTCAAAGCACCTTTTAAAGGTATTAGAACATCAGTAGCTTTTAACACTGCAGCAATATGAGAAGACAAAAAATTACAGAAATATGTTTGCATTTCTTTTAAAAACAGATTTGCATGCCAAATCTAACAGAAAAGACCTACTCATCTGTCACAATTAGGAGAGATCTATTCCTCAAGTATTCAAATCGTTAAAATTGTATTTTAAATAATTTTTTTGGTGAATCTGTTACAGGCTGCCATTTAGTGTGGGTACACTGCTGAGGTCTGATAATTAACAAGCCCCTGTCTGTTTTTTTTTGCATGGCTCTGATATCTGAAAATTAATAACAGCCAATCTTAATTTCCTGTGTGAAGAAAATAAACCTCTCTTTCCAGTGGTATTCTGATTTTGAGCTTTAATCTACTGCAGAATATCTGAACTCTTTAAAATGAAGAAAGCTGAACAACATTAAGTCTAGATAGAATCTCTCTACACACGTGCCGTGATAATGGTAACATAACCAGTGGGAATATAACTTCACTGCCTGTGACTTTGTCACCGATATAAAGATCTTCTGGACAAGGTATGTACATCAAGCCCAAGAATATATGACATTTCTCCACAGCTGCTAGAATCAGTTCATCAGATAATCTTTTTAAGGAAATTCCAGCACTGTAATTTGCCTTTTTGCTTTTAAGCAACAATGTGATAATACAGAAACCACGTTCAATGATTCAGAATGATTTAGTTTGCAGGAAGCCCATTAATTTAACCATATTTTCCCATACTTTTCATCACCATGTCCTGTCATCTGGAAATAATAGAAACCTTAGCAGTAAATTCTGAAAGCTAAAAAAAACCATGCAAGTACAGTTCACGTGGTATTTACTGGCATGCTAATGTTAGCTCTGCCTAACCAAAATTAGAGTTTCTTGGTTAACCTGGATTAGCTTTCTAGTGAAAAGGATACTGAACTGACAATAAAAAACAAATGTGTTGTAGTTCTATATTTATTTACATGGAAGGTGGCTATATGGAGCCTGAATGAAAAATATATGGAAAGCAAGAATTTTCTTGTTGCTGAAAAATTGTTGTTGTTGTTGTTGTTGTTAATAATAATAATAATAAATAATACTCTGTGAATGCAAAATAGGACTAAGAAAGAGAATGGGGATCATCATAATTCAAGTGCGGCTAACTTTTCAGTACTGCTCACTCTTAAAAATGCAGGTCAGAAAATGTTTTTTTAAAGAAATGTGATTACTTCACTCTTACTGTAAATTTATCTTTCCTGCATTCTGAAAGGAAAAATTTCCATAAATTTTTTGAATCTTTCACTTGTGTCACTAAATTGAGTCTCCCCGCAACATTTCTCATTCAGAATATCAGCCTAAAATCTGGCAAGACTTTCTAGTCTAGACCCATAACAAAGCTCACATATTGGTTTCTGTAGCTCAGTTATAAGCAGTAAATATTTTTAGGCTTTGACCATGGGAATGTGTTTCAGATGGATTTAATGTTCTCTAAAGGCAATTACCTAAAAAAGTCTTTTTCATTTTTTCATTAAAGTGAAAAAAAATCTCTTCATGCAAGAGGTGAAAGAGAAGATGAAAAGGGTGTTTCCATTGTGCTAATTATGGCTTGTGATTTCTAGGAAATGTCATGAATTAGAAAGTCTTTATACACTGGGCCAGTTCTGATGTTCTTTAGTTAATTGAAAGGTAAGTACCTCCTTGCATCCCCCAGTAAATGTCTCTAGGTAAATATATATGTATACACCCACACACAAATATATGTAGATTTTTGTCTATTTCTTTGAGGACAGACAGACAGGCAGGCAGGCAGACAGATACACACACACAGGTTATGTGTGTGACAGTGTCAGACCGGGCGATAGCTCTGTTTGGGATAGACTATGAAAGAGAGGAGAGTTTAGGACATCTCGGAGGCTGCAGTGCCCTCCCTACTTACATGAACCTTAATGGTCAAATGGCTCACAGACATGAATTATTAATATACACTAGATATTGATTATTTTAGATCAGTCACAAAGTAGTTGCACCACAAACTTGATCACTGCTTTACTTTGAAGTAAAAGAACTTTGCATTCCTCTTCAAATTTCTTACCAAATCCCTGCAGTGTATGTAGCAAACAATGATAAAGAAAATGCATAACAGAAATTCCCAAGATTACTTGTTTCTGTAATGTGTACTCAGTTCTCTCACACCTTCCTTTTCTGTTTTCCTAATTGTTATATATGCCTGTGAAGGTGATGTTGGTAGCAGAGTGGTCAGTGAATCTGACCTTAGTGTCGCTACTTTCATTAAGGAGTGTGCAACCACTCTGATCAAAACCCAATTCCTGTAATAGGGAATTTGCACTTAAACTATCTCTCCGTTTCCATGCCTGCTATCCTTAGACTGTTACAACTGGAACCTGAAACCTGTTATACTGCTGAATTTTAGGCACATGAATAATCTGTTTGAGAAGAGACTACTCAAATTCAAAGTGATTTCCTAGATTTAGGTCCTACCCAAAACAATACGGAAGAATTGATAAAGCTGTGAAGATGAAGAGAGGGTTTTTGCCTCAGGACTGTAAGTTCAGCACCTTAATCAATAAGCCCTTGAAAGCTGAAAAGTGAATAAAGATGAGGAATAAAAAATTTTATTTTCTTCTCTATTACTGCTTGAATAATACTCTCTACTAAAGAAGTTTATGGCCCATGAATACATTTATGCTGATCAGAACACCTAGCATGAAGGACAAGTATATATATATTTTTATATAATTCAAGAAACTGAACACAACAGAATAAATTGTTTTCAGAGATATTATATTTATATTATGGAACTGGAAGACAATGTCAAATCAGAAACATACAGTGATGATTTTTTTAGTTTTATTTGTTTTATTTGCATAATCAATGAAAGAAAGACATGAAAACACTATGCAAATGTCTGCTACAAATTATCTTGGGTTTTACAAAATAACTTTCTCAAATATTACAACATATATTTTTCCAGAAGGAAAAAGTAATTTATCATAATTGTTAGTGAATTCTTTACTCATTTACATTTCACTCTTTTGCTCTCCTCATGAATAGTGGAAAACTGAACTAAAATGCACAAAATATTTGAAACCCAATTCAAAGATGTAGGATGAAAATGAAAATACGCAGATGCAGAATTGCAACCTACTCTTTGATTCCTTTGACACTCTATTTAGGGACACACTTTCATTTTAAAAAGGCAGTCTAATAAGAATTCTAGAGAACAAAGTCAACTGAAATCAGAGACAACTGATAAAATCTAATTAAAATGTAATTATCATCCATTATTTTTAAGAACTTTGATGCAAAATGAGAATCTGATCAGACACATTTCTCTAAAAATGAGAGGAACAAATAAATTTTCTAAAAAGATAGCAATTTATGACATGTAAAGAATGTTGTTTATATTAGTTTGAAAAAATCTGGTTTGAAAGGAAAAGAAAATGCTAACTTCTTGATTTACATGTGCCAAATATTTAGATTGCATACATATCTTTGTTTCCTGTTCAGCAACAGAAACTTAGTTAAAGAATTCCTTTTAATCCTGACAGTCCTAGTGTGTCAACAGAAAGAACCAGTCTCTGAGATACTGGGATCATAGGATTATGTTCATCTTGAGAACTAATTATCAGGACTTTGAGCTGGAGGTACAGAAGCAGGCGCTGTGTTGTGCTTGTTGCTCCATGTGCTTGTAAGATCAGCAGTTGTATTCCTGGGCAGTTCTCAGCAGATAGAATTCCCTTCTTTTTTTTATGAAGGACATCCCTAGTGACTCTAAACAGCCAAAAAAATCTGAAAAGACACTTCCCTATGTAGAATGCAAAAAAGTAGACAAGTTCAGTAACTTACAGTAAAAATGGAAAACACATACTCCCAAGAGACTCTGAAGTGAGAATGCCACATGCAAGACCATCATCATACACAGAACAAACTGAATTTCCTTATAGGAATTCTTTTAAAATAAATTCTTGTAAATTATCATATAAGAATTTTCTCTTACATGTGCATTAATCTGCCTGGAAAATATCTCAGTCCTGATGCACAAAAATTTAGTGTCAGACAAACTTCTGATCAACTTCTGATCAAATCTTGGGAAATAGCAAAGAGTCTGGCAAAGAGTAAGTAGGAAATTGTTAAACAAAAAAAAGTATGAATTAATTTCACTCATTTTAAACAGTATTCATCTGGTAGCACATACGATAATTTTATTGAAGACAATAGATAAAACGATGACACGCTGGTATGCGTGATTTGTATCTACACCACTGAAGAAATCCTCCTTCGGAACAGTGAGTGTCCTACAGTGAGCACTGTCATCAAAACCAATAGCTTAGATGTCTGAGGATATGCAGATTGCAGGAAACCAGATGTTTCTGGATTTTACTCGTCCGATGTTCCCAGAAAGTGAAGACATAAGCATATGATTATCTACGTTCCAGATAAAATAGCAATTCCATGCTTTATACATAGTTTCATCTTAAATTCCTCCTCAAACATTGGTTCAGAATACTTGTCTGAGCATACGTCCTCATACCGACATTTTTCTGTGAGCCTTTACTCTGGATTGTTCATGATCCCAAATAACAGGTAGCAGGACAAGAGGAAAGGGCCTCGGGTTTCTCCAGGGGAAATTTAGATGGAAAATTAGGAATAATTTCTTCCCTGAAACTGTAGTCAAACACACGAACTGACTGCCCAGGGAAGTGGTGGAATCACCATCTTTGGAGGTGTTTAAAAGACAGGTAGTTGTGACACTTAGGGACATGGTTTAGTGATAGACTTGGCAGCGTTGCGTTAACAGTTGGACTCAAAGATTTTAAAGATCTCCAACCTTAATGATTTTGTGAGATCAAACTGCAAGCTCCTTTCCTCCAGAACTGTCATATATTTTCTTCCACAAGCAGGAGAACAAGAGACATTGTTCTCACTGGAAACTTTGTATTTGAGAGATTTTCTAAATGACAAGCTGGAGCTACTGGTAAGCTACAGCCAGACGTAAACTTAGATACTGATTGCTTTAAGTGATGGAATAAAATCTCTGTACATTAATCACGTGTCTATACCAGCATGTTGGGACTTAAACAAAATGTCCATAGCTGTACAAGCTGCTTACTGACCTGCTCAAACTCACTCCATAGAATGAATCAAGTCATCTGTTTCTTAAGGCCGATAAAATTCCAACACACTTGAGTGTGCCTTAAGTACAGCCACCCAGAGGCAATACAGATAGCCAAAATATTCCTTCCAGTCAATTAAGGGATAGCTGCTTGAAAATCATGTTTTGTCTTGGAGGCAACAAAAGCTTAAGAGGAAATGCAAGACCAAACCTTGAGAGTTGGTTGCTCTTCTCAGATTGAGTGTTTTGGAATATAGAGGGTTTCTGTAAAAAAAAAAAGCGCTGAGATTAGGGTGGTGCTGGGATATGTTTATGTGTCCAGGAGTAAAGGAAACAAGCTAACTGTGGCTGGACATAGAGTCATGACATTAATATGAAAATCTCAGATTATTTTTTAATTAAAAAAACATATTACACGGCACTTAATTATACCTGATCGTGACAGTTTTCTGAGGGAAACATCTGCAATGGATTGAAGAATACCTTATATCACTGGGCAGTGATTTTCAATGACCTTTGATCTATAAACTCAAAAATGTTTCCTGGGGAAGATGAAGGCCATTATTAGAAAGACAAGATTTATGGCATATAGTTATGGGAAATATTCTCTGCAATTAAGATTTCTTATGACTTTTAGTAGACGGAGTGTAGAAAATTGATCTATCACCAATCATGCATTTTCCTAGTGAATTAAAAATGGTCCATAAAATATCCTCATAGCAATGCATATTTGCTTTGCATATGTTAGGAAGACTTGGTGAGGAAACCAAGCTGAAATAACTGGAGACCAAATACTGTCTTTTTAACAAGATGAAGATAAATATTCTGCTGTGTTCTGTGTATATATGTATGTATTTTGTCCAGTGTATATATATATATATATATATATATATATATATATGTACGCTGTCCTTCAATCCAGGAAGGACATTGAGGTGCTGGAGCAAGTCCAGAGAAGGGCAACAGAGCTGTGAAGGGTCTAGAGGGTAGGTCCTATGAGGAGTGGATGAGGGAGCTGGGTGTGTTTAGCCTGGAGAAAAGGAAGCTCAGGTGTGACCTTATTGCTCTCTACAACTTCCTGACAGGAGGGTGTAACCAGGTGGGGGTCAGTCTCTCCTCCCAGGCAAACAGCAACAGGATGAGGGGACATAGTCACAAGCCACACCAGGGGAGGTTTAGGTTGGACATTAGGAGGAATTTCTTCATAGAAGGGGTGATTAAACATTGGATTGGACTGCACAGGAAGGTGGTGGGGTCACCATCCCTGGAAGTGTTCAAGAAATGACTGGATGTGGCACTCAGTGCCACGGTCTGGTTGACATGGTGATGTTCAGTCATAGCTTGGGATCAATGATCTCAAAGGTCTTTTCCAACTTAATTTATTCTGATTCTGTGATTCTACAAAGGTTTACAATTTATGTAGGTAGCAGCCCCACAAGTGCTGAGATGACTGTATTATTATCAGAGGACCCTACATTGTCATTTGCAAAGTGATGAATCTACAGATCTCCAGTATTGTTCTCAAGGGACAGTAGTTATGTTTTGCAGGCAGTTGCATTTTTTCTCTTTCCCCTAATTCTTCATTATTTTGGTTCTTGGACTATATGTATTATTAAACCATGCCTGACATTCAGCTGTACAGTCAAAGAGTGTTTTCAGCTGTAAAGTTTCTGGTGAAAGAACAGTGTTTCTTCTGCAGAGGCTCTGTGATGCTGTTGCAGCTCTCTGATACTCTTAGTCAAAAATAATTATCTCATGTTTGTTTTAGGGTCCTTTCAGTCTCAATCACCAGCATATATTTTTTTATTAAGCTGTTTAAACTAAATTTTTCCATTTTTGCCTGCACAATGTTTCAAAGTGTCACAGCTTCACTTTGTTACTTTCTGAAGTTGAATCCTACCAAGTAATAGCTTCATTTTTCTCTCTACTATCTGTAAAAATTGTATAGTTCTGCAGACATTAGTAGCTTGGGGCAGCTTGTGTTCCAGGATTCCTACAATATCTGCTTTCTTGGTTAACCAAGTCATTGAGATGTGCAGCTGATTATAGGTTTTAGCCCCCAACAGAATCTGCCTACTCTTCATATCACCAGTAATTTCATTAGCTATATTGTTCAAACCTCTTATTATAAATGGACAAGTCTTTCACTCAGCTATCATTAACCCAGTGCTCCCCCAGAAAAGATATTTAAAGCTTTTCACCAGAGCTCAAGTGTCATTGCTATAGTTTTATAAATGCTATCCTTCACTTCTGTGTTTGTTTCTTTTCTTGCTGTCTTCCTAGAATAGATTCTCACCTTCACTNGAGGGGGAGGAGGGAGGGAGCGAGCAAAGAGCATCTGGTTTGGGAGAATCTCGGTGGGGCTCCTAATTGGGGGCACTGTATTTTTACTGTCAGAACGAAAAAAACAAAATCAGCTATGGGCCTTCTAATTAGCTAAGAATTTTTACACTGACTATTAGGAAAAGATAACTTTGTGAAGATATTGATTCCCCTCCTACTGTCATTGAATATGGCCAATATACTAACTCAGAGACTAATCAACTTCCTTTTTAACACTCAATAAAATTTTGTTTTTAACTGATGCTAGAAATGCTTTAATTTCTGATATATACACATTTGTAGATTTTGTTTTTACCTTTTTTAAATAAAGGTGTAACCAGACCATTTCTTTCCAGTTGTAGGAAACTACAATTTTTCATTATTGTTTTCTATAAAGAGGTTTTCACAGATAAGATGAATCTTGATTGTCTACTTTGTTACAATAAACACAATTATGCTATATCCCAGATGGCTCAAGATCCAGGTAAATAAAGGCTTAGGATTCCATTAAATAAAATAATATTACATGCTTTTAAAAATATTTTTAACTGCGGTCCTTTTTTGATACTAAAAAAAATGTGGGCTCTTTACCTTGTTTTCCTACCCAGGGAACATAACTTCTTGTCTCCTACTATTCTGGACAATTGTCTCTAATTATTCTGCAAAGCACTTACAGAAGAACTTGTGAAAACTGCTAATGCATTGCACTGCAGGATTTTATAACTATTTTTATAATGATTTTGTGATCTGTTGAGTTACTTTTGCGTTCTCCTACCTGAAACCATTTTACAGAAAGGTAATTTTGAAAAGATTTCCAAATTTTTAAAGGCACTAGATGTATGTAAAGTTGTAAGAGCACCATCAATGCTCTCTCATTTGTATTTTTGGTAATACTGTGTTTTTTACATGCTTCAGTCTTCCTTCAGACTGAATTTTATTTAAGATGTGATTTTCATTGACTGGGTTTTTTTAACTGTCATAATAGCTTTAATATCACATAGAAACCATATAAGTTAACATGGAAAAAATATTTTCTTTCATCACTTTACATTTTCCTAAAACTTTCTTGAAAGAAAAGAAAGTGCCATTTCACCTCCCTAGCTTCACATGCAGTTTTCCATTGTAAGGTGGAATGTTCTGTTGAAGCAGAGCTCTGTAAGTGTAAAGTAGTAAGAGAACTGGTACCCTGGAAAACTAGTCTTTTTTCCCCGCCACAGGCTCACAGTACAAAATAGAACAGATTTTAGAGCTTGTTGGCAAAGGAATTTGTTACGTCATTTGATAGTATTTACCAAACCAACAGGCCTTTTCCATCAAATAAGACCACCTCTGCATGGGCACATGTTTATCAAATATTGATATAAAATTAATGAACATGCTTTCTTGACACACAGGCACCAGCTCATTAATCTTCAGGATACTAAAAAAATCTTTGTAAGGGAAAGGGATATTGCCTGTCCTGTATTTATATTGCCAGCTCTTTAGACCAGTGCCCTATCCAGCGAGAAATTCTGTTTGCAGGGACCTCTGTGTAACATGAATGCAACCAATTGTAACTGATAATTATCACTGCTACAATTGATCATTAGTACAGATTTTAATTGAAATAATGCCAATTCGCTATATACTAAGTTTATCTCTTAAAAAAGATACACGCATATATTTACAAAGAAGAATGTTTTCTTTTTCATTCTTTTTGTGATTGCAATGAGGAAAATGGTTTTTAAAAGGGGATAACAACCAGCAAACATATGACACTGCATATAATATTTTAAATTAATCACCTTGGCTAATATGAGAACGTCTTAAGTCTGTGTGTCATTCTGTCACGGACAAGATTGTTTTCTGCCTACAATCAATCTAGTTTTCCCAGAGCCAAGTCTGGGGACAATTCATGTGCATGCAACTCAGGCCATTACTCTTTCGCCCATCTTTTCTGAACTCTGATCGAGCTTTTATCTGGCAGCCACAAAGAGGAAACATTACAGGGATAATCACAAGAAAAAATGTGCCATCAGTCTAGTGAGAATACTGGTAAGTACACGTGAATCTGAATCACACATAATACTTTCCTGCCATATTTTTAGTCAAGATGGGCAGAAATCTGAAATGAAAGGGAGGACTGAAGATCTAACATGGTCAGATTTAACGGGATAGCATTGGCAGAAAATGAGGTAAGAACTGACAATAAAATGAATATTTGATGCAGAAAAATTATTGAACAGACTACAAAGGCTTCATAAGTGCCATGGTCTTGCAAATATAACTCCATCATTTTTTATGTACAGCAATAAAGATTTTGACAGCTAGACAGAGTCATTGCAAAATATGCTTTCAACCCTGAGGTAATTTATATTATTAAAGCATTGCCTCTGATAGACATTTAAGAGGTACAATAGTAGTCACGCTTCATATGGTAATATATTGCATCATTGCTAGGATGTAATTGTAGAGAAACAACTTGAAGATAAAGAGCTTCAAACAAGGGAAGCTTTAAAGTGATTATGATTACATGTGTGTGTTATTAGCATGTTCAAAAAATGTAATTGATCTTCACCGTTGCCATATGTCCCATTTCCCTATCTGTATACCAAAAACTGTTGATGTGTCTACTAAAACACTTACAAACCTATTATTACAGACAGCTGTTCATCTGTTTTCTGCTTTCAATTTAATTTAATTTCAAATTTAGGGGGAAAAATGCACAGATTGCAGACTTCCCAGGAAAAGATGTGTTACCATTTTAATTAAGAGACGTAGCATAAGTACATAAAATAGTATATTTAATTTACTGATAATATCAGTGTAGTTTTTAAGACAGAATGGGTCTATTTTGCTTTCTTTTTACTTATCCTGGGACTTAATAGAAAGGGGTCATGTAATGGGGGATCATTTGGTAGAAGGAATACGAAAGGGTCACTGAAGATCAATGAAATGAGAAAACTCAGGATTCAGTGAAAAAGAGGAGAGGCACATAGTGGAGTAGGGCATCAGGGGAGTAGGGCAGAAGCCTGAGATCCTAATGAATGGCTGCTCTCCTGTGTTCAGACTGGAACATGGAACAGCCTCGTTTTCCCGGGGTTTTGCCTGCAGCAGGCAAAGTTGGCGAAAAGGTCCTAACACTGTGACCAGGGGATAAAGAGAAGCCCCTAAACAAAGGACATTTACATTTATTTAAGATGGCTTGCTTTTTCTTTTTTTTTATGTTTTGGTTGATTTTCAAAGAAAAAAGTTTGTTTTGTCTGGCAAATTAAAATAATCTCCATTATCCCATCACCCCAATAGGACTGTGGACCACTCAAGAACCCAAACACTGTCTTTTTTTTCAGTTTTTTCTCTGTGTTCAACAAGAACAGGATCTTCAGCATGTAACAAAAAATAATCATTGAATTCAGTGTTCTCCCAGTCAGAGAACCAAATCCTTCTCAAAGCCTTTGTTTGCACAGCTATGCCTGGAGATAAGCAGTGTATCATGGTGCAGCATATGCCCTCACCAGAGACCTAGAGTGGTATCAACTTCTTTAACCAATTCAGCTGCTGGGAGTTATGGGAATTTAATGTCAGCTGGCAGATTATAACTTTAATATCCTTTTATAACAGGGAGATGCATTGCTACTGCAACAAGCTGCATATCTAAAAAATACAGTCATTATCACATGAAGCTATTCCACTCACACCCACCCACAAATAGCATCATAAACAGTAAAAATAGTAAATACAGCATAATTACCATGTTTCTGCAGAAAACCTACTCACAAATGTCCTATGGGAAGAGAGTCTGGCATGCATCTTAGAATAATTTCGTTCCATTTCAGAAACAAGACTTAAAATGAAAGATTATCATATTCAAATTCAAAGAGATCAGAATACACAAACCATCAAAGACTGTTCTATCACTAATATTTCATAAATGTATTGAATTATTTCTTAGATCTTTACCAGGGGATCATTCAAATTTATAAGCCCAGATTTTCATGTAACACTGCCTGGATTAATTTCATATTTGAGGTTGTGTGCCAAAGTGTCCAGATTTGAACATTTTTTTATTATTATGCAATTACATAGCCTTTCTGAAATATACCCCTTTAAACCTTGCACACATATTTGGAACTAAAATTTCATATATCAGTGTTTGATCCTGAATGGAAGAAAAGTAAATCCTGGGGTTTGCCCCTGAACTGGCTATATTTAGAAGAATCATCAATTGCTATACAAATAGAGGTTTGTTTCCATTGGGAACAATTATTGTTTACTAGTATATATGTTATTAACTATTTCAAGACTTAGTGGGCCTTAAGAACTTGAACTACATAAATAAATTGACATCTAAAGTGTCTGTCCAGATTTCATTTCAAAAATAAAACACTTCTAACAGTTAGGATGAAGAAAACCAGAAATCTGTTATGCCATCAGTAAAATGAGGCACAGTACTAGACTGGACAATACCGTTTTGAGTACCAGCTTGTGCCGGTTTGGCCAAAATCTAGCAATATATCCTCTGAGAGAAAACCAGGTTACAACCACCCTTCCCCCCACCAGGTTCGGAAAAAAAGGAAATTTTCCTCAAAAGAAAGTGAAAGAGCTAAAAACTATTTATTTAACAAACACACCAGAAAAGGATAATAATGCTAAATAATGAAATCTCTTGCTGTAGAGAGAAACCTGGGAAGATTTCAGAGTCCTTCTGTAGGTGTGGTCTCTCTGCTCCTCCGAGCTGGGTGAGGGCCCACCCCCTCGGGCCTTGGGGAAAATTCTCCCGATGTGTTCTGATGTTGTTGAAACAGTCCAGAAGACAAAAAGAGAAAAAACCAAAGTCCCAGGAAATAAAGTTCAGCTTTCTATCTGACGCCGGAGAGAGGGGAAAGAAAAAACTGGCCAAAGAAGCAAGCAGGATGCTCCCCCCCGTGCTATCGCAGCCAGAGCACGCAGAGGAATGTGTCTCCGTGTCCTTGAGACACTGCTTTGAAAAGTTTGCTTGGTCCTTTTTTTTTCTTCCCTCTCAAGCTCAGTTTAAAGGCACAGAAAAGGCACAAAATCAATTGTTTGGCATAAAGCTGTGGTAGGGGATATACATGATGGAGTCACCCCAAGACACAGCTTTTGGACATTAAATACATACATGGTTTTTTATTTTTCTATTTTGGTGCTGATTCTGAGAGTGCTGATAGAACTGTCTGTATTTACGGTACCTAGGGATTGAGTGTTGGCCTCTTAGAGCAGTTTCTACAATCATCCTTACTATCATATACCTGGTGTTATAAAAATGTCTTTTTTCGTGGAGGATTCGCTCTGTGTAGCACCAAATGAAATCACTGTGCTGGTACAGTGAGGACTACAAACAAGCACCTATCATCAATTTCTGTGTTCTTTCCAATCAAAGAGTGTTCATATCAACTACCAGACTACTGACAAGTTGACCAAAAATATCCTGCAAATACAGACTCCATCTGCCTTTAAGGTCTAATGAGTAATACTGTGCATCACTAATAAGATGTTTGCCCGTGGCAGGCAGCTGGAAATGCTCTTCCTTGTTTGGAAGGCACCTGAATGCATGTGAAGGTGGCAAAAAAAAATTGCATACCATCACCTCTTCCTGAGCCTCTCCAGTAAAAGGAGTGCAATTCTGGTTTGGTTCATTTCCCACTTAATCTTATCTACCTGCTGAGTTGGTTTCTCAGCTAAAATTACATTTCAAAGAATGCAACAGACCAATTTAATGGCCTGCCCTTGAATATTTAGTCTGGCAGTGTTTTTGTGACATTTGGTGCTTGAAATATCGTATTAATTCTCATTGCATTTGGTTACTGGTGGACTCCTATTTTTTTTTATTAAATGAAAAATAAAAAACTGTGAAAGTTATTATATGACTTAAAATTTTTTCATAAAAACAAGCGGTCCCATACAGGTAATAAGAGTAATCTGCCCCAGGCTTACAAAACTGTTATGGAACAGATAATACAAAAGTTTTTGATAATCAAAAGGAGAAAACTGATATGATTTTTAGAATATGGTACCAAATTGTATCACAAGTAAGAAAAAGCCTGCTTCTGACATCTTGGCTTGTAGCAGACAAATGCTTTTACCTTGATCAAGATCCAACATGTTTGGACTTCTTTGCAATTTGCTTCTGCTTCTTTCCAAAAATACATGTTCTATTTTCACAAATATATGCTCCGTCTCCACTCAACAGCAGATATTTCTTCGCAGACTATAACAGGTGTGGTATTGTCCCTGACCCTTGGATGTTCCAGTTGGATACACCTGACAAGCCCTAGGAGTAGAATCTATTTGCATGACCTTAGAACTTGATATCTCCAGTGTCTTAACTTCCTCATGGTGCAGACAATCATGTTTTGATGGATAGGACTAAGGAAACATAATTCTGTAGTTATGAAGCCTCCTTGTGCTAATAGGTGGGTTAAATCTCTTTGAAGCTGGTAGGCATAATAGGGCCTTCTTAGAATAAATGCAGAGATATTGAACTCTTAAATAGAAACAAATAGCTGAAACAATATGAACCATGACCAAAATATGGCTACAAGGGAAAACTGCTGTGGAAGTGAAACCGTCTGTCAAATAGCCAATATATGGGAGAGGTTGTTTGGTGGAAAAAAAGTATAAATTTACCCAAGGACATTATTGCGGAAGCATCCTTGAAGCTCTTGTGATTCTCAGAAAAAAAGCTGTTTTATAAGTCAAGCCCTAACTTTAAAGAAAAAAATGCTTGGAAAAAGAGCATGGAATGGTGACCACATAAAAGCTCCCTGCTTTTGGTATTCCTGAAAGAAAAACATATGCAAACATGGTAAGCAAATTAATTTAATACTAGCTAATAATTTAGTCCAAATAGAAGAAATTAGCAAACGAGGACATTTGAAAAAGAAATAAACTAATCTAAGTCGAATATAAATTACATGACAGAATTTCATACTTTTCCTAGAGAATTTATCTACTGACAGCTAAAAATAATGCCCAAAATAATTTTTGCAATACTGTCTGAATGAAATGAAAAATAACATTACAGATTTTCAGGTATAAATAACACCAAATTAACTGGTCGATTATGATGCCAACAAAGTTTAAAATCTTGCTTCTAGAAAAAAAAAAAAAGAGATCTGAACAGCTACTAAAGACAGCTATTTTACTTTAAATTATCATCTTAGTTATTTTTCAGTAATTTTCTAGAATGTCTCCTTTTAAACTAGCACTAAGTATAAAAAGATTCCCTTTAGTATAGCGTTACTTCACTAACAATTTGCTAAGACTTTTTTGTTGTAATTTTTCCAAACTGTTAATCTTTAGTTATTGAGTTGCTATTCTGAATATAAATTATAGATGTTCTTTCTTCTGCAATTGTTTTCAGAATTCTTAAAAGAAGGTCTACTAAAGACAATACTCATCTCTCTGTCACACAAAAATAGCTTGTCCAGAATAAGATACCACCTACCTCAAGGTCAAATTATGTTTTTGGAATATTTCTACAAAGATGTGATGGTAGATGTTTGCCATGAATAAATGAATAAAACCAAATATTTCTTAATATTTCTTAGTATTTTATGGAGAAACACTGACTGACTATGTTTCTGCATTTAAAGTTTCTTCTTATTTTATTGGTGGAATATTCACCCTGTAATATTGTTGCTTTAACCTTTAGACATCTGATTTCAAATGCAAAAATGCAGGAATTGTTTTTACTTAATTTTTAGCCTTATTTGTTCCAAGTACTTAATAAAATGGATGAATAAGCTGAGAACTAGGCAATCAGCTCTGCTGAGGAAACTTGGACATACTTGTTTCTTTAAAAGCAGAGACTTGGATATGTCCCTAGCTTTCCCTGCAGTGATAAAACAAAAATGCCACAACTAATTTACTTCAGGTTTGCACTGAATTTGTCCACAATACTTATTGTTTTGTGTCTTTTCTTTGAGAGGCTTGATTGAGAGGTGGAAGCTCTGAATCACAATGAATCATAATAATTCTTCAGTCCTGATTTTTGAAATGGAGTGAACATGTCCAAACACAGAAATGGAGTTAACATTCTGACTTAACATCGGTTCAAGTACATGCATGGATTCACTCGGCTTTGAAGCCTAGCCCAGATAGTGAGACCCTGTGAAAGATAGACTCACTGATTTTAGCAAAAGCTTATAACCTAAATTACAGCTATACACTAAGACCTGATCTAGCCTGGACAGAATGGCCAGGAGGAGGTGGTTGCATGTCACCATCCTGGCTGATAGAAAGCTCAGATTTATCTAGTTATCATAGCCTGAGAAGGGCTTCTACATCCTGCACTTCAGATGCAAACTTAGAGTAATAACAGACTAACTGATACAAAATGGAAGGGTCCATCAGCTAAAAAATACAATTGAGAAAGTATTTCACTCTATGATAAAATGAAAAATCCTTAGGTCATTTACCATAATCATGCAAAAGTTGAACAGTTCAGATCAGATAGTGAATAAAAGAAGCAAACGGCATTTTTTGTTCTGCAAGAGAAGCTGAACCACTGTGTTGAAATGGAACTACGGGAACAAATTTGAACTATCCAATTGCACAACACTTCTGAGCTGCAGTTTGTGAAGCCTACAGTAATTTAACACATGTCATGAAGCACTTAGAAATGTAATAAAAATCCTGTTTATTACCAGTGCAGCTCTGGGCCAAAGCATTCATGTGAGACTCATCTGATCCTTATAGTTGATGACCTTAGAATCTATCTCCATCAGGAAGAACAAGAAGATTTATTGTTCTAAGGATTTCTATACCTTGCAATAGTTTCACAGCCAGATTCTGTATAAATATGATTGTTTATTAAAGCCTAGACTCCTTTGTGTGTCTCAAATTGCCGTCTGCAGATCTAATATTATTTTAGGAAAATAAGATTCCAGTGCAAGCACAACTTCCCCCCCCACCCTTTGTCCAGATGATTACCCTCCTCCTGAGGAGCAGAGACAAAGAATGGGTAAGCTTGAGTGCCTTCACTCATAGAATTCAGCACAGAAAATTCATCTGTCAGGTAGCGCAGCTGTCCTGCTTTGTTCCAAATCTCCCCTTAATTTGTCTTCACAAGGGAAAGAGGTTAACCTACACCTCAGAATTTGCCATCTCTCCAGACTCATTCCATTCTAAGAGTTCCTACATGATGCAGGGGAATTTAACTACCTTAAGCTTCTCTTCAGTATTCCAGCTTCCCTTAAACTTTCCTATACAATATACTATAACAAATACTCCAGCAATGCAAAAGCTGTTGCAAGAGGAACTTGGAGACATTTTCTCACAAGTTCTTTTACATGCTTTCCAGAGTGCTCTCTCAGCAAATTTTTGGTTATTACAGCTCACCCTTTAGGAAGGAATCGAAAACCCTGGAGTCAGAATAATGACAGCTGATCCTTCTGATGCATCTGACACCACATGCTCCTGAAAACAGCTTTCAGTCAGGATCAGACCACTTTGCTGATTAATAATGCAGCTTAAGGCTGAAGCTAAGGGGATGCGATATGCATGTTCTCTGGCCTCCTACACCGGACTCTATATGGATACAAATATCCATGAAAAACAAGTTATTGATGCAGAAGGCAAAAATATACCTGAAACACATCTTTGAGCTTCCCATCTATTGCAGGACTGCAATCAGAGTAGCTGTCACTACTCCTAATTCAACAATGTCATGATTCTGTCACTCTGGAGCTCTAGTTCCTCACATTGTTTCCCATACTGCATGTGTTTCTGTACAGACACCTGCAGTATTTCAGACAACTACAACTTCTTGTTGAGTTTAAGCCTGGTGTAACATTAGAGGCTGTATCCCAACATGTCTAGGATAGCACCTTTCCTTTAAAATGCTGTTTCATTCCTTCTTTGTTATTTTTTTTCCCTTTTAATACCAGTTCTGATTGGGGTGTAAGAGAAACACTACTATTCTTTTGAGCAGTAGCTGCCTTTTTTTTTTTTGCCATAGATGGACCCCAAGTGACAAAGCCTTATGAATTCAATTGGTGCTATGTCTATTCAGGGATAAAAAAAACGACCCAGACAAAAAGAAATGTATAACGAAATTATTTATTTGCCCTGAAATCCTCCCTAGCAGTGGATTGATAATTTTTAAAATCTAAGCCAGTTTTCTGGCAGCAGTGTAGGACAATCTCAAGTGAGAAAAGCCGATTTAAAATCAGAAAAGAATTGGCAGATTTTCACCTTGAAAGGTTATTAGAATGCACTACATTCTCTAATAGGGACTACTATATTCCTGTATTAAACACTGACAAAAATGAGCTGAGGCTGGCATTCCACAAAGGTCCAGGTAATACAATACAAAAAGTTTCATTGTTCTAATAAAAATTTACAACCACAAATACTGAAAGTTTAGAAAAGCAATGGCTAAGATATTTAGCAGTCTTATGCTACTTTAATAATTCATGTTTCGTTTTTCATTCACTCAATCTTAGGTTTGTAAACATATAAACAAAAGGTAAAAATAACATCTAGAGGATAAATTTCTTGAACAGAAATAGGAATGCAGTCACTTGTATACTGATGAATGTATCATTTGCAGTGATAAGGAGATAAAAAATGCTAAATGATTAGAAAGAAAATATTTTATCCACTCAGGCACTGAATTTGAGATGGTTTTGCATGTACACTTTGGTCTTTACCTCTCAGCCTCTCCTTTTACTTGCCAGCTGCAGCTTTTTTTAAGTATGCCTCACTGGGAGACAGAAAAAACCTGTAAAGTCTTTTGTGTGAGGCAGAGAGGCTCTTTTTTTTTGGGTTCTTCACACACGTATTTCTACAGTGGTGCTGCAGAGTTAGAGAAAAACATTTTTGAAGCACCCAAAAATCTACATACTTCCTTAAAACAAACTATTTTAGAAAAAGAACAACTTTCTTAAGATACACCTTCACAATTCTCTAATTTATATTTGTCTGTTAATCTACATTTTAACTTTTTTTTTTTCTTGAAAGACCAAGATTTGTCTCTCTGTCAACATTCTTATTACATGCTATATCTAGAGAGAAAAAAGTAGCCCTTCCCACACCTTCACCATTCAACTGCTGAGACAAACTCTATGTTTAACATTTCTATATTAGGTCATTCCTCTTCCTAAACCTATATTTTTCAAATCTTAAGTATAGCACTTCTCCAAATGTCTATTTAACCCTTCAAGTTAATTGGTTTCTGTTGGGCTTTGCCTATTGTTTTCAAGGAAGCAGCTTAGTTTGGAATTTTGGAGTGTTTTTCTAAAGCTAACATTCAGTTCCTAATCTCACTTGATTGTTAAATATTAATTTATTGACAGACCACAGTCAGTGTGTCATAATAATCTGATATTTCCTGTGCCCAGAGGACCAACAAGAACTGCCCTGCAGCAGTTCTCTTTTTTTTCCATATGTGTTTATATAACTGTTGTGCTTAGCCAGGTCAGGACCCAATTACATTAAGTGCTGTATAAATATTAGCATCCACTTCATCCTTCACAAGGTTCTTGACCACAATGAAAGGTGTGAAAGACCATAAAAAGGGGTAGATTAATTGAGGACCTTGGAGTGATGTCATCATGGTGGTATGCTTAATTTACTGAGTAAAGATAGCACAGTATAGATGGTTAAAATACTAAGACCTGTTCTAAGGGTTAGTCAAATCTCTTATTGCATCACTTTTTTTTTATGAGCACTCCCTCTTGTATTAAAACTTACATCCACATCAAGCACTATAGCATCTTACCAGATCATCCATTTCTTCTTTATGCTGTAAATATTTCAGTAGTTTCCTACATGAATTTGATTCACTTATTGCAGTAAACTATTTATTCCGCCATCCAATTAAAACCAGCTTCAGTCTGAAAATAACAGTATTCATGCCAGGAAAACATATCTAAGCTTTTGCTAAGTCTTCCAGCTGTAAGGAATTCATAAAGCTTAATTAAACTCAGAACACAAACGTCAGTGTAAAAAAAGTCTTGAAAGAAAACTGAAGAGTAACAGCCACTTTTTAGTCTGAAAATTAAGGTAAATGGAAGAAAAGATTCATATGTGAATAAAATACTTCAATGGACTCTTTATTCTTATTATCTCACATTCCAGTTATCCCCTTAAGTATTAATTGAAAGGTCGTGAAGTTTCACTTCAGCTTTGAAAGTCTGTCTGCACTTTGTTGAAACTTCCTATAACAATACTCCTCAGTGAATGGCAGTATCTCTCCCAGCTGCAGTAACCCAGGGAAACTACTTTCTTGTGTTCCTTCAAATAGTGGAACAACATTTTCACAAACAGCTGACTGAGGGGCACAGCTACACCTCACTGGCAACTGGTATAATTAATTATTCCTTGCTCTGTGCTTTGGAAACCTCAGACGTGCGAAGTTATCCCAGATAATTTGAAACATTCACTTGGTGTTCATTGGCTGTAATAACAGGCTTTCAGGTGAGGATGATTTTATTGGATGCTTTAAAAATTAGATGCCTCTTACCTTAAATCAGATGTTATTTGAATTTTTAATAATGGAATTTCTTGAAAACTTTTAAAACAGATAGGCATTTTTGTTATTCTTCCAATCTGCAAATGCAAGTTAGATAGCAAGACATACAAGCCTTGCCCCAGAGGAGTGACATTCATTTACATTCAGTCAACAGTATACATGGACTACATAATTATTCTCATAAATTTTAAATCATGTTTTGCATAAAAATACAAAGTACAACAATACTTCTTCCATCGAGTTAGTTACTTGATTTTATTCCAAAATGTGTAAATGTCTACCTTCACTCTCATTAATCATTTTTGGAATTATAAAAAGAAGTTATGATATCTAGTAAAAAAAAAAAAAAAATCAGAATTATACTTTAACCATTATGTAAGTTCATCATTCTTGTTTTACTTGACTTTTAATCTGGTGCTTTTAAAATATTTGTGCTCCAAAATCACTCCCTGATAGAAGAGACGTAACAAAGTAGTAGATTTATATTTACTTCCTTTCCTTCCAAAAACTTTCTTAAGATTTGCCTGTTGCTTTGACTCATCAGCCTTCCCTTACAAGGCAGGAAAATCTGGAACTCAAGAGTGCTTCTTACTCTGCCTCTGATGGAAAGAGTGAAACTAAAGCAGTGTCCTCTCCAGGCGGGACAGGTAAGCTCCAACAGGCTGTGAGAAACATGGGAATGTCTGCTGGTGCCAGTTCATGTGAAGTAACTATTGATAGTCACTGCCTAGTGCGCCTATTTCTGCTATACCGACTGGAAGATACCAAAGTAGAGGAGCTCTGCTAGGTTACCCTTTTCCAGCTGTACAGCCTTTTCAGAAGTTCTCTGCTACTACAAGCTGGCCTCTTCCTAGCACAAAAAGAATCACCCTTGTGGCATTGGGATCCAAAATACATAGAAGGCTGCTGAAAGAATTTTTTCAACTCTATCTGCCTGCGGACCGCAGACAAGTGCTGGTAGAGTTACTGATATCACTTCCCTTCCTGGTAACACTCCTCACATATGAGAAATCATATTTATAAGCCTAGTAATGGAGGACAGGAGTGGTTGCTGTGAAGCTCTCTTCACTAGATCACCTATGGAGCAGACTTGGTGTTGTTTTCTCAGGGAGCTACTTATTCTGCTTGCTTGACTGGTTGCTATGGTTCAGAGAAAACAGCAGCTGCTTGAGGAAAAGGAGGGGGAACCTCTAACAAAAGGACATGAAAACCATTAGTCTAAAAAATTGATTAACTGTTAAGGGAGTGATATCCTGGGTATATTCCTCTGGCAAAGTTGAGAGAGCAAACAAAAAAGATGGGGAAAAATAAAAGACAGGACCATTATTTATTTCTGTTCTGATCTGAAAACTTAACGTTATTGCTAGTATATCTCTTTGAAGTCTAAATGAACAATCAAAATGTGACAGTGGAGCAGTTTATCTTTCTATGCCCATATTGCTGATAATAAGTAATCAAAGACATTTGATACAAAATTCCTCTTTCCTATTGGTAGCACTGAGAAAGAAATGTGGTATTTTACATGCTGCTCTATGGTCACTGTAGGGAAATGCCATTTGTTTCAGAGGAAAAGAATATATCTTGTAAATAAATTAATGCCTTCAATATTTTCTTACTTAAATAGCATGCTTCCAAAATAAAAATAAATAAAATTCAAAAAAAATATTGAGGAATGTTGCGAAAAACCTCAGCACAACAAAATTTTAGTTTGTGCTTTCCTCCATTAGCAAGTTGAAATAAAAATCCACAGTATTTCATTATAAAAAGTTTTCATTAGTCACTTCTACTCTAAAACAGGATTGAATTTTAAAAAGTGGAAAAACTTAGCAAAACAATGTCTGTAAATATTTTCTCATGTAGGAAAAGAGGATTGTAATGAAAAACTCATCAAAAATGAGGCATGAAAAAGAAGAGCTGAGAATATTTCATGATGTGACTCAGAATCTTAGAAAGACTTAATACTTTGCATTGCTATTTTCACATTGAAATTTCGAAGCAAGCTTTCTAATAGTGTCTGAGGGATTTTAGAAAATGGTTTTCAAAGAAAGGCAATGTGGTACAAAATCTCTTGAAATTTTTCCCTATAAATATTAATCATTTGGCCAGTAAAGGGCCAGTTAGATAGCATTTGGTCTTGTAGTTTTGGGTGATATTACTGATGGAATTTCCATCACTTTTCTTGGGAAGATATTCCAAACAAACAAATATGTAGACCTATTTGGAGATTGTACCTGAAGTACAGAAGTACTGAAAGTAACTAAACAGTAGGTAGATGCTATAACTAGCTTTGGAATAAATTCACAGCATTTCTTTTGTACTGGAAAAAGCATTAAAGACTTAAGGTTCTTGCTACAGTTCTATTCACAGAAAGGAGATAATAAATATTTTAACAGTTGTTCATGTAACAAGGGAACAAAAGTCTAACTGAGCCACAAATATCAAGAAATATTGAGAGTGTACTAGTAAAAGGGTTTTTTTCAATTTCTTGTCTTAAATTTTTTTTAATGTTGATCAGGTAAGTTAAAATATTTTTTTATTGTTGTTCCCAGAGGGAATCTTGTTCCATTTGGGATTGACAATAAAAATGCCATTCATTTTAATGATATTAAAATTAGTCCTCTAAAATTCTTATATCCTGGAAATATGAACCAAGATTTTGAGGATTCTGACCACATTGTGATGAAATCCTAATTTTCATGGCTAGTTCTCAGTTATACCTTTTCATTCTTGTGAGGGTAGTTATCTAAAACGTCAAGTAAATTGTGGGAAAGCTTTGAGAAATGAAAATCAGCATGCAGAAGGTGGTATAGCTGAATGGGACAGACGCACAACAGAAATATTTGTTTTACCTTCTAAATGAAATAATTTCTCCAGAAATATTTTTCTGAGCCATGTCATCTTCAAATGGTTTTGACATTAACACAAAACAACTACTTTGTAGGAGAAAACAGTATTAAAATAAAGACAACAGAAGCATTATATTAAGATAAATATCTGGAATGTTCTTCTATCACTCAAGAGTGCGTAGTGCAATGTTACTCACACAAGCAAACTACTGTGGCTGCCCTGAAATAATGGAAAAGGGTTTTGAAGAAACAGATCCTGGGAGGAAAACAGCCCAAAGGATAAGGCTGAAACTTGGATTGTTTAGCAAAAGTTGGTAATTCACAGTTTTGGAGCTACTGAACTTACTCTTCAGCTACAACACAATGAAAGCTCTGGAAGGACAAGCAGTGTGGTCGAAAATATTGTAGATAACAGAAGAGAAAGGATAAACCTCTTAGAGACATAGTCAAATGATTCCCAAAAACCAGAACTGTAAGTCTAATTTTGAAGAGTGCCTTATTTTTACTCAAAACCAAGTTACTGAATACTCCTATTTTCCCTACTATTTCTCTATGCCAGATATTATGAAACAGTGCGATTGTGATTACAGTATGACCATTCACAATTATCCCTGGTTAGGAGATGTAAATCTTTTTAATACCAGTGAACTCTGCCAAAATTACTTAGGAAATATAAAAGCAATCAAAGATTTCTAAAGTCGAGTGGATCCTCTGACTCCAGTGCACTTGTAACTAGGCCCTGGTTTTGAAGTCTGCAGAAAGTCTGTGTATACAGAATTTAAGTGTTACAGAATGCTTGTGTTTGTTTTATGATTCCACATCTTTCCACTTTGCAAGAAGTTGCTGGGAGTTTATATGTTAAAAAGGAAAGATCTAGAAGTTTCTTTAACTACACAATGTTCATAATATTAACAGGTAACAAGAAAAAAATGTGGTTTTTTTTTTTATTCCTCAAAACATGGTTGATTCAGATAGCCACTATTGTTAAAATAGAGAAAATATTGGAATGAGAGCTCAGAGTTGAAAAAAAAAACAGAACAAAACTCGAAATATAATTTAATAGTTAAGGAAGACCACCCCTA
Organism: Ifrita kowaldi; assembly: GCA_013398055.1. NCBI lineage: Eukaryota > Metazoa > Chordata > Aves > Passeriformes > Cinclosomatidae > Ifrita > Ifrita kowaldi. Next base: position 333,732 of record VZRS01006715.1, read on the forward strand.
TATTCTCTCATGCATTAGCATTAGGAATTTACGACTGTCAAAGGAAATGTTGAGAGGCAACAAAGCTGGTTATTAAGTGCTCTTTTATGAAATCCCACTGTAGCCACAGAAGTTCCTCACTCTCTTTAAAGTTTCATCTGTACTTTTTTCCACTCTTCAGCAAAAGTATTCCATCAAAGAAAAAATCATTGTCATACATAGTGATTTATTTTCACACAACTCAAATTGGGACTGGTATATCACATACAGTAAAAGCAGAGATTTTGAACGACTATTAAGTAAATACACATTTAAAAATATTTTGTACAAATGCCAAATCACTCCTTAATCATCTTTGTATCTGCTTACCATATTTAATACTTTAGCTGCCAGAAGATGTGCCAAAAGGCATATAAAGCCTTAGAGATACTGACATGCTTGAGAGTCACATAAATTTAAATAATCTCCTTATAGCCCAAAAGTAAAGTGGAAGTGGTATTCCGAGCAGTAAAGTGCAACTTCACTGTCCAAAGAAATTGGAATTAACTCTGAAGAAGTACCAGGGCAAAAAGGGTTATTTTGATTCATATGGCCTAGAAAATTTTTAAATTCCACAAAGAAAATTTATTCAATTACAAAGTCTGGGAGAGAAAGAGGGAGTTTTTCTTGCCAGTCCTGGTTTAGGACATTTTTCAATCTTCTAACAAATTAAAATAGTCAAGTTTAAAAATTTTGGTCTGAATCTATTCTGAATTTAATTAAAGCACAACAAATATTTTTAAAGCATTAGAAAACCTAAAAAACCTTGGTTTTAATTTTTCCTTCTGTGAGAGGAATGCGTGCAGAGTTTCTGTACTAAATAAACAGTCACTGGCTAAGGTGTTTAAGAGTGAAAACCAAAAACAATAACAATAACAAGAACTCCTGCCAAGTTAATAGCAAACATTTGTAATCTGATTTGTACTTCAACTCCTCAACAAACTTCAACAAGAAAAACTACCCAAAGAAGTAAGCTTTTGGAGCATGCATTCATTGCTGAAATTTGCATCTCTGAAAGAGTCAAAACAATTTCAAATATGATTTTCACATTTCTAGCAAAGCAAAACATGGAGAAAGATTGAAAAAATGTCAAGCCAGTTCTTTTCAGGATGTTAAATAAAAGTTTCTGGATAGACAAAGGCATGGGGGAATTTTGTATTTTGCAAATACAAAATGGAGTTAAAACACAGTGGGGCACAGAGGGAACAGAGTGGAACAGGCTGGAATCCAGCTGTCTTTGCATCCAGTTGAGTACTCTAATGATTATATTATGCAAAGCCATTCATATTCTCTTCCTGAATTAATATTTAGTTACATGAAGTAGAGCCTCTTCAAAAGGAGATTGATATTGATATTTACTCATTCCATAGTACCCTACAAGCCAGAAGTTATCATGCTCTCTTGAGATGTAGAAAAGATGAATACAACTCTGCTCAGAATCAAATATGAAGAGAGTTTTGGCCCCAGCACTTCAGCAGAGCACATAAGTGCTCCAGCAACCTTACAGGCTGTGTGTGGAAGTAACCACTACCTCCACCAAATATTTTGAAAATGATTTTGAAACCTGTGGGTGCATCCCGCTGCCTCTTTCCCCATTTCTCAATAGGATATCACGTATGATGAACTGTACTTCACTCTGAATCACAGAATCACAGAACTAACTAGGTTGGAAAAGACCTTTGAGATCATTGAGTCCAACCTATGACCTAACACCACCTTGTCAACTAGATCATGGCACTGAGTGCCACATCCAGTTTTTTTTTAAACACCTCCAAGGTCAGTGATTCCACCACCTCCCTGGGCTAAGATCTTTAGTGACTGGGAAAAAATTAGAGGTCATGATAAAAAAATAATAATAATAAAAAAAAATATATATTGTTTCTGCTTATTGTAGAATAAAACAATTGTACAGAACCACAAATGAGTTCCAACACTTTTAAGTACTGAAAGTGACAGGCATAAAGGAAGTTTTTTCATTAATCAAGTCCTTTCTCTGCCATCTTCTTTATGGGTGCTGTTTTATAGGTGCAGAACTATCCATGCCAGACACCTATCTAAATTTGCTTATAAACACAATAAACAGTTTACAAATTAGTTTGTCCTATAATCTCTGTTTATTAACAAGCCACCCTAGCAAAGAAACATGATTTTGCTCTCATTTGACTGCGTTCAGAATTGTTTGAAGAGTGAGAACTGTTGAGTCTTTCACTTAGGGAAATTGTTTTCTTTTGACTGCTAAGAGATCACAAATAACTACCTGGAAAAAAAATGCCAAACCTTCCCTCTGAAGAAGAGAGGTTAGATGAGGCTTTAAAATAAAGTAAGAGGAAGCACTTAACAATGCTAACGTGGATTATATTGTTTGAGATGTTGACTTTCTTGGTAACGGTTGCTATGTAAGGTAATCTGATTTGATGCCATCAACTATAATGAGGAAATATTTCAGGATTATTGCACTTCATTAACAAAGGAATAATGCAGAGACTCTAAACAAAAAACTGCAATGAATTTCAGCAGTCAGATGAGAAGAAATACAATGGTGACTTTAAAACAGAAAAAGGATAAGAAAAAGAAAAGCAAGATGGGTGATAATGCAAAGATATTAGGAACAGATTGCATTTTGGAATCTATTTCAGTAAATTTGACGTTGAAACCATTATCAAATGATAGATACCAAACATAAGAAACAAATAATCATTCTGTCTTCAAGCATTATTCCATCAACAAGAAAAAATATTTGGTGGAAATTCACTTATCCTTTATTCACAGATTTCTTCAACATTTCATTGTTCATTAGCCTGTGGACATAAGACTAACATTCTCTTCATTAAAGTTCATTAATAGTCTTTCATTTCTCCAGCAGCTCTTTATGAATGTTCAACAGATACTCCCTTGGTTTTTACAACATACATTCACCCACCTTTACTGGTCCATCCTTTGTATACAAAACTGAAATTTAGCTATATTTCATAAGCAGGCCATCATTCAACTGTGATTTTTGTAAGCATCTTTTATTACAGTAAGTTTTTTAAAATCTGTATACATAGTTTGGACATGACCTTGAAGATTCTCAGAATTTGTTTTTATCTTTGTTCAAACCCACTATTACAAAATTATAAATGAAAAATCTCTCAGCAGTAAGCTTTCTTACAAGATGTCCTTACTTTGGCTGTAATATAAAGAAGATACTCCTTCAGACTCTAATTTGATTCTACAGCTGGTGATCTGGTATTCTGGTCCTGCAAAGATGTGAAACTAAAATATTAATTAAAAGGGGTAAAAAAAGAAAATAAGCAATAGCTTACAATTTTTTTTAAGCTTGCTTTAGAGTGTTGTAGATACATCTTTCTTTTTTAACTATCATTCAGTTCTGTACATTTTCAAATTAAAATCTTTTAAGAATTTTACAAATTCTCACTGCTTCAAATATTTCATTTTCTGTGGTAACCTTTTAGGGTATCTTAAGTCAATTCACATGCCAATAGTTTGTCTATATGACTCCTTTCTTTGAAGTAAACAAATAAAGCTGCGAGTCTTTCTGACTGTTCAGGCAGTGCATATTGCAGTGACTCTCAAATTAGCCCCTTCCATGAACCACTTCATGGTTTTCATATTTTTGAAATGTCAGAGTAATAGAGATTCTTTATTGTGGGCATTGTAGTGCTTAAACTTCCTGGTTTAGATTGCCATTCAGACCTACAAAGTCTTCAAAGTTTCCTGCAATTATTTTCTTGGCATTTCTATCTTTCACTGCAGTGCAAATGGTTTGTGCGGGCAGGAAATTTGCAAATGTCATTCCTTTCTTCTGATATTCTCCTTTTATGCATATAATACCCCATGCACCAGTTCTCCTGACTCACACAGATATAATAGGTTTTATATCTTTATATATTAGGTCTCTTTTCAGAAGAAGCCAAAGTAATTTCTATATAATTCATCTAGTTTTGCTAAAAAAAAAAAAGTTAGAAAAATTGTTTGCTTATACATTACTGTGTTGTCATTATCCTTTCTTATATCTGAAAGGAATATTTAAAATTGGTTTTTTACTCTTTTTTTAGGAAACCACCATATTTTTCTTTCTACTTGTTACTTTTTTCCCGCACTACACTGTTCTGCTTTAACAACACTTACCTGCCATCAATTTGCTGCTGTCTCCTACTGTCTCATTCAGATGCAGTTCCTGTTCAATAACTCTCAGCTTCTACCTATGACTGGCAGGAAAGCTTAAAGTACAGCTCTGCACCTTCTTCCCCGCAGTCTCAAGATGAGATGTCTGAACCACGTTTTCAAAAGCTCGAATCTCCACTCTTTGTCATTTATACCCACATATACATTAGCTGCTTTCCCTTGCCATCTAAATTATCTTATCACTGAGCTGTCTAGGACTCTCTTTAGTGTAACAATTTCATTTCACAGCAAGTACTGCACTTTCCCTGTCAGCCCTTTAATTACATCGTCAGGAAAATTGGTGGAGATTGAGGAGGAAATGACTATTTCTCTTCTGCTTTCGGGTATGAAACTTGTGTGTGTTGGGAGGGGGGAGAGGCAGATAAAGGTTGGTGGGGGTGAGGAGCAAAGAATCTACCTAAAAAAAGAAGAGAAAACATTTCTTCTACTTCACAGGACAATCTCAAAAGAAATTTTATGCTCTTTCCTGGACTTTGAGACTCTCTTGCCCAGGAATGTATCTACATGTCTCTAAAACCGTCTATAGCAATCCTCGATTATCCAGGTACTGCCTGTAATTTTGTTGTCAGTTTTAAACTTCTTGGAAATAGGCTGCACAAACTTTTCTCTGAATACTTTCATCCAAATAAAAATATCTCATTATTCTTCTAAGTAAACACTTTGCAGATTCCATATTTCCCTTATGTGAAGGGCTTTACTATTCTGTTTCAAACTCTAAAGTCTCTGCTTATTGAAGTGATTCTAAAATTGGTTAGCTGCATGAGCAGGTACTGCTATTGTCCAGATTCATGGTGAGTTTTCAGTATTGTAGCTTCTCTCTTCAGTGTAAGCAATGGAGGGAAACTATTTTGCATTGTTGAGGACTCAAGCAGCAAAGTTACAAACCCAGAAAGAGCTGACGGTTTTTCATTTTCTGTGTCACTAAGCACTGAATAAGGTAATTTGAAAGGCAGATCTTTTGACCTTCCCTATTACTTTTCTGATAATTATTCACAGAACATGGTGCTGTGCAAGTCCCTAATTGCAGGTAAGAGATCTTGCCTGTTACATTCGAAAGGGCGTTTGCAAGTATCAGACCTACAGAAGTTACTGGAAAAGTGGTGATGGAAGGATAAATGCGTAATTACAAAGCTCAGGATTAAAGGCTCAGGAGCTTTTTGCTATTATTGTTCCCTTCATAGATAGTCAAAGAAACAAACAAGCAAATGCATGCTATATAAAGCATGGTTTACAATTTTTTCCCCATGAACATCATAAATTCTCTTTATTTTCTGTTTGTTGATAGTGTCCATCTCTCTTCTCATTTTGGTGATCATACAGTGAATTTTAGATAATTTGAAGTAGAACAGTATTCGACTAATATACTTCTCAAGACTTAGAAGTTTATGTGTGTGTTATGTATATAAGGATACAGATTTAAAACAATTGTTTACTTACCTTCAGAGCAGCAACAGTCCTATGCACACTGCAATGGGGTGACCTTGGCTGGATGCCAATTGCCACCAAACCCCTTTATCACTCTCTTTCTCAACTGACAGAGAGAAAAAATATGACAAAGACTCATAGATTGAGATAAGGGCAGGGAGATCACTCTGCAATCACCATTTCAGGCAAAACAAGCTCAATTTTAGGAAATTAATTTATTAACAATCAAATGAGAATAGGATAATGAGAAATAAAAACAAATCTTAAGACACCTTCCTCTCACCTATCCCTTCTTCCCAGGCTGTTTCACTCATGAGTTTGCATCTTTCTCCCCCAGACAGCACAGAGGGATGTGGAATGTGAATTATAGTAACTTTGTCACACATCTTCTCCACTCCTTCCTTCTCATGCTCTTCATACCTGCTCCAGTGCATTGTAGATGGTCCTCTATAAACTTTTCCAATGTGGGTCCTTGCCATGGGCTGCAGTTCTTCACAAAGTACTCCACTGTGGATCTGCCACAGCTCCACAGTCCTACCAGGAGCCTGCTCCAGTGTGAACTTCCCATGGGGTCACAGTCTCCTTCAGGCATCCGCCTGCTCCAGTGTGGGGCTCCTCCATGGGCTGCAGATGGATCTCTGCTCCCCTGTGAATGTCCATGGGCTGCAGGGTCACAGCTGCTCAAGCATGGGCTGCACCATGGGCTGCAGGGCAATCTCAGCTCCAGTGCCTGGAGCACCTCCCGCCCCCCTTCTTCACTGACCTTGGTGTCTGCGGAGCTGTTCCTCATATATTCTCACTCCGCGCTTCCAGTAGCTGTTGCACAGCAGCTCTTTTTTCCCTTCTTAATTATGTTATCCCAGAGGCACTACCACCTGAGGGGCTCGGCCTTGGCCAGCAACGGCGCTGGCTCAACTGGACGTGTGGGCACCTTCTGGCATCTTCTCAAGGAGCCACCTCTGCAGTTCCCCTCTTCCAAAACCTTTCCACACAAACCAAGTATGCACACAGAGCTCACAGCCAAGAAAGTTTATGGGATGCTGAACAAGTACACTGACACAGATGTGAGAAAGCATTAGCCTGTTGTTTCTGTCACAGATGTGTGCAGCGGTGGATGTAAGGAGCATGTTTAGTAGCCACTATAATTCTTTCCTCTACTTTAACTGGACGAAATGGACAATAGCAGCCACTTTCAAAATGTTAAGTGTTTAAAATAAATAAATAAATAAAATTCCCTTATAGTAAGGCAAACATAGATGATTTATGATATGCAAAATCATAGATTATTTATGATATGCAAAGCATATCAATACAGCAGTTCATCCCAGACTTCAGAGATTACTGAAAGAAAGAAACTTAAGACATAGATGGCTCATGATGAAGTTCATGTTAGACCTTATTACAAAACTAATAAAATTAATATATATTCAGGAAAAATTTGAGAAATTGGATAGGCTAAGAAGATGAATTAATAAGACAACATTTGAAGCAATAACACTTGACCTTTTAAAGGATGTTTGATAACTTAAATGTATAATAACTATATTAGGTCTGATTCAGATTATGTATAAAAGTACAATGTAAGCCAATTTCCTTTCAATTAACTGTTTTGAATGTCTTTTGAAGCACACATCCCTTCTTAGAAAGCTCCTCAAAAGCTTCAGTCCTATTATATTCTGTTATTTCCCTTTCTTATTTCTGTAGTTTGAAGGCTACACCAGATGGCACTCCTTCATGCACAGGTAGTGTTTCAAGGATAGGTCTCATGATCAAAGTTAAACGGCACCAATCTACACGAATCTCCTCATACTCCATGACTGTGGGTCCAAATGTATGATGATACACTGATCTGTGACTGCCTTCCCAGAGATGTGTGACTATTCTCAGCTGATATGAATGAGTCAACCTCCTTGGACTGTATAGGTCTGATTATTCCATGTATAAGTCAAACTATGCTATTGACAAAGACATTTATTTCTATGCCAGCTTTTGCAGCATTGTGGCCAATATTTTCAGCAGAGTTAACGTGAGACTAAAAAAAATCTTCAAATTCTGTTTAATGTTAAATAATCTGATGGATCTGGGGAAAACTAAAACCAAAACCAAAACCAAAACCAAAACCAAAACCAAAACCAAACCAAAATGAAAACCCGAACAAACAAACCAAAACAAAACAAAAAAACCCCACCAAAACAAAAAAAAAAAAAAGAAGAAAAATGAAACAACAAAAAGCGTGCAAACAAAAAAACCCCACAAAAAACACCAAAACTTTTGAAAAATGTTAATAGCTTTTGAAAAACATTAGACACTGTTTTCTTTCTGTCTTACCTTTGGTAAGATATTTTTAAAGATCAGTACTTCATTAATTCTTATACTTAGAATCCTTCTTCTGTTTTACTTTCTTTAGACTGTAGAAGAGACATAATAAAGACTATTTTGAAAGCCTGAGGCAAGTAGCAAAGCAATCCACAACTCCTTTGTTTTTTTGAGAGAATGAACCATATGTGTTTTTCATCCAAGATTCTTCCAAAGTTTTGTATAAACAAAGAACAACAGTTTGATTTAGTAACAGCCTAATATCAGATTGTGCCTGGAGATCTGTGGTAAATGCCTATTAAATTTACAGATCTTGATCCCAATCCAATGGAAAGACTCCTGCAGACCTGCAAGCAATTAGGCTTGGTTCTGTTTTGCTTAAAATTAGGAAGCAGAGAATTTTTAATTCGGGTGTCCTTAAATCTACATCCTACTCACAGGCACAGAGTGGAGGAAGAGCACAAGCCTAAAAAGCAGCTTTGTGCACCAGGCGAAGGGGGTTGGACATAGGCTGGGCAACTCAGACACTATGCAGTCTTACAGAGCAAAAGCATTGTGCTACACCACTCAGTTATAAACTGGTTTTTTTCTTCACCTATTTATATATGAAACTAAGTATAATGAATGTAGAACATACTGGTTTATGTTGACCCAGTATCCTGAGGTTAAAGCAGTTGAAAGCCAGCAGTTGCCTTTGCAGTAAAGATGGCCAGCAGCACAGCGGGCTGCATCGGTAGGAGTGCAGCCAACCCACAGGGAGCAACAGTCCCTTCCCTCCTTCTGAAGGATGACCTGCAGTCCTGTGTTCAGTTCTGGGCTCCCCAGTACCAGCTGGAACATGCCATGCTTCAGTCAGTGCAGTCAAGGGTTCCCAAGAGGGTGAAGGCACTGGCACACCATGTACGAGAAGATGTTGGGAGAACTTCAACCTCCTAGTTGAAGCATAGGGCAGGCAGAGCCAGGCTCTCCTCAGAGGAGCACAGTGAGGCGATAATCACATGGTGCAAAATGGGAATTCTGCTTAAATATTAGGACATATTTTTTCTCTCTGAGGATAAACAAGCTTTGAGAAAGGTTGTGGAAACTCTGAAGATATTCAAAGCTTGTTTGGACTTGGCTGTTTTTCAGGCCTTGATTGGACTATTTGCCCTCCAGAGGAAGCTTTTGGGATAGTGTGACTATGATGACATCGGTAGAGTAAGGGCTGAGAGGAGGAAGAGGTATTTCCTGATCCGATTGAGCCTTTTGGTTTGGAAAGGGGAAAATGAAATATTAATCCCGTTCAAATATTCATCCATTGTCTCGAGAGCATGCCAGGAAGCAAGTCCATCAGCTGTGTCTCTTTGTCCATAAAAGATCTAGTAATTCCTTATTTTAAAGACAAATGTCCTGTTCTGCTGGGGATAGGTTCTCTAGATATACCAGCCACATACTAATTCTAGTAAGTATGTAAGAAAAATATATTCTTGACAGTCTGAGAAAAAAATTTTGAGCACTACACCAATTAGACAAATTTAAGCTTTATCTTAAATATTTATTGGCTCTCGTAAATATACCTCAGAGTTCAGTTTTAGAACGTGTACAGTTCTGAAGTCTACGGCAAACGGCAATAAACTGTGAACTTTTTCAGTAGGACAATTTAACAGCATGCTCCTTGGGACCTGCTGAAATACTGTGTCTAAACTACAATAGTGAGTAAGCAGCTGCATGGTGCGTAGTTGCCAGTTGGAGCTAAACCATGTTGCACTGGACAATACTTTAGCCCTCTTCCTCTCCTGCAGCCTTTTATCACTTTCCTAGAAAATAAAATATTGTGACATTTCTGGTCTAATGCCTCAAAGAGTCTATATTTCTAGCTGTAGGAAGTTCCTGCTTTTATCTGTGTGTGATTCCAAATACCATACAGTGTTATGCCTTTCATACTGTTTTCTCTGGTGTAGCACAGGTAAGGGAACATTGGCACTGAGTTTCATTTTATAAAGAATTCCTGTGAAATAAGCATGCTGTATAAAAACCTCAAAACTATCCTTCTGGTGACAGCCCAAGATCTGTTTGCATAGAAGAAGATTTCTCTGGTCAACCTCAGTGCAATGCTTGGGGAAGAGGGAAAAAATATTAATAGGCTAGGTACCATTTGCATTACAATTCCTTTTATTAACTCCAGTAGCTTTTTTTAGCATAATGACAAACAATACAATCTAAATGAGAACAAGCTTTGAAAACAAAAGGGATAGGTAATGCATTTATAAGTAAATATCTATGACAAGATATTTTTTCTTCCTATCCATGCTCATTACATTCATAACACATCTAATTGATTTGTAAGTTGATTCTAATGGACTTTACATGTATTTTTCTCACCTTACTCAGTTTCGGAAGTCTCAACTTGGAGTATGACTGCAACTGACCGGAGTAGGGAAACTGGGTGCACTGATGTACTGAATGCTAAATGTTATGTAAAATGGAATATATGTTGTGTGAGTGTGTGTGAATATATTATCAAAAACTTTTATAAAATGTCACTGTATGCATGAATACCTCATGGGTGGTGGCTTTTGATAAAAAAAAAAAAAAAAAGAAGTTATTTAAGAACTAAGAATTAGTTAAACAGGAATGGCAAAATAATATCAGAAAGTATATTACATAGGATATACATAGTGCATTTTTTATTACATATATACCATGTACTTTCTAGAAATGTGACATTCTAGAATATTTTATAAGACTTTTAAAATGCTAACAGAATAAAAGACATACTGCCTGTAAATCCCAATATTATAATTATTAAAATGAATCCAAATTGTAAAGGGTAAAAAAACTTCTTTAAATGATCTAAAGTAACTATTTTCTTCCACACCTTAAATTCTAAATTTAAAAACTTAATTAACTGATCGGACTTGAAGCTAGTTTCTGAAATCTCCTCTATCTCAGTGAATTAAATTTCATTTTCACACCCAGCATGGGCAACTGGTATGTGACTTTTAAATGAGGCAGCCATAATGTCCAAAAAAACTCCCACAGGCCCAGATTTGTACCAGGGACAGCAAGGAGATGTGAGGCTCTGTGGCAGACTGATTAGTTTTTAGAAGAAAACTTATTGTAACTGTAGGAAATTTAGAGAGTTAGAAAACGTTCTGGTAAGGAAATTGGTATTCACAGAGCAGATGATGCACCTGTATAGGAGAATAGTACAGTACTGCAGTAATTTGAGTTGTATAGACACTCTTTCCACCTGGGAATTGTAAAACACTGATTAGTTTAATAGATATGCACAATATAATGCTCCACCTTTGATTCAATAAGGAGCGTAGTTGCATTTGGGTCCTTTTTCAATAAAATCAACAACTGTGTCCATTCACTGGACAAGTAAGGAAACTGCAGAAATTAAACTATTCACCTTGGAATCTGCCTTCCAGCACTACATTGTCACTGTCAGATTTCCACTTTTTGAGTTTTCCTTGGCCTTTTGTTGACTTATTTTTCTGTGCTGGTCAAATTATTACACTTATGAACATGGTATAAAAAGATTTTGCAGCAGCACAAATTAAAAATTTGTCAAATGCCATATTTTCATTTTCTTCTGTATCTACAGAGAAGAAATCAGAAGTGAAAATATATTTTCCCAAGATATAGGGGTGGGGAAGAAGGAAGATCAAAGCAGTGCTCCCTTTAGAGTGATGATTAATGAAACATATGGTGGGCTGAGATGTTGAAGAATTTATTTCTATAATGCCTTGTGGGGTCTCGGCAAATTACCTTTGGGTATGTGACAGACAATCTCATTGTGACAAGGGATTTGAAGAATGGTATCCACCATTATTCTATTACTTCACTTTGGTTTTTCCTCTGTCATTTTAGATGGTCTCGCAATTTCTGGAACCAGACCATAAAGCTAATCTCAAGTTTGTGGACATGATACCAGAACAGCCAGTACTACAAGCAGAAAATATAGTTGTTGTCATGGCAATCAATATCAATGAGGATCATAACATTCTAACATGGCTTTAATTTGCTATCAGGTGAACAGCAATGATGTAGAATGGACAAATACTTCTCATCAGGTTATCTGGACAAGATGAGGACTGTGAAGTTCAGCTTTTTTTGTAAAAATGAAATACATGGCATACTTACCTTGAGGTTTTGTAAAAACAGCATTTTCCATGCAACCGGTTTGTTGTGAGGTTTTTTGGGAGATTTTTTGTGAGGTGTTTTGGTAAATAAGAGGTTTCAAAGACTTAGCAAAATAAATTTGCAATAATTTTCCTCTATGTTAGACCCTGGAGAAACTATTTTGATTGTAGTCCAAATTCCTGTTTGACACAAATATCTGATTCTTGCTCAGAAATATCGTAAAGGCCTTATCTTCTGTCTTGATATAAAACAAGTTTTCAAAACAAGCTCATGTCCTGGAAAGAAGAGTTGGGATGATGGAGATCCCAGTGTCACTCATTTAAACTTAGTCCTAAAGCTAGTATCAGGAAGGAAGGCAGGAAGGGAAAGAAAGAAAGAAAGAAAGAAAGAAAGAAAGAAAGAAAGAAAGAAAGAAAGAAAGAAAGAAAGAAAGAAAGAAAGAAAGAAAGAAAAAGAAAGAAAGAAAGAAAGAAAGAAAGAAAGAAAGAAAGAAAGAAGAAAAGAAATAACCAGTCACAGTTCTCTTTAATTTCTGTTGAAAGCTAGCTGGAAATTTTCCAGTGTATTACTTTTTAAAAAATTTTTTAATTGGAAATGGCAGTTTGTCAAATGCGGAACATTTATTAGAGGCCTACTGCTCTTCTAAGGAAGGATTTTCAGATGCAGGATGGTGAGATCTTGCAATAATCAAAACCCTGATGATTCAGAATTTTTCACTGAGTAACAGGGACACCAGTTTAAGCTTTTTATGATTTGCAACAGGGATATAAACAATATGCCACATGGGACACAGATGTACTAGACATATTGACATATATTCATACCTTTTTCTGAATTACATGGGAACATTTTTAAATCCAAATACAACTTAAAAGAAAACATAAAAACAATGAAGTTTACTAAAATTTTTCTTGCACTCCTTCTGACCATTGTTTTTGTACACCTTTGTACCTGAAGAGGTACCTGTTTTGTACCTTCTCGCTGAAGTTTGCCATCAAATCTTTGCTCCATAAAGGGTCTGTAAAAGACCAACACTTTAACTGCACAGGGATATGATGAAATGAATGCCAAGAAACTCTTAGGTTGTTTTGGAGATATTCAGTCCCAGTTGACTGAGGATGAGGTAAACTCTAGTTTACAGTCAGCCTTCTTTCCACCATTATTCTGTGCCAAACACAGAAATTCGTGCACCAGGAGAATCCACGCCATACAGGGGAAGGCTGTGACAGAGGCAGAAAATGGAAACTGTGGTTGCCTTAAGGCTCTGCTTTTTCCGTCCCACAAAGTGAGAGACTGGGGTTTAGACAGATGTATTAACAAACAGGCAACTTCCAGTTGCAGTAGTTATTCCCTATCACCCTGACAAATGCATAACATTCCTCAGAGTGGAACCTGTGAGTAAGTTTGCTGTGAGAACTACTACTGCTATCTGTGAGATAACTGAGCTGTGAGCTGCAAAGAGACCCACTATACTCTGTGGTACCATGTAAATAAAAAATCCACTCGATATGAATGCGTCATTTTCTTCACCTGGTGCTGACTTGGTTTTGTCTCTTGTGGACTGAAATGAGAAGATGGCACGACATGCTTCTCTGACATATGTATGCATCACTAACTTCCTGAAATAACAAGTACACTGCATGTCTGCACGGGGGCAATGGATGGTTCTTAAAATGCACATACATATTTTATAGCCTCATTATAGCAGACTGGCTTTATATTTCTCTTTTAAAATATTGTATTTTTAGTAAGGTATTTTCCCATTGTGACAGTCAATCTAACAAAATTATGATAATTGGATTTATCAACATATCATTTGTTGCCCTCTGGGTGAAATTCACATGCTCTCTAATGAACTGATGAGATTTGAATTAATCACATATTTCTTAAGTGTGAGGGAATCAGATGTTTTCCAGCTGCTTAAGTATATACACTTATAATTATTGTACTTGATTTTATCTGAAATGTGGGAAGAGCTTAGGTAGAGAAAAAAAATAATTTCATGTACCATTTCATTTTAAAACATAACTGCAGGCATAAGAAAATAAGACTTAGTAAGTTTAGCAACCTGAAGAGTGGGGTTTATGCATCTAAACACAGGATCAAAAACGTTTCCCAGGAAAATTTGTGTCTGAATATGTTGTCACAAGATTGGTGGGGACCTGAGTGCCTTAAATAATGTGTTAAAGGTAGAGCTCAGAAGAATTAGCTTGCTGCTGGGAAACTTATCTTCTAAATCACATTTTCTCAAATGCATCATAGCAGCAATGCCTCTCCTTGGAGGAAGACCCAATTCATCAGCCACAGAGAGTAACATTAACTGACTGGCCATGCTAAAGAATTAACTGTTTGGGCATGTTTCTTTTACTCAGTTGATGATAAATACCCCATAGAATGGTTGAGTAACCATATTATCTGGTATGCTTCCTAACACCTTGCAGGTGGCAAAGTGACTGAAATATTGTTCTGCTATATTAGTGGAGGGATTTGTCTGTTTTAACTCAGCCAGCTTGATCTAAGCTGTGTGTGTCATAACTGATGAACTATGATGAGAGAAGAGGGATAAAAACTGATGTCTAGGTTGGTGATGTACAGCCCCTTTTCTAATTCATAAGGTGGTGAAATTGATGTAGACCTCTAATAGGGTTTCTAAGTATAGATTTTCCAAGTATAACTTCAGGCTTTTATCACAAGGCAAGACAGAAGGAGATATCAGGGAAACAGAAGCAAGAGAAGTGATAAATCCTTTGTCCATGCCAGATCTTTTTTAATCAGAAGCAACTAACAGAGATTATCCACACCCAGTTATAACCATGTAGTAAGTAATGAAACTGGTAAAACTACCCAATATATTTGTATTTTAATAAAAGAAATTCAAAACAATGTTTCCTATCATGAAACTGTTTCTCTAGCACTGATAGCTTTTGCTTGCAGATGTCCCATCAGGCATCAGAAAAAGCTTCATTTGTTAGGGCTCTGAATCTTGTCTTTTCTTATGAGCTGAATTTTATGATACATCAGGACTTAGGATTGTTTTCTTTTGGCAGGTTGTTTAAATTTCCCTTGTCCACACCAGAGTTATCAGAATTAGATTTTTTTCCTCACAATTCTCCAAAACTCTTCAGGGGTTCATTTCTGTACCTAGGCACCTGACCCTAATGATTAAAAATGGTCTTCAAGGATAGCTGGTATCAGGGCTGATCACTAGAGGCAAGATAGCTGTGTAGCTGAAGGAAGCCACATAGGGACTTAGGACTTCTGGAAAGATCAATCTCAGCTATCCCCCCACGGCTGCCATTTTAACTGCATTAGAGAGGAGCAGACAAGCACCTACTGCCTGCTGGAGCTGAGCTGCCATAAGGCAGGGCTTAGAACACACCTGTTGTAAATGACTACGGAACCCAGAATTCCCTCCACTTGCTTTTCAAAAGAAGAGCACAGAGCCCTTCTTGCAAAGCTACTTCCCATTGCTGTTGTAGCATTCCAAAGCTGAAAAAGAGATCTCCAACACAGCTGTCTGGGACAACTTCTGCTCCTGGATGTGTGTATCTGATTCAGATAGAGGTCAGCATTTTTTGAATTTTTTGAAAAGTAAATAGTGGAGGAATGTCTTATGTACTCTGAATTAAATCATCACATAAAAAATAAATGGACAAAATCATCATTCAGGAACACTTAAATCTGTTATTGAGGAGTACTGGGATAAACAGAAGCCCAGCTTGCTGGCAAGTAATTGATCAGGAAAGCTTTATTGTAGGTTTCTTTTTTTTTTCCACTTCGTATCAGCATACCAAACTAAAAAATGAACATTTTCCAAATGTATGTGCCAATTCATGGTACTAAAAAATACTCCATAAAATATATTATTTTGTACTTTAATAAATAGGTGGGACACACAATGCAGTGTTTCTCAGTCTTAAATATTCCAAGCATTTAAAATTACTCTGAAATTCTTGCTCATGTCCCAGAAAACAAAAATAATCCCGTTCCTGTAAAAACTTCATAGGAAGAATAATAAGTTGAGTTTTTCTAGTGAATTTACACAGAGCAGACAGAGCTTTGCCTTTAAAACTTTATTTATGGTAATAAAAAACATTTTTCTTAACAGTAAATAGATAACACAAGTCACTGTGCCCTTTTCAAATTCCTAAGTCTTAAACACATAAAGATGCATTTGCAGGGGTTAATAAATTCTACCTTTTGAACTTTTTAACTTAGTTCCCTGTATACGAAAAGGGATGTACATAGGAAGGAGGTATTATTTCTCTGCTTCTTCACATATTACAGGGTGTTTCTCATATATCCAAATGAAAGTCTTTTAATAAATGAAGTTTTCCTTCTATATATGTATGAATGTGGCAACTGTTTTCATATCTAGGTAAGTTTATTTGTTTAAATAGTTCCCATATACAGATGAATGACTTGAAAGGAAATAGGAATGCTTGCATGATGGGATATGGTTGCTGAGTGATGTCTGCCGAGACTGCTTAGTGTTGATAAATAACTACGGAATTTGTCTATCAACATTTTGCATAAATGTCAGTCATAGAACTTGTGGTTGGGTTGAGGCAGCCCTGAATGACAATGTATTTCTCATTTATGTACAAGCTTTAAAGGGAGAGAATAGGGAAACAGAGGACTTATCTCAGAGCAACATACGTTTTTTAAATGTAGGTGTCCTCCAGCAGTTTTCTGCAGTTGCTTCCTGTGAGATTTTGCAGAATCCAAACAAAACCCAGATGAAATCATGCCTTTGGCAGGTTAGCAAAGTAATATGAATGTGTTCCATGCATAAAATATTACATTTCAAAGACTCCTTTAAGTCAAGTCCAATATCAGATTTGTCAAATCTATAGGCTCTTAAAAATTCTTAAATTAAAGACTGTCATTTCAGATGTGAGAGAAAACTAGACAGAAAATGCACCTATAATAGCCTTAAGTTTTACACTTATTAAGGCAATTAAGAAATTATATGTAAGAATCTGAAATTCTCAGATACCTCCACAGACCGGAAACAGTAACAAGAAAGAAATACTATAGGGATGGAATAGATATTTTGAGAGCCTGTATTTCTCCTTGTATTTATATAAAACCAGACCTTTTCGTGTTAGAGGAGTCTGAATCAGCTCACCCAAAAAGCACATAGGGTAGCAGTGTGTTTCTTCCAGTGCACAGAGCTAACTCTGGCTTAGCTCTGCCTCCAAAGCAGATAGAAGAATGCATATAATCTTCACAAACAGGCCCCAGTGAGTTGATAAAGCACAGCCTGGTATTATTTCAGATTAGCAGGCCCTAGAGCATTTCTTTTGTATTCAACTTTTCCCTAATTAGTCAACTTAAAGTAGACTGAGATTGGTATGCATAATAGCTATGACAACATCTTCATAGCACCAAACAATCTCTTTGCTTTTAAGATCCCTGGTAAGTGATATGTACGAGCTTATCTCTCCTCTCTTTGAAAATGCTGTAAAGCAGGGATAATTTCAGGTTGCTCTTGGTTTACACAAATAGCAAAGAGAACAGAACCAGGACCAAAGGTCTTACAAGTATTGTCTACCAGACTGCAAAGCTACCAAATGCTGCATCACAGAAACTGACCGCTGCTGGGCCTGAGAAATTTCAGGAGGTTAGGATTCCTCCTTTCATAATTCCTCATCATGAGGAGGTTTTTAAGCGCTAAATGATCCAAGACTCATCTTTTCTAGGTGAGCCTCAGCATTTCCACAGAAAATAAGCTGTGACACTTTGAATCTAATACTCTTGCTACTAAATACAGCTGCACAAACTGCAAAAAGGATATGAAAACTTTTGTTTGCTTAGGTGTTACTTCAGTTACATTCATATATCCTAAGACATCAATAGAAATAGAACAAGTTAAAGCTGTCTTGTGTGTTAAACAGGGAAGAAGGCTAATAGCAGAGAAGGTGACTACAATAAAACTAATGGTAGTGATCTTCTTTCACAAGGCATCTTTCCTGTTGAGACAACCTCTGCTTGGTGCCCTACTCTATGTGGATTAGCATGATCTTCCCATTACTGAATTCAGTAGAACTTCAGAGGACCTGGACAATGAATATTTTGGATATCTGTGGGGAAGAATTTTTGAAAAAAAAGAAAAATTAATACATTAATTTGTTGTGTGCATCTTAATAAATACTCTTTTTATTGAAAAATTTCAAATTGGAATGAAGCCATCAGAGCCATACTTTTAATTAAATTTAGAACTACAATGGGATTGATGAAGACAATAGTGCTCATACTATAGACTCAAATATGCTCATTCAGCATAAAGAACAAAGTGATTCTTGGTTGCTTTTCCCTGTACATCTGCAAGTGTTTTATTTTAATTTTTTATCCCAATTTTTGTAATTCTCAGAATTTCTAAACAACTATTTTTTTCATTGATTAAAGTGGAACTATTGAATTGAATAGAATAGTGGTATCTACTGAAAGCTTTTACTTTCACATTTAATAATGAAGAAAGACTTTGGATAAGATCAACTGCATTCAATAATGACTTTATGTTCTGTCATCAACTCTTACCCCAAACACCTAAAAAGGTCAACATGTGCACAAACACATACACTTCAGTTTGGTGTGCACTTTTTAGTCTGGGGAAATAATTTTCAGAGTAATCCGAAGCTTTAAGAAACAACTGAAACCCACAGAATTATTCAATTAAAATGACAAGGAGAATAGTTGCTTAGGGTCAGATGGATGCAGAAAGAAAGTTTCATCTGGTTTCAATATCATGGAAAATAAGACAATAGCTTTTGGAAGAGTGCATAGGGCCAAGCATTTACTGAGACTGAGGAGTTCACTGAATTAATAACTTATAAGTGCCAGTGCTGTTCTTACTGTATATTTGTGTATCACTAGTAATTTTATTTATTTCAGATAAGCCCTGAGACTGGAAATACTGAAAACACTTCACTTACTCTGTTCTCTACTTAACTCTGTTAAACATACTCAGTACTTTTCTATATTCCAGTCTCTCCTGAAACTCAAACAAACATCAAAGATGAAACTGGAAACCTGTGGAAGAGACTTACACCTCTTTTTAATGAAGCTTATTTTCAGGTTTGTTACTTTTAAAACTCCTGGGTCCTACGTTTGCAGACAAAAAAAACTCCTGAGGAAGTGACAAATCACATGTCTATCGAATGTAATTTCAGATATTAGAATAGCTCAGCTTAAAAGCAACTCCTTGATCTCTGTAACAGACTAATTATACATATATATACATATATATAAAATTATTAGTTCATGTAATATCACTTTCTTTCCTATTCTCTATGTATATATCATTATAAGATTGATTCTAGATGCATTCTCTGCTTTTATCTGATTAAGAATTCACATCACCTCTGTGGAAAATTGGGGAGGGAAAGAAATATAATTTTCTTTAAACTCTCCACCAGTGATTAAACATGTCAGCTAAGATAATTTACTTATAAGTAGGCTACTATTTCAATTTTACTTGCTTGTCTTTAGTTATTAAAAAAAAAAGAGGTGTTTTTTGGTTTTTTTTTTAGTACTCCCCTATAGACATTGGGCAGGGTACAAAATTGTGTTATGTCTAGCGTGCATCTATTTTATTTTTTTAGAGAAAAGCCATTCTAGACCAAGGA
Organism: Ifrita kowaldi; assembly: GCA_013398055.1. Lineage (NCBI taxonomy): Eukaryota > Metazoa > Chordata > Aves > Passeriformes > Cinclosomatidae > Ifrita > Ifrita kowaldi. Next base: position 353,441 of record VZRS01006715.1, read on the forward strand.
AAAAAAAGTATGTTCTTATCTGAAACTACCAAATGTTGCTATACTAGTTGCCATATTCAGTATCAAGAATCAAAAAGGTAGTGGGATGTAACAGGTAACAGCTAGTTAACCTATAACTCTGCTAACTCATTATGTTTAAAGACATCTTACTTTATTAATTAACATTGCAGTGAAGTAGAAAATTAATGTGGTCATTCTAACCTGGTTAAACCAGAAAATATGTTTTACACAGATGTATCTAATGTAGTTTTCTGACAGAGGAATTTGGTTAAAATCTTTAGAATTATACAGATGCCATTCTAGACCAAAAAAAAAAAATGTTATGGTCTTATGTTACTTTTAAAGTTGTTCTTTGTTTCTGCCTTTGGTTTTCCATTTTTTTGGTTATACTTAGCATTCTTTATTCATCATTTTAAAAGCGTTTAATTTCACTGTTTCCTTTTTTTCTCTCCAAACTCTTGGCTTATTGTAGTAGTGGAAAAAAAAAGGAATTTTATTCAGAATTGGAGGATTTTTTTTTCATTTTCTCTCTACTGATTCCTTCTGAACACTTTTTTTTTCCATAAAGCCTTGAGAATTAACTAGGGATTTTCTCATTTTTCATTGAAATCAGCCAAAAAATGCTGTTGATTTCCACATTACAATACGCAGAACTTGAGATATGATTAGATACTCACTCAGAAGTTGTCCCTGTGAGGCATCCTGGGCTGAACTACTTCAGCTGTGTCACCACTTCAGAACCTTGGAGGAGCACTGGAGACCTCCTCCTGCATTTGTCGTTCAGCAGAAATTTGGGTTCTTTGTGAAGACAGCCAGTCCATAAATTCCATGAATTTCCAAGTGATATGGCCTTTAACAGCAGCACCATGTGGGGCTTGTCCACACCACACACTACTCACACACAAGGACCAGGGAGGAGAGTACATTTTGTGAGGGGCAGCTGGTTTCCCTGCAGGCCCACGCAGCATCATGACCTCAGCAGTAGCTATCAATATTGCTACACAGAGCAAAGACCCATGGACGCTCATTTAAATTACTATTACTTTAAAATTTCAGTTAAGATGGATTATCATCCTCTAACATTCCTTTACGTGATTCTTTGCCCCGTCAGTCCAGACGTACACAGTGCTCTGCATGGCAGGCACAATTGGCATCTGTGGAGAGGTGCTGGCAGCTGGTGGGCTTCGGGGGAGGCCTTTGTGGGGGGACACCAGGGGCTGCCCCATACTGCACAGTCAGGTCTGCAGTGGACCCACTACAGACAAAATACAGAAGAAAGGACAAAAAACATCAGCGGGAGAGAGAAGGACGGAATAAAGAGGGCGAAACAAAAGCATGGAGCCTAGGATGAGAGGAAGGAAGAAGGCACTCCAGGCTGGGGAGCAGATATTTCCCTGCAGCCCATGAAGAGGACCACTCCAGATAGATATCCATTACTATTGCCATGGACACTATGGTCCATGAAGAACCCCACACTGGGGCAGGGGGATGTTTTCTGAAGGATCTGCAGCCACTGGATCACTGACACTAGAGCAAGTTACAAGTGTGAGGAAGAAGTAGCTGCAGAGGAGAACTGATAGATGGTGTCCATAGACCCCCACTCTCCCTGCACCACTCAGGGCTGGGCAGAGAAACATAAAGTGAAGCTGAGTCTGGGAGAAAGATGAGAAAAGTTCTTATTTTAAGGTTTGTCTTCATTTTTCACTACCCAACTCTATTTCAAGTGGCAATAAATCGAATTAATTTTCTTCAACCCAAGCCTCTTTCATCCACAGTAGTAGCTGGTAATCAATCTCCCTGCTTTTATCTCAACCAAGGATCTTTCTCATCCTGTTTTGTGCCCCTCCCCACTTAAGGGGAAGAGTGATTGGGTGAGTGAGGGAGCAACTAACTGTCTGAGTGGCTGGGTGGGAATCTAGCTGTTTGGCAAGGCTAACCCACCACACAATCCCCCATTTAAATTAGCTATCCAGACTTCTTTGGGAACCTGAAATCAACGCAATCCACAGTTGTGGGTTGCTGCGTTTTGGGGGGTTTTTTTTGATTGAATTGTTTGTTTGCTTCTGTCTTGTTTTTGATTACTTCAGATGGCTTTCTGAGAAGGATCCTAAAAATGCTGGAAGATGAGGCTGGTTGGCAACCTTCATTCAACCCAGACCCATGTCTGTGAGGGCAATGCAGGTGAATGTAGGAGTTTGCCCAAGGTTCACAATGCTCCTGGGCATGCTCACTTACTTTTGGCAAGCGCTGATTTTTAAATATTATGACATTATTTAACTTAATTACACTGATGGATGAGAGTGTCCTATGATCAATACAGGAAGGCTTTGATCCATTTTTCATAAATGTACAGATTTTTCACCTGTCTTATAGCAATGATAATGGGAAAGTGCAGGGTTCGTAAGGGACTTTTTTCCTGTGGCAGAAGAGGAATGAAAAAACTTCGCATGCCTTGAAAGCATGATAAAACTGGCAGACGGGTTATAGTTATATCACAAAAACGTATTAACGCATTCCTGAAAAAGTACAAAAGTATATAGTTATAGACACTACTGGCTATGAAGATGACTTATAGTGCCTAAAATCTTACAGCACTAATTTAATTAGGAATTAGTTTGTTTCTGTAACCAAGAAACCACATCAAAGTCTCTGGTGACACTGTAAAAGAGATGAGCCCCATTACAGGTAATACAGTTACAGTGAAATATTTAGGCCTAACTGACTGTTTTAGATTGATTGAATTTGCCTATGGGTGCAAAACAAGCAACCAAAGCTAGGTAGAAGTCAAATTTGTACAAGACCTAATATTGGATATGACCGGAGGAGATGCTCCCAGCAGATGCATTTATTTTGATGGTATCACCTGCAGCTAGGCAGATGGGAGGAGAGCCCTGGTGATAAAATGTCAGAGGAAATAACGAAGAATGGTCCTTGGGTCTGGAGACACACATGTTCAGCCAGGGTATGAAGCTAACAAAAAAGCTTACTCCAAAATTGATTCATGCCTGAACTCAAATAATCTCATAGGGCTTTAAAATAGGATGTATAACAGACAATTTTTTCCAAGGTGGAAAAAATTTTTACTGAAAAAAACCTGAGGCAGTGTTAAATTCTGAAAATGGATCAATAGCGAAACTGCAAAAGTGTGATTGTGAAACTTTCAGACATGGAAACCAACCAACCCTTGTTTAATAACTGTGGCCATTGGCTTCATGTCCTGCCTCCATACAGAGAAGAGAAGGAGTCAGGAAGGAACTGTGATCTCTTAATCTCATCAGTAAAATCCAGATCTCGGACTTTTTCCCAAACATGACATTTTTTCCTAATCTCTGTTTCCACTGAGGAACAGCCCTCTGTTATCATCAGAGACCTTCTCCTCCCTCTTCTGTTGTCTTTCCCAACCTGCTCCTCACTCTTTTAATCCTTCCCCCTCTCAATTCAATTCTGATCACTTCATTAGCATTCATCTTCTTTTCCCTCCCTGAAAACTATAACCAAATCACCCAATATATAGAGAGACCTTCAGACTCTCAGTACTATTGGTCTGCCATAATCCTGGACATTTTGTTGGATTTATTAATTTGTTTTGTTATTTTTGTCCCTTGTTTTGTTCTCTTTCTTTGCCTGTACTTTCCTTTTCAACAATATAAACCTTTTGGTTGGTGGGCTTTTTTGGTTTGTTTTTTATTTTGTTTTTTTAGGAATTTGTATAATGTTTCACCTGAAAATAAAATTTGAACAACAGTCAACATGATGTGCAAATATGTAATTTGGAAGCAAAGGAGTAGAGGAGAGTTTGTAGAGAGGAAAATCAGGGTTCAAATATATCACAGATTCCAAGGCTTGAAGAAAAACCTTGTTATAATCCAGTCTGACATCATCTCTGCTTGGCAAGAGCTGGAAGATTTTCTTAATTAATTGATGTTTTAAGTCTATGCTTTTTAGAAGGAAAAGCTTCAATCTGTTTTTTAAAATGTGTGGCAGAGATGCACATGTATAAACTGTTCCAATTCTTAATTAATCTCAGTGCTATAATAAAATACCGTTTCATCCTATTCTAAACTTGCCTGTTCTAAACTGTAAGGCATAAAAATATTTTGTGCATTTATCTGATAAAGAACATTCTAATCAATTTTTCTCCCCCATTAAATACTTTTACATTGCTGTCAGTCCATCTTAAATCTCTCTTATTTATATTCTTTTGTAAAGGAAAGATTATCCAGTGTCCTTTCCTCCTAGTTTTTTCCTTGCAAACCTCCTCAATTTTCCCTTAGCACTTTATTCACCCATATTAATATTTCAACTCTTGAAAAAGTTACTTGATTTTTCAATATCATTTTGAGGTCAATAGAAGGTATGGAGGAGGCTTGTCTCTATAAGGCCTAACATCGTCATTAAAACTGAGATTATGAATATACCCTGAGTCACATATTTTGGAGAGAGACATTCTAGCTATGTATTACACCCACAGAGAGCCATGTTCCATTGTGATTTCACCTGATTTGTATGAGAGTAATTAAGATTATTTTTTTTAAAGCAAACTTGCAAACTCTTGCCATTGATCTAATCTCATTTTAATGTTAATATTTAATTTGTACAGAGTCTTATCTCCTCTGTTTCAGTGGTCTTGCTGCATTATTGTCAGTATTTTTAATGAGGAAATAGCCCATTTTATAATTGCTTCTACAAAGTAGGAGGGAAATGGATATTAAGTATTTTTTCTCCAAGGTCGCTATTTCTCATCTAACTCACTCAAATGCAGCATTCAAGTCCTAACCCTAGTGGTGCCCTCTGGGTCTGTTTTGTTGATTATGTTACTCCATTGACCAAAGATAAATACATAAGTCTGAAGCATTAAATACTTAGGATTAGGTCAAGATTATTTTCTTTTGGTTTCATTTTGTATTTAGAAACAAATTCTTGCATTATCAGGTTAATCTTAAGAAAAAAAAAAAAAAACAACCAAAACAAATCAACCAACCAACCAAAAAAATCCAAACAAACAAAAATTTCATAGCTCTTCCAAGTTAGTCTGGACAGCTCCTGAACTTTCCATTGAATATGATAAATTTTCATTCTTCCTAATGCGATATATAATAGTAGATATTATGTAATCTGTCTTTTATCTGTGTAGTTTTTAAAATCTATACTAAATTGCAGCAAAATTGTTGGGTGTAAGTAGAGCTAGAGAAAGAGAAAAATGAGATAGAGATATAGCTATATAATCAAGAACTAATTAGAGCACAACTGGAACAGCTCACTAATAAATTATGGAGGAATGAATAGTAATGATATCTTACACAAAATTGCAAGTGTTTTTAGGGAGTACTTCTTATTGAGCAGGTTATTAATGCATTCAGGCTGAATGACCCAAAAATAATTTCTCTATATATACACAAATCCAAAGGAAGAATGACTGGATGTAAGACACTGTGGTTGGATTGCTTTGTTGCAGTGATTGACTCAAAACAACAAAATGCGCCTCAGAGACCACTAAAAGTTGGCATACAGTAGTTTCCAGGCTGCTCTGGTTTATAGTGGGGATATTAAATGGTTCCAGGGCTTCTGGAATCAGGGCTTCTGGATGGCAAAACTCAGAGCCACTTCTGCCCCTGGTCCTTGACTTCTGCATCCAAGAGAGGCTGATCTGACTCAGAAATGGCAATGCTGTCCAAGTTTAGGGGATGGCTATTCATATTTGCGTACACCTGGAGATCTCAAGACACTGAACATTGTGTAGGAGAACCATCAGTTCAGAAATACTGTTGTATCTTTTCTTCTTTATGTTACCTCTGCTCTCACACTGGTATTCACAGATTTGTTCCTTTTTTCCTATGGTCTAAGTTATAAAATCCTTTTAAAAATTGCCTTCAAAGTAGAAGCATTAATAAAAACATTCTGGAATGAAATTTTCACTCATTTATTCATGTCTCATGTAGCTTTGCTGTTTGTTTTTAAGGCAACTGGCTCAGTTCTACTGTTAATTTTTTTATCAAATACTTATAAGAATGATATATAGATAGACATAAAGTTTCTCTGACACAATATAGTGCCAACATAACGGCACTTTAGTGAAGAATAGCTTAAGCAATTTCTGACTATTGCTGGGGTTGCAGTGTGGCAAAAATCTCTTTCTTCATTAACACCTGACACTTCGTTATTTATTTATGTATGCTTTTGTGAAATTTTCTATAAACAAGAGAGATGATGAGAAATATGTATTCATATTTTCTAGTCTTTCAGAATTTTATTAGCCCAGGTGAACCACAGGAAAGGATGCTTGTCGTCATTGACTGAATCTTTAAAGCTTAAGCAAATTCAGTTATTAATGACTTCTAGTAAATTATTTGAAGCACAATTTCACAAAAGCTGTTAAAAAAATCCCACAAAAACAACAAAAACCAAAGAGAAATGGGAATGAGTACAGGGGCCAAATTTGTTTAGCCATTTCTATTTATCCAAAATCAAATTTTTTAAATACCAACTCTGTTCCTAAACCGAAATAAGCTGCAAGAAATCACATATCATTTTACAAAATCAAGGGCAGTGAAACTGTAGATGTGAAAACTAAAATCAAACTAGGCAATGTTTTCCATGTCCAACATTGTCCAGTGGAGACTACTTAATTTCACGCAGCAAATTCATACTATTTGTCCTACACATATTTGAAACCAGAATGTACTTCAAATCAGTAACGAAGAATGGATTATTGGAGAAATGGATTCTTGGAAAAATACTGTGCCTCTGTGCCCCCGAGAAAGGTGTTTCTAGAGGCTGGATGTAGTAATGTAAGACATGTTGAAATACTTGTGATTAAAATAAAAAATTTTGAAACTAGATTAAATAAATATTTCTAATTTACTCCTCCTGTTCATTTATCTTATATGAAATGCTATAGGCAACAGAAATAATTCTTTCCATTTCAACAAATGCTGGACTGCTTCCAGGGCAGGGCTAGTTCCTATTATGTGAATATTGTCATACGAGTGGATGTGGCACTTGAGGACGTTTTAGTGGTTAACATGGTGGTAGTACTGGATTGGCAGTTGGACTTGATGATCTTAGAAGTCTTTTCCAACTTTAATAGTTCTGTGATTCCATTAAACCTTTTTGACACAGTTCATTGAGTCTACAACCTCTTGTTTTAGGCTTAAACTGGTCAATGAAGTGACTCTCTATATGATACCATCATATAGATGCTATCATACTATCTATCATTCCTTTTACCATGTAACAAATATCAGTACAAATGGGTACAAATAAATCATGAATCAGAACAGTATTTCATGGATTATCTCCAAAATAATGTAAATATCACGAGAATATCTGATAAAACTGTTAAGAGTATAAGATTTTTTTTTTATTTCTCTCCTAAAATTTTTTTCTTTCTATTTAAGCACAGTTGAATCAATTGATTTTTTTTAACAATGTATATAAAACATAACTCTTTCTTCCTGGGTTTTCTTTAAATATTCATCGAGTATCTTTCTGATGAACTTAACATGGACTTTTTCTTTGCATTATCTATGCTGTTAAAATTATAAGCAAATTGCTGAGAGAAAGGAGGTAGGATAAAGAAAATTACATCTCTTGTAATACACATTTGTATTATATCAGAATAATCACAGATGCACTATTCTTTCCTGAGCTGAGCTGTATTTTCCAAAATAATAATGCATTTAAATAGTGAAGTAGAGATTAAATTCCATTTTTATTCTCTCTACTTTTTACTTTATTTTGCTTCAAGAGTAAAATGCCAAAATTCTTCTTTGAACAGATCAGAATCTTATTACAAGAGATTGCTGAGATAATGGTACCTGTCAAGTTCATATTTTGGAGGCAAAAAGGTCATTGGTCTTATAATACCAGGGAAATACATTGTTACATCATGCTAAATCATTCACCAAAGACTTTGAGAAAGTAAATCTATAATTCAGTATAACAAAGGAATTACTGTTAGAAGCCATCATGATAACTGCATCCACAATCTGACCAGCACTGACCACATTCACTGCATGTTCTGCAGCCTCCTCCCTGTGTGCCAATTCCTCTTTCAATAACCCTTCATCTCTTTTTGCCTACTCATGCTGGAAGCTTGTTTTCCTCTGCCAGTTTCCACCTGTCATCTTCTCCACCACATCTCTGTTCCATCAACACATCATAGAAATGCCTGTGCCATTGTGCCTTACTTACTCTCCTATATGTCCTACAAATACCTGCATCTTATAGTTACCCACATCCGTATCCCCTACCCTTCTCCCTTCTTACCTCTACCTCCATTCCTTGCTTTCTTTTGACATCTTCCTTTCACTGTTTTCTCATGGAAATAAATAATTCAGGGACTGAAGATCTGTAAAGTGTTTAGGGTAATGAATTGCAATTGCAGGTACGATGCTGTTAAGCAACTGGACACTTGCAATTAGCAATTGATTAGCTGACAATTATGCAGGTAGGTGAAACAGATGGCTGTGCTAATCATATGCAAGAGCTGAATACATTCCTTTCTTCCATTTCTGTGTACACCAAAATTGAATAAATTTTCCCCCCCTCCCGCTATATAGAAAATCCTCTGCAGCTTCAGAATTGATTAGATAGTTTACAAAATGTACCACGCTACTTCAAGGCAAAAAAGATAAATGATACCAAGCCTCAGCTCACCTGACTTTGCCATATCAGATTGTACAGGTAATAAAACCGAGGGTGAAAAGCTGTATGTAAATGTTTTGATAACGTTATTCCCTACTACTCAAGAAGAGTTAGGCAGCTGCCTCATTGCAAGTCAGTGAGCACTGGATATGTCCTTATGAAAAATTAAATTAATGTATGTGGTTACCTGAGCAGCTGTCCCTGCTTCTGCTGAAGTCCGTAAGGAAACTTCTGCCAAGATCTGTGGAAACAGGCTCAAGCCCTTAATATTATCCCTTATAGTAATTGTTATTCACAGTTTTCTGTCATGACTAAACTGTCTCTTTAAAAAAGAGGGAGATAACAAAGCATAAAATAATTGTTTTAAATGGAAAAATGCTGATCCTATATTCTGAAATGAGCATACACTGCTGATGAAATTTTGCAACTAGCAGATGCTAATTAGTTGCAGTGAAGTAAAAATTATTGCCTGAATATAGATATATTTTTTTAAGAGCACACAGTTAATTTAATTACATCTATACTGTACAGGCACAATACCTGAAAAAAAAAATCTATATACGTATTATTCAAATAGTTAATCTCAGAAAGTGTTTTGGTAATGCCTGCTTTTGTAGCAATATTCCTACTCTGGTCGACTCAATCTTTCAAGGAAATCTTTTCCTACTGAGCCAAGCTACTAACTTTGTTACACTCTGATAGGTCAGATCAGCTTTAGTTCCTCTCTTGTGCAGCCAGCGAGGGAGGCAGCATGGTCCTAGTCCTGATGATGAAACAGCTGCATGCAATGCCCACTTTTCTTTCTAAAGAGGTTTTTATAGGGAAAAAAAAAAGTAATAAAGAGAACATTTTTTACTCTTTAATGACCTATAACTCAAAAAGTTGTTGAAACTATTATGATGAAAGCTTTTTTCAGAAAGATTTCCTTCCAGGTTTGCAAAACTATGTTTTAGACTTTGGTACCTTAAAAACCTCAGTTTTGAATGGAAATTATTACAATTGTTTTATTTTTCTGGAGCATATAATAGAAATATATCTTTCTGGAATGAAGGAAACAACAGCACAGAAACTACTTCAATAAGGCCCAAACATTCAAATGGTACAATTTATAAGAATAATTCCATTCAGGTATTAGCCAAAAGTTAAAAACATTTTTGTTTCTGTGATAAACATTAGTTTTTCATGAGCTTCTCAAAATTACTCAGGAATGTGTATTCTGTGATTTCTGTGCTTTAGAGCAGAAATTTTTGGATCAAATAATAGGTACCTTATCTAGAAAGCTAGTAATCTATTATTTTCTTGCTCGGGCTATATCCTCAGGTAATTGACCTGCACCTCCATACATGCTGTCTTCAAAGAAATACAAACTTTCTTCTTGAATTCTATTTGCCAACAGATCAGATATTTGGAAGCCAGCTGAGATTCATGGATCTATGCAAGTTTATGCAAGCTGAGTAGCAGACCATGATCTACCATGCCTCGGTTTATCTGAAAGTAGAAGACTACTTTTCACACACCAGTTAAGTCTGCTAAGTGACAACAGTGTATTTATCCAGCACGTCATTTACAAAACCCAAATGCTTAAAATTGAGGAAATGAAATGTTAAGGATGTCATAAATCTTAGTGCTCAGAAGGAGTCTGAACCAACTCTTACTTAAATCCACATGAGTCTTTCCACTTATTTCAGTCAGAGCTGGACTTAGTCCATAATAAACAAGTATTTTGTCAAATGTATGGCCAGATATGCCACTAAGGGATGCTGATCTGTGCATACGAATGGCTTAATATGACAGGGGCAGTAGCAAGAGGGTGTTGTGTTCCAGACATTTGGTGTAAATACAAACTCCATGGAGAGCTCAGGAAAAATTGCTGTAGTCAAAAAGCACCATTTCCCAAGTGTGGGTATAAGCTATCTTTTTCTTCTCTGATTTATAGTATTGCACCACTTATTCAGATCAAAGAATCTGAAACACAAGGGGACAAGTCTGGCACTTGTTTCTTCTCACTCACCTAGAATCCTTATTATCAAAGGTATGAATGGTCTATCGCTTTTCACTACCTGTAATCTATGTATTTCATAGCCCTCCAATGAAATAAAGCTTTTTTTCAAGAATTTGAATAAATGCACAACTATGTAGTAAAAAATTGTAGCATAGTATGTACAAAAGTAGTTCATCTTTCTCATTTGTTGAGTACTCAGTTAATTTTAAACCCATAGAACCATAGCATCTCTTAATAGCTTTATGTGAAACATTCAAAATTAGCAATAATGAAGTTTATGCTCTCTCTACAAAACTTGCTAGCACACACTAACTTTGAGCATCTTACAGTAACTAACTTTAACATAATAACCTTAATATTTTAAATGCAGGCAAAAGCCTTATTCATTCTATTGCATGGCAAACTCTTGTTAACCATATGATTAAGAAAAAAGAACTTGAAGGACTCTGACCATACCTCTTCTGAAGGAGCGTAATTACTTTGCATTTATTTTTTTCTTAAGGATTGTTTTTTAAGCTGTCATTAACCTTTCCAAATTCAAATAATGAAGATATGACTAAAATAGATGGAAATATTGGATCAGGACTCAATTTACTAGTTAAAAGATTGTTTTGTACACATAGACTGGATATCTAGTGGCAAAAGCTCTCTAGGAAAAAGAAGCAGTGGGAGAAGCCCCCACAGAAACATCATTAAAATGCAGCTGGTCCAAAACTCTGGACTTGTCAAAAAGTATGTCAAAGAAACTTTCATTAGGCAGTGACAAAATTAGTCCACCATAATTCAAATTACACACATCTAAAGGCCCCATTTTTTCTGTATCAAGCTCACATTGCTAAAATGTATTTTTTTTCTTCTAGGTAAACTGCTAGGTGGTTCAGTAGACTCCGTTTTCATGACTTTTCTTGAAGTAAAAGCTAGTCATTAGGGCAGAAAATTATAGAATAAGATGTTCTCCAGAAACGCTTGCATAGTAGTATAAACAAATGATAATAGAAATGACATTTTACAGGAGCACTCAGACTGGTTTTATTTATCCAGACAACAAAGGTGGCTTAAGGCCATGATCTTCAACAATGAAACTGATATATCCAGGAGAATAACAGATACTATCATAATATGCTGAAAAATTCTTGTTTTTCTCATGCAAATGATAAAGATGTTAGATAGAGCTTATATCACAGAAAATCCAGTAACTTCCTTAAGAAATAAAATAAATTCATTCCCTGAACTACTTATAATCTCATTATAGCTTTGATAGAGCTAGTGAGACAAAAGGAGAAGGTGATGTATGTTCGCTGTATTTCCAACCTGCTTACCTCCCACCCAGTTTGTGGTTTTATATATTCAACATATGAGCTCTGGCTCAGGTCTACAGGCTGCATCTGGCTCCTTAAATCCATACACAACATATACTGTATTGTATGTCAAGCCTGATCCAGAGCATGATATGTTTTTATATATTTGAGCCCAAGCTAAAATCTTGAAGCACTTGCTGGACATGGAGCCAGACTTTTGGTGCATTGGGTTGGCTTGCTTTTATCATGAATTTTAATGGTGAAAAAATTGCATCTGTTCCTAACTGCCTTTCAGCTGTTAGTCACTGCTGCATAGCTGATACCAGAAACAGATGGGGAAGAGGAGAGGTACTCTTTTTGTAACCAGTTGGTGAACTCAGCTGGGACAACAGTTTGTGGAATAAATGGCAATGCTTCTCTGTGCTTGACCTCAATCCCAATCTCAACATCTTATGAAGAGTATCTGAGATGGCTCTGGTTGGTTGCACAGTACTGCACTTGAGCTGATAAACCTCAGTGGAGATGGCACAGTTTCGCATGGAGTTAGTCCTTTTGTAGCAATTTCTGTATATATGGAGCAATTAATCTTCTGTCCAGATAAACCATTCACACTGACTTGGGCATGTCCATACCTGAGGGGGTCTAGACATGCTCATTCACAGGTACAACAGGCAAGATACTTAGCATTACTTATATTTAGGTTTTTCTGAATTTTTACCAGATCTGATTTAGTTTTTCGGATATTGTGATGGATGATACTCATTCCACTTGTAAAGTCTGTTATGTTCAAAGACAGCACCTAGGAAGTGGAAAGGAAAGTTGTATGTTGAGTTTCTTGGCTACTGTACTCTATAACACTCTGGGGGTAGAACCTTCTGAATGGAAGTGAGGGATTAGCCCTGGGCTGAGACCAAATGAGCATAGAAAATTACTTCGGGTAAAGAAATTTCCAAAGCTTGGTATCATACAAGGTAGCAAAACAAAAGATTGATGATTCTATATTCACAACTTGAATACAAAATTTTTTTTCTGCAAGCCTGAAGAAAGCTTTGGAATTTTTTAAACTTAAAACATAGCCCAGTGTGTGGTTAGCCTCAGTTGTAATGAGTGTGTCCTTGATTTATAATACTCAACCGGGAGGTCACATTATCCTTCGGGCGCTTTTAAGCAACCTCCTTTTCAGCCAATCACTCCTCAAACATGCACAGATGCATGGGATTTGCTGTGCTAAATGCAGCACCTTAAAAACTTCAAGGGCTTTCCATAGGTGTAGGCCACAGATTTCTCAGGGTAATTTTAGATTAAGGCTCTCATAATGTTCATGTAAACTGTTGTCTTAAAATAATTCATAGGATGTATTTTGTTTGAGCATACAGGTAGCTGATGAAAATGTTTGATAAAAATGGGGCCCAGTAGCAATACCAATGTACCCTGCTGATAATCCATCTGTGCTCATATTGTTTTACTTGATGTGTGTATTACATTTGATAAAATTATTATTGGTTTTTCTTTGAGGATTTAAAATAATTTTTTGTAGGCATGTTATTATTTGTTTGTGGATTGTAAGGCAGTTTTGTTGTGGTTGGTTGGTTATTTGTTTTAATTAACTTATATGTTATCTATTTGTTATCTATCTATATTCAAGGATTTGTTATTGCGAAGACATTTTATTATCTTATCTTTCAGCTGGAAAGTAATTTCTTCTACAATCATAAGCTCTTTCTTTGCTCCCTGACTTGACCAATGTCTTTAAATGACTCTGTGGTCTTTGGGACTCAGACACCCTTGGAAAGAACATCTTCAGCTTCTGTGTTCCTCACTGTTACTCTGTCTAAACTTGAACTATGTCTTTGAAAGGAATAGTTGGCCATTTGGTCTGAGGTTCCTTTTCACTAGAGGACTTACCGGTATGTTATGAGCTTATAAATGGTATTATGCAGCTTAGTATTTATTTGGGCTTCCTACTTCCTGGTAAAATAACTTAAATTTTCATTAAAACCATGAAATTCCCCTAATTGGTACCTCAGCCAAATCAAGACAGTCTGGAAAAGTCGGACTGGATTCTTTGTTTATCTTCCATCACTATTACCTGTGAGGGCTTTGACACTTAAACAAGACCTTCTTGAATGCTGATGCTCACTTGTAATTTGGAGCATTTCACAATTACACTGTTAAGCTATTTATCCGTTTCCTAGAGTAGTACTGTCTCTGCTGCCCTAAAAAAAACCTTAAACTGAAGTTTGAGCAATGTATGCATGTATTGGGAATTATAAAATTATTTCTTAAAAATCTCTTTTCAAAGTACAATAACATTTCAATGTATGGTTTATTTGTCCTGTGACCTATTCCTAAAAATAAAACTTTGGATTAACGCTTTGTTCAAAGGGTTTCTACTTGAATTGTGTGTTATGTAATTATTATAAAGTACCTGGGAATTTTTAGATGGGAATTTCTGTTTACTAGCTTTACTTTTGGATAATTGGTCATATTGGCCTTTGCTGTAAATTCAGAATATCTTGTGTTTTGATACAGTTGTCTGATTGTTTTATGCAATTTTCTTAAGATTTGGCTTAGAGTAGCAGTTTGCCTAAACATTGAATAGATTTTAGTAGCTTCTACTGTATCACAGTTATGTATACATTATTCAAATATAATATGAAAGCAGTGCAATTCCCGAGACTGATAACTTTTATGCTGCTCTTTTCCATGCAGCAGGATTTACATTTAGTTTAGGGAAACTACTGCTCCCTAGACCATAAGCAATTTTCCCCAGTTTGTTCAGTGATTATCCATAGATTTTGGATAAGATGAGGAAGGGAGTACTTTACCCACAGTATGTTTCTTAGATGTAGTGAAATATAAGTATTTTTCTGTGGGATTATTGAGTTAGCCCCTCAATTTCAGGAAAACTTTTTTTTTAGTGTTTTTCATTTGCTTTCCTGCTCCTTTGTGTTTTCAATTTTGAGCTAATTACTTATTTCAAGTCTTCAGAGGTTTGGAGGAGCAAACATTCTTTTACTATTTTACTTGGGAAATTTTCCCCTTGTGACAGATTTATTATGTTCTTTGGATGGTAAAGCATTTACATGCTTAATGCAAATTCATTTTCTTTTACCTGGCACCTGTTTATTGTGTGGCAAATACTTTCTTCGATAATAAATTCAAATTTGCAATTAAGACCTACAGAGCCAAAACTGTATAAAAGGACATGAGATAGAAAACAGTCCAAACTATACTATTTTTTTTAAGACTGCCATGCACATGTAGTGTTACTGAACAAGCACAGTTGAGTGTTCTACTTTTGTTTCTCTGTCTAGTGATCACAAGAAGAAAATCTGTTGTTTCACAAAGATCTTCTTCTTTTGCTTATTATCATGAATAATATTCTTCACCAAAGAAAAATTTTGACTTTAAGAAATGACAACTGATTAATACTGATTCTTATTCAATATGTCTCCTTAGCAGGAACCTTTGTTTTGATATACAGTGTGGTGTGAGATTAGCAGACAGAAAGAGACTCGAGGTTCCCCTACTGGAGTTAAGCTTTGAAAAAATAATTCCTGAAGATTTAATATGGCTGCCTTCTATTCATACAACAGAGAAATCCAATGTAATTTCAATATATCTTGTAGAACATGGCTGTGATTTTTGAAGGAATGTTTACATCTGAAGGATATGACTTCTTCAGTAAGAGTACAACAGGATTGCTTGATTAAAATGTAGGTATGTGATTTTATGTTTAATTGAAAAGTAATTCTTGTGAAGATGCTTCCAACATTTTTAGATCCATTAATTCCTATGCCTGTGAGAAGTTAAAAGCAAAAAAAAAAACCAAACTAAAACAAAATCCCTACATGTTTTACCTGGATGAGATTATGTGCTTTTGACATTTAGAATACAACAGGAAATAGGACTGTGGATCAAACAATAGCTCACTAAGAATTCATTGCAGTGCATTGTAATTTCAAGATCCTTCAAGGAGGGGTAGTCCACTTTTAGGAGTTTATGAGAAGAAAATGGCAAGTAGTGTCAATATAAAACTCTATTTAATACAATGTTTATGGACTGTGCTTGGATACACATGCTTTCTGATTACACATTTTTAAAAAGAGATGTTAAATAGTATGAGTATTATCTAGGTTTTTTCTTCCTATTCACATTTTTATGGATTGGGAGGGGCAAAATAATATCCATTAGTGATAAAATTGCAGAGCTGTTTAAAATTATAATGTACTTTGGGAAGAGGAGCTACTTGTTACTAAGAACCTGATTTACATTTTTGGTTCCACATATGCAATCTTCCACTCATTTGCTTCAGTCTTCATTAAATGAGTATAGTCTTACAGCACTGGTGTTAGACAGAGCTGAGAACCAATTGCACAGATAACAGAAATTGTGACTGTTTCTTCCAGTGTGAGTTCCAGTCCATAAGTTTATGTGTGAGGATGCTGGTGGCTGGTTATTGTTAATTAGCCTAGCTGTTTAATTGATTGGAACTTCTCTGAGACTCCTGCCTCACCTGTTGGAGAAAAGGATCTGGGGGTTTTGGAGAAGAAGAAGTTGATCATGAGCCAGGAATGGCAGCGTGTCTTTTTGCAAGAGGGGTCTAACAGCGTCCTGGAGTCCACAAGAAAGAGAGGTGACTGCTGGGTAAGGTAGATGATCCTTCCACTTCAACCACATCTGGAGAGCTGTGCCCAGTGCTCGGCTCCTTGTGATGGGAGAGATGGGGATGTACTGGACCAAGTTCAGAGAAGGCCATGGGTATGATTAAGGGCTTTGACCATCGGTCATATAAGGAGAGGCTGAGAGGGCTGAAACTGCACATTGTGGAGGAGAATAAGCTCAGGGATCCTTATCAGTGTGTGTAAATACATCACAGGATGAAAATAGAGTACAGGGTCAAATACTGCTCAGTGAATAGACTGGAGGTAATGGGCACAAAATAAAGAACAAAAAAATTCCTTTAAATGGAGGAAAATACCTTTTTTCACCATAATGATGACCAAACACTGAAGCAATTTGCCCAGAAAGGTTGTGGAGTTTCCATCTGTGGAGACATTAGTAACCTGACTGGGCACATTCCCAGGCCAACTGCTCTAGATCTCTAGATGACCATCCTTGAGCAGAGGCACTAGATAATTTCCAGAGGTATCATCCATCATCCACTGTTTAGTGACTTTATGAAGCTAATTCTTTGCAGAAAATGGAACATTATATCTTGGCATTGTTTTGTTTTTTTTTTTTTTGCAAGCTCATAATCTGGGATAAATGTGCTGAAAATTATTCTTGATTTCCCAGAAAAAAAAACCCCAACAAACCTATTCATAATGAAAAGATTAAATGGTATATAAAATCTTTATTGGAAAGTTGTGAAACCATAAACTGAAATATGTAAATACATAAATAAAAATATAGTTGCAGCTATGCAGTACATGTTAGCAGGCTTTAGTGTATTTTCACCAAAGCATCATGTGGGTTGCCATGAATTACTTAAGGCTGTGTCTCAAGATATAAATAAGGCAGGGATCTAACTTTGTTTGCAACTAAAATGTTTCCTGTTCCTAGGAGACTGTGTGCAGAGATTAAGCACCTGCATAATTTAAAGGAGAAGATGTAGTTCCATTGGTTTATATAGGTTACTTAATTAAAGTCACATCTAGGCATGTTTATAAACTAAAACTTGTTCCAAATCACAAATACATCATCTTCAACTTTATGCCTTGCTGTATAAAATTACTATTTTTTTCCTCCTATCACAAAATTTCTTGTTTCTAATTCTTTAAAAATTCAATACTACACTTTTTAATAAATCATCCCAAACACTTTTTCTTAAGATATACATACCAATTTTAAATACAATAAATCTGATTTCAAGAAGGTAAGCTGTTATAAAAATCCAGTCTCAGCTGATTATTTCCCTTCCCTCCTTGAGCTCTAGAAGAAAATACTGTGTGGAGATTACAGCTTTGTAGAGCTCAAAATTAAGGCGAAGAGTGTAACTCTTTATCTGTAAAAGCAAATCACAGAATACTGGTGCAAACTAACACAGTTTTAATATGCTTCATTGACAACAATATATTTTTCCCTATAAGCTGATTTAAATCTATACAAACATCATGTATAGTTTTACATCCTTTTTCATTCAAATCTAGCAGTTAAGGCTAGCAGCAAATTTTAACTTTAGTAGAATGTAATCTATTAATAACACCCTACAGCGAGTAACTAAAACAGATAAAATTTAGAAAAATAAGGATAAAATACAGATAGTCCAAGATATCTTGGGTTCTAGAAATAAACACTAAAGAACAAAAAAACCCATTAAAAATATTGTGGGTGACATTTATGTCCTGACTTCTTTCATTAAGCCAGTTGACTGTAAAAGTACCTATATATATATATTTATATGGGTATGTTTATATGCGTGTATATTTGCTTTAAATCAGTCAAAACATCTTTGCCTGAAAAAAAAGGATGGGAAAAAATTCTCCTTTTATGTTCCTCTTGCACTGCAGTCATATTTATGCAGTATTTCGCTTCTGAAAACTACCCAAGACAGTTTTGAAACTAAACTGCTGACTTGTACTAAATAACATTATTTTTTTCCCAAGCAAATTGGCCTCCTATTTGTGGCCTTCAAGGTAAAATTTGCCATTTTGAATGCATATACACAGCTAATCAGTCATTGCCATGTGTGAAACTTTGTCATATCTGTGTTTCACTGCTCTTTAGTTCAAATCTTTAAAAATGTATATTAAGTGAGGAAAGTTTGTTTTGTTTACTGCTGTCTTTCCTTGGAGCCAGGAGTTGTGAAACCCTGCTTTGCTCTTTACGGTGAACCTTGCCAAAAATGTTAGTCTGCAATAGTGCCAGGGCTTTCACAGCTGATGGACTGAAAATCTGTTTTTCTACTAAAACAGAAATAATCACAAATGCTGAATCTTGAGACTTTAAAATTGATATTACAACTTCATTGCAAGGCTCAAAGCAGCCTTGCTTTGTAAATTTGATTAAGTTGCATTTCACAGGAAATGTTTGTAAATAAAATATGTTTTGAAAAAATATGTGGGTGGAATACTTACTTTAAGTCACCTATCTCTTTTCTTCAAATTCTTTGTGCAGGTGGCCATTGGGATGGAAAGAAGGAGATGGGTTTCCCACCCATTTAAGCCCAATGCCCAGCAAAGGTTCTTAGGTAACAACAGCTTGCCCAACAGGAATGCTACAAGGATAGTTTGCTTTGCACCAGCTAAGTGTTGAACCAACAAACACTGAACCCCATGTGCTTCTAGCATCCTTACTGAGATAGATGAGATTCCTAGAAACCTTATGTCTAGCAGTAGGTATTACCATATGGCTCAGAGTGAAGTGCAAGAATTCAGTAATGCAGTTGGAATAATCTGCTCATATGAGAAGTTTTCTCTGAGCATTTTCAAGAGAATGTTCTTGGTATGAGTTCCTATGAGTTTTGCTAAATAATTTATTTTAGTGGCATCATCTGGGATAGACTCCACAAATTACATGAAGTGAAAAATAAGGAAAAAAATCCTTAACAGAAAGATATTACATCTGTAAATGATGGCATCTAGAAAACAAAAAAAAAGGAGGTTTCCTGAAGGGAAAATAATGCTTTTATATGTAACAGAGGAAATAAAGCAATAAACAAAAAAGAAGTATTCTTTTGTCTGTTTTAAGTGTGAAAGAGGAAAAATTCTCAGACAAGAATAGCATAGTGACATGAGTGATAATGAGTGTCATTATTTTGTGTTTAACTATTAAAACATTTATATAACCTATTATTAGTTATGAGCATATTTTTAAAGAAAGAAATGCATTTTGATGTGGAGCTTCTGAATAAAACTGAAGAGTTTGTTTATTCTAATAAGCATTTGTATAGAAAGACTGCAAAAAACCTTAAGACAATTAGTTGATGATTTAACTCATTGCTCTCTTAAGTGGCTCTTATTTCACTTGTCTCTTCTGATCTAGTTCTCTGAATTTTACCAGACTTGTTATCATTAAAATTCTGGAAACTGTAGATAAAAATGCTTTTGAGTAATTAAATTTTATGCATAGCATTTTAAAATAACTTTTTACAAGGAACCTTTTTAATTCAAGTGTGCTCCAGCTCTTCAATTAGTAAATTACGATGACCAAAAGTGCAACATTGGCACAAAAGTATAATAGAAAAAAGTCATCTATTTTTCTGGATTAACTGGAGAATTTGGAAATGCCTTTCTTCACTATTGCACCCTTAGATATTGTTCCATTGTTTATGATTTTTAGCTATGCAGCCCCAATTAATAGGAAAGTAATAGGATTAATTTGTTACTGTTGTAAGCTACCTCAGAGAATTTACACCAATGGAGAAAATTAGGGAGGAGAAATTAATTCTGTCACTTATTCTCTTCATGAGCAAAAACCCGGAAAGGATCACAATGTAGAAGATAACTGTACCCTTCAGGAGAAAGAGGAACTCTGGCAAAGTACTCAGGTTGCTGTCAAAAGTCACATAAACCTTAATTAATCTCACATAATCTAACCATTTAAATTAGACACCTGAGGTAGGAGATCATTTCAGTGTAGGAGTACTCCTACGCTTCCCCTGTAGTCAATGAAGAAAGAAAGGCATCACCGAAACATGACTCAGGTTTCAGATAAGATGACTCACTGTGAAGTCATGTATTTCACTTTTTGTTAACTATTTAAGAAGCGCCAGTGTTATAAGTTTGCTGTCTAAATGTAGATGAGAGAAATCACTTACCTAAGTATCTAGTCAGTCAATGAAAAGAGCTGAGCCTCTCCACAGGATGATTCCTTCTACCCTGGGAAAGATCTCTAAGACACACTCTAGAAGTGCTTAACTCTCTGCAGTTGTGCAAGGGAGGCCTGATGATTAGTTCAGGCTTTAGTAATTCTATACTTTAAATAGCTAAAGTTAGGTGAGACTAATCTTTTCCTTAGACTAGTTTCTTACCCAAGTACTTTACTGAGAAAGCTGAAGCTAAGGAGAATGAACCTCGCATACAATGCAAGTGCTAGAGTGCAATTATTTTGTTGGAAGAGGTTTGCCTTGGTTTAAGAGAGCCATCCACAGCGACTGTTGAGTTTCTGAGTCACACTTATTCTTGAATTTTTTCAAATATTTGAGTATGTCTATAATGCCAGAAAAGTGCAAACCTAAAAACTAGGCTCTTCAAAGTGTTTAGGCCTCTAAAACTGTAGCTACTTGTAAGAGACATCCTTAATCACCTCTCTGCTGCTTTAAAGTCTTAATGACCTTTCAAAATGTGGTTCCATGTGGCCAGTTAATGCCCTTACATCTTCCTCTACCAATTTCTTTAACTTTATAGCTTTTGAATCAAAATTGAGCTATAGTTGAGTTATGCTGACAGAAATAAATCAGGCAGTTGAGAAAGAAAATCTCCCCTTTGCGAAACTCTAAAATATCTTTTAATTGTTTCTGCACCGGAGGCAATCTTCTTTCCCCTGTTCAGGCAAACAACATACATATCCTCCTAACACAGCACTGTGACAGGTGTAGGGCTTCAGTGTTGTCAGTTATAATCCTTTATATGTCACACCTTCAATCATGCAATGGGCCATGCATTTTAAACAGAAGTCTGTTTTCTAGTCTGTGGCAACAGAGTGCCAGGACATACACTGTACAACCATATGGGTGTCTCTTTGCAGGACATATGTTGTACATCCTTAGGCACTAAAGCAATTAACAAGCAACTGTAAAGTAAATGTGATCTCCTCTGAAAAGCTCCAGAGCAGCTTTCAGTTTTTACAATCATATTGCTAATTTATGCCATGAAGAGATTCAGAATGTCAGAGACAGGTACAGAGATCATAAATGAAAGCAACACTAAGACGTAAATACAGGTTTATTTTCAGCAACAATTATAGTATTTTTCATATTAGTAAAGCATTATGAAACTGAAAATGTTCCAAAAAGTAGTAACATTCACAGGATAACTCAACACAAGAATATAAAGACACACTAGATGAAAAAGACTGTTGTATATTTTTATGACAAAGTAGAATGCAATCATTATGATCAACAGCATATTTTTCTTGTTGGCCAGTGTTTATACAGAACATCATGGAAGAAAACTATTTTCATTTTGCGTTTTCTACTGCTGTTGTGAAATCTAGTGTTGAACCTGCTAATGTTCACAAAATCACAGCTCAGCAGAGGCTCGGCTGCTACTGCTCCGTGTGCCCAGCTCTGGTCAATAGTGGCCTGCTTTGCAACTGACTCACGAGCTCACAGATGCAAATGGATCTTCCTGGTAGCTGACCTTGGACCAGTCTCTCCTGGCTTGGACCTCCTACTTCCTCCAGCAGCCAACTCCCAAACTCTCTCATCTCTCCAATGCCCAGCTCTCAGAACTTCCTGTGACTCAGAGTGCTGGTGAATAATTATGTATTATACAAAATTAGTTGTCACTGATTTCTAATCCAACAACTTTAACTTCAGTTGAATATGCTATTTTCTTTTGCTAGAAACAAAGCTTCCAGTATGACTTTTTTCACACTACTCATTATTTTTCTCCTATTTTATTACAAAGTTTTTGTGCATTATTTTCTGTGTAGGCAGTCTTTTCACCATAGCTCATGTACATTTTTTCATACTCTTAATCACAACTGTTATCTTTCTCTTAATGTTTTCTAGCGTGTAGTTGGGAAGCAAGTGATCAAATATTCTTATCATATAAGCCAACATAGCATCTCACATGCAACTGAGCAGAAAAAAACCATAAAAATTTAGAAGTGTATCATTTCGCCTCTAGAAAAAGCATTGTATTGAAATCAGATAATTTGAAAGATGAAAAATAGGATTCAGTGACTGATATTGCTGCTTGGTGGTAAGGTAGATGTTATTAATTGATTTTCTCTACCTGTTGCGGGGACAGAAAATGCCAGTATTCAGGGCTGTGAGAAGTCTTTCATACCCAAGATGTGCTGAGTACAAAAGGTTAATGACAGGAAAGATGAGTGAAATAGTGCTTTTCTTTAATGTGTTTGAAGCTAAAAACCCCAAAGAACAGACTTGCTACACTCACTAGCTTAGTTTGTTCTGATGCCAGATTTTATTTCTGGAAAAACTTTTGTCTTTAAGACTTCTAATTTGTGTACCTCAACCACAGTACATACACAAAGTGTTGAAAGTCACTCCTGATGTTAGCTACAGTGGCAGCAGAGCAACATAGATTAGGAACAGTTTATAACTTTCAATTAAAAACCCTTTTATCCTACAGATGCTTTTGTACATTGAGAAAAACCTCCTTTGTCGTGCTCTGAGGCTTTGCTCCCTGTGACATCCCTGGTAACACAGAACACTGACAAGTTTCCACGTTTTATTGTCTGTGAGTGTGTAATCACGGCATCTGAAGGTCCCCGTCAGTAGGTTCACACCTCTGGGCGCCCAAACACAATGATCAGATGAATGGTACTTGGGAAACTAAGCTACTAATGACTGCATTAAGAGAGGCCTCACTTTATAAGCTTTGCTTTCTGAAATGTTTATTTTTCTAGACTATTCAGATGTAGCCTAAAAATAACTTGGATTCTAACTATGTATAATTCATTTCTAACTGCACAACAAAAATGCTTAGCTTCCTCACTATTTTAAGCCATCTTATGATACTTAAAGAAAATACTTCTGTGTGTGAGGAAAAACTATTTACTCCAAAATCAAAAACATGTTTCCACATGGGTGTTCCAGGGTTCTTGTGGGCTGCCAGTTTTAGAAATATTTTGGCTGAAAATTATGCTGTAGCCTTCATGAGGTTTTTAAATTATTAAAATACTTTAGCATTTTTCCATGTTTTAGTATTTCTTTTTACACATAATTTTTCATTTAATTTTATTTTACTTTATGGCTTTAATGTAGCTTCTTACAAAGTTTCCATTTGAAATAAAGATTTAGTGTGTGAAAAATTTACCACAACAAAACTCTTTTATAGATTTCTATGTAGTGAAATGTCTGAAATGCACATGAATTTTAACAGCTAGAAATTAAGCTAAGTACTCTGAAGAAATCCTATTTCCATGAAAGACAACAAGAGTTTTACCACTGGCTTCAATAAGGCCAAGAATTGACTATCTATATCCTTCTATGCTACAATCCTGAAACACTTCTGTTAAGCCAAGAAGATAAGAACTACACTTAAGTATGGGAAATAGAAGTATGTTGCATAATATTTATTAAATCTTGTGTAATCTTTATTAAATGAGGAAGAAAAATGAACCTAAGCACTTGCTTAGATGGTTTGCTGACTTCAGTTTGTTTGAAACGGGCAGTATGAACAGGCAAAAGGACTAATGGACAAGAGCAGTCTTTTCTGTGTGTTTCCTAAAACTGTGTAACACTTGACTTTCATATTAGTCAGTTCCTGAGCTGAGCAATGAGTTTTAAATGGATTCCATGATAAGTAGATTAAGGGCATATTGGTTGGTTGTTTTGGATTTTTGTTGGTTTTGTTGTGTTGTTTGTTTTTGTTTGTTGGTTGGGGGGTTGTTAGTTTTGGTTTGGTTTGGTTTTTTTGGGAGGATGGGGGGCAGTAAGACTGGATCTCTTCTGAAAAACTTTGGAATTCATGATTTGAAGAGTCAAATTGAATTTCAGTCTTGGAGTTGTCCTTATAAGAGCCATGCCAAGAATATGTCCTCTGTCTGAATCTGGATGGGAATCAGACGTGACAAATCATTGAAAAAATGGGGGGGTTATCCCTTTGATAGCACTGAATTGCTGCAAATCTTGTCCACTGCAATTCTGAATCTCTAAATGGAAAGAGGGGCTGATGTGTTGTGTGGGACTGTAACGAAGTACAGGCAATGTGGAGCACGAGTTGTATAATAATGACTAAAGCCTCAGGTCATAGGCACCTCAGGTTGGGCACCAAAAATGTAGCAAAAACTTCAGATCTTAATTTCTTAGTGCATAAAGAATGGTGATTAAATAATAGCTTCTCATATAGTTGATGTAAATATTTAGGAACTAAGATCTTAGGGTGACAAACAACATGCAAAAGCTCAGGACAAAATTCACCATTTTGTTTTCAGCGTGTACACACAAAAACAACATAGACACTGAGAAAAACCTCTGACCACACAACAAACAACACGGGAAAAGAAAAACACTGTTACTGGCTTAATACCACTGATCTTGAGTACTGAAATAAGCAGAGTCCTGAGGAGAATGTCTTTGCTTTTTTTATCACAATGCAAATGCTTTAAAGACTGAAGAAACACAGGCACTGGAGATTTTGCCTTTGCTTCAAACAAACAAACAAACAAAAATTTGATGATTCAGGATCTACTGATTGCAAGTAAGTTTTTTCTTTCAGCTGTTAACCTCTATACTGGTGATCTATAATTCATGAGTTCCACTTAGGATTTCTGGACTGGATAGAATACCAGAGTATTGCATTCAATTTACTACAACTTGTTGAATATTTTGTTCTACCTTCTGCTAGCTACTGACAGTGATTTTTTCTGTTCAGAAAAGCTTCTCTTTAAATCAACACTCCTGTACAATAATATTATCTCAATGAGAGAATTTAATAATACAAGAAACCAGCATGTTTAAATACATAAACCCCACAGTAGGATAGAGAAACCACAACAACTCAGCAAGCCCCTGCAAGAGCAGCAGTTACTGCTCTGAGAGGAAGATCAAGGTGAAGACTGACATATAAATGCAGCATTTATTAGCTTGAGGAAATTATTTAGTGCAGCTGAGGCTGCAAAATGAGAGTGAGAGAGGTGGTAGAATGGAGTTTCCAGGCTAAAATAAACCAGGACTCTTAGCAGTTCGACAATAGTTTCTCAACTCTATCTTACTCTTGTTCTAATAAGCTACATCTTGATCAAAGGAATGATTTGTTTTGTAGATGCTAAAAGATTAGTTCTGGGGAAGCCAGCATTCATAGAGATGGTTAAAAATGGTGTTAAGGAGCTTTAACACTTTTAAACACTACAGTGTTTAATTTGCTGTATATACACAGTAAAAAATGTCTTGTTTTTCATACAACTTTCTTCCTACTTCAAATGTAGATGTGAACTTCTTTTCATTCCTCAACATGGTGTTAATAGAGAGCTAAGAATTTCTCTGATGTGGCAAAAAGTATGCTGCACTAACAATAGGAATTTCATTGCAAACAAGCTGTATGGTTAAGCTGCACTTGGTTTCGATTGTAAAGTTTTATACACTTATCAAGAGAAAACTGATTTCTTTCCAAGTTGTTGAACTCCTCTTTTGTACTTTACATGAAGTTATGTATATTTGTGATTCTGTGGATGCTAGCAGGCGAGCTAAAAGAGGAACCTCTTACTCAGTATTGAATCAGTATTCTGCCTTAGTACCAGGCCCACTGGGCTGGTGGAAGTGATATATTTCAGATGAGACACATTGTTTTGCATAACTAAATTCTGATGAGTAGTACCCATGTTATCAGAACACTGGAGTATTTCAAATGATGAGTGAAATTATACCATGATCACATTATCAGAACACTGGAGTATTTCAAATGATGAGTGAAATTAATCCATGATCTCTAACCCTACATGAGAGGAATTAGATTTGTCTATATCTGCATTAAAAGAAAAAAAAAAAAAAAAAAAAAGGTAGAATATCTGTAGATTTCCAGGAAAGTATTCCTATGTTTAGAGTTATGCAATTATCTTAGCCTTTGAAACACAAAGGAAGTGTGTTTGAACCCTCCATTCTCACCTAAAAAAATCCCCAAACCCAACCAACCAACAAACAAACAAAACCCCCAAACCTAAATAAAAAGTTGCCGGCTCAAGTGGATGAAATAATATTCATTATTTTACCCTACATTACCAACATTACTCCTAATCCTTTTTGGCAAAAATTGAGTATTCTTTAAGTACCCCTGCAAGTTACCCTTAGAAGTTAAAATACAGAAATAGGCAGGCAATCTTGCTCAGCCAAGGAGCTTAAGAGATTTTCAAATTACCTTTTTCAATGCATCATAGAATATTTCTTATCTATTTGGGGTTTTTTTTCTACACATTGAATTGTGGTTCCATAATCATTCTGGTTCTTTTTCTTATATCCTAAATTCTTATGTGCACCTAACTGTGTTTTCATACCTGTGCTAGCCTTTTCGCTATGATCAAGTTTGTACTAGCAAAGACAACCTGGTCTTGTTTTCATGTATATCTAGTATAAACTCAGTTTCACCTCACTCTCACTGGAACCCCAGTCCTTTCTCTGTTCTTTATTTTATTGATATTAATATCTTGCTCTCAATTAAGAATTATAAAATATATTAAAGTCTGATATCTCTGCTTTCATTTTGGGTTTTTAGGTGTTTATTCATAAGCTGGGATCGAAAGCATTGTTCTCATTCATTCTTACATCCTTGGAATACAGATCAAAATTATGCTGTTCATTTAAAGCAATTTCAAGTCTTTTTCTCTTGAATGAAACAGAGTTCTCAGATCAAATAGTTTCATAAACTACTTTCCTGAGGGCACCAAATGATCTTATGCACTTGGTTTTGTTTCTCTTCATTTAAATATTAAAAAATTGATAGTTTAATCTAGTATTATATTCTATGACCATTTTTTTAGCAGTGCTTTGTCAAATTGTAAACAAATCTAAACCAGCCGAATACCCTTATTGATGGTTTAGGAATTGTTTAACAATTAAATTTGCTCCTATTTCATTCAGGAATATTTCTTTCTTCAGAAAACTCGTTTAAAACTGTATTAGAACAACACAGTTTTCAGTGGCAATATTTTTTATAATTCTGAAGATCTTTATCCATTTCTGACTTGCACCCTAGTGACTGTAAAAAGCTCTCACCATTAACATAGTAAAAGTTCACGTCTTTACATACTTCTCCCAGGTATCCAAAGGTTTTGCTTATAGATGCCTCAGGAATCTGGAGACTGGATTTACATGACTAATTAATCTTGCATACATTGATTATATTTGGGTCAGTGTGAGGGCTTTGCTTTCTGATTTTTTTTTTCTTTGGTAAAACTAAATTAAGTAGAAAAAATTATATCAGGCAGGCAATCATCATTTTAAAAGAAAAATCAACATATTTTGGTTTAAGCATGTCAAAATGAAATTTTCAACTAAAATGAACTATTATTTGTTCTTTCAGTCAATACTTCTTATAAAACCATATTGAATTCCAACTGCCATTTGCTGATCAGAAACTGCATTTTTCATTGAGAAAACTGTTCATATGAAAATATTTTCTTGTCCCTTTTCATCTTCACATTCTCTGTTTTCTTAGAATCAGCTTCATAATATTTTCTATAGCTGTGAAAAAATGTTACTATGCAATATAGACAGAATAAATATCTCTCATCTGGTATTATTCTAAGGTCTGCAGTGAAACTTGTACCCTATACCCTTAACATATGCTGTTAAGCAAAGGAGATTTGGGTAGGGAGAAACATTACAATTCAGAAATCACAATTTCTACCTGTTCCACTCAGAAATTAAGATACATATTTGTGCTTTTCTTTTCTTCTGTAGTCTTCATTTTCTAGTGCCTACCCTTCTAGAAGGTATAATGCAGGGAGCAGTAGAGAGAAAAAAAAGGCCTTGATCTTCTACTCACACAATTTTTTTCAGAAGAGCTGAATGTGGACTAGCAGTTCCTCTTCACGAGTATCTTCCTGTCCTTTGCAGGACATTTGAGCCTGCTTCATTCCTCTTGAGTACAAGCTGTTTAATGTTCCAAGGTGCAAGTCTTAAAGGACATGCATCCTTAATGATATTTATTTTAAAATAAATATTTGTAGGTCATCCTCTTGCTCTGCTTAGAGAGTCATCTCCTTTCCAAAACCTTTTCCTAGCTGAACTGTTACTACACTAAAGTATTCCCTGTTACTTGCATGTTGTGTTTTTAGAAAACAGAGCAAAGTGCCAGGTACACAAAAACAATGGGAGCAGGAGAGGCAAAAATATTTTGATGAAAACACTGAGTCACCAACATGAGGAAGAATATATTTTATGTTCCTCTTAATAATTATTCTTCAAAGGTTACAGAATCACAGAGTCTCAGAATCACAGGGACAACCTAAACCTCCCGTGACTCAGCTTCAGGCCATTACCTCAGGTCCTGTCACTGTTTACCACACAGAAGAGACCAGTGCCTGCCCCTCCTCTTGCCCTCACGAGGAAGCTGTAACTGTAATGAGGTCTCCTCTTCATTCTCTCCTCAGTCTCCTCTTCTCCAGGCTGAACAGACCAAGTGGCTTCAGCCACTTCTCATACAGCTTCCCCTCAAGGCCTTTCACCATCCTCATTGCTCTCCTTTGGATGCTCTCTAATAGTTTAATATCTTTTACTATGGTGCCCAAAACTGCCCCCAGGACTCGAGATGAGGCTGCCCCAGTGCAGAGCAGAGCGGGACAATCCCCTCCCTTGCCCAGCTGCTGATGCTGTGCCTGATGCCCCCCAGGACATGCTCGGCCCTCCTGGCTGCCAGGGCACTGCTGACTCATGTTCAGCTTTCCATCGACCAGGACCCCCAGCTCCCTTTCCTGGCACTGCTTTCCAGCATCTCATTCCAGAGTCTACCTACATCCAGGATTTCCCCATCCAAGGTGCAGAATCCAGCACTTGCCCATTTTAAACTTCATTCAGGTTGTGACTGAGAAGTCAAAATTTGTTTGTGAATAGAATATACCCAGCTGAAAATACCTACCAGCTTTTACAGCTAATTATTATTTCTCTAGAAAATGTCTTTTAAGTTATCTATGGAAAGAAACTGGTGGTTTTTTTCCAGGAAAAGTATGTCCTCACAAAATCATTTTTAAGCAATAAACGGAAAACAAACATTCAGCACTGTTTTCTCCAGAACTGATACAATTTCAATCCTAATCAGATACAATTTAAGTACATTATGCCATCCTTCATGGTGATAAAGAAACAAAAATAAAGAATGCATACATCATGAAAATATTATGTTCCAGTAAGTTTTTGTATGATTAGGCAAAATCAGGTTATAACAACTTCTTGCATGAAAACTGCCAGAAAATTTGAGAGCACTCAGTGTTCAACTGAGACATTTTACAAGCCTCCCTTTCTCCAAAATGAACCCACTCACTAAAACAAACCTTTGCCTCTGAAATGTCCAGTGGATATCAGGTTATGGTGTGGGTTTTGATTTTCTTTTTTATTGGTTGGGGTCTTTTTGTTTGAGGTTTTTTTTTGGTTGAGTTGAGTCTTCAGAGAGGCCAGAAAGAAGGGCAGGTCTGCTTTCCTTGGTAATACTAACAGAGGGTTTATCAGTGAACTGACCAAATTTCCCTTACAGAGAGGCAAAAAGGAAGGACACAAAGTCTGTCCATGCTGGTTAACAATATTTTTCACTTTTTTTTTTTTTTTAAGATACATTCATTTTAATCTAAAACTGCAGAAAAATATCCTTTGTACTATTAGTATATCCATCCATTTGATTGTTACACAACCTGAAAGGGAAGAAAAAACCCTTTAGTCAACCATGTGGTGAACCTGGAGGAGCCCTTTTCAATTAACTTGGGGCAGGTATGTTTCTACAAAAGTCTGAGGAGAAGCTGAGAAAGACTTGAAAAGGTCATTATGAAAAAATTTTAAAAAAATCAAACCAAAACAGATCACAACATACCCAAACAAACAGTTGCAGTTTATTCTCTTGTCCCAGGAATAAGTATTCTACCTCTGCTGCTAGATGACAGTGAACACGAGTTGTGACTTGCATTGATGGAATAGGCAAAAGTTAATCTCAAGAGGAAAAGCCATTTTATGCTCAGATTCAGTTACAACAGAGGAAGTCTGACAAACTAAATGCTGCGAGAAAGGATATGTTGTCTGTTTATAACTATATCAGGGTGGCAATCCCCAGGGAAGGAAAACAGCAATTTAATTTAAAGTCTAGACATTAACACTGAAACAAATGAGGATAAACTAGCATGACTGCACTTGCTGTTAAAATTAGGTTTCTGTTTGCAAAAAGCCAAAAGGAAGCCAAACCCAAATAATTTAAAGATTGAGTTTTCCTGGTTGCTTTCCATAGTAAGAGACTAGATCCTTCACCCTGAGAGGATGTTATTTGCTTAGCACAAATTATCAGTCTTCGTGCAGAAATATCAGCTGCAGTGGTCTGACTCATGAAAAATGTCAAGCTCAATAATTTGAATAATCCCTTTTACACTTAGGTGTAATGAAGTCTAAGAATTTGCACACACTGAACTGGGATTTGGATTCTCAAATACAAATTCCTCATAAATTATTAAAGTTTTTTTTTAGTTGAACTAATAGTTCTTAATGGAAGTTCTTAAACAGCATGAGGTGGATGAGGTCCCCAGTGTCACCACATGCAAGATAAGTAATATATTGTGCTCATTAATCTATGTCATAGGAGTATTGAACATACAACAGCTATCACATTTTCTACATTTGATAGCACCTGAGAGGTCACTGCTAAGGGTTAAAGACTTTACTAACACAAATGATGAGACTTAGTGCTAGGTGAAGATGCACCACAATAAAAAAGCACTTAAATCTGGGTTTCAGGTAAACAGTGAAATGAATTGATTTATTTGTTGCATAAGAACTTGGGGAAAAGATTCGCAATGTTTTCTGTTGGTTCTCTCTGCAGAAGCACTTCTTCCATTCTCCCTTTAAGTTTCAGTATCCCATTTTTAAAAAATTTCCAAATATTATTTGGAAAGTTATCTTCTTAATAGAGGTAAATTTATCCATTTATGTAGTAGTAGTCAGATTACTGCTGGTCAGACAGCCCTTCATATAACTCCTTCATTTTCTAAACAAATTTAGCCTAGCTATCTTGAAATAATGCCATGTTGCCATGTGAAATCTAAGCACAAGTGAAGCAAACAGAACCTGAAAAAAGAAGTGTGCATAGTCCAAGTCTTGTGATGGGACTGTCTTCGCCCAGCTCTGACACTTCCATTTCTTCCCTTCCCAGATTTTTCTAGACCTAGCCATGGGGTATTGTAAATGTTTCTTCTAAAGGGGTAAATTCTAATGACAGCCTTGCTGTACAACAGATCTGCACAGAGTACTTGAAGTTCTATTTATTTGAGAAATGAATAAATACACCCTATTCCATTAGAATGATAGTGGAGGGATTCAAGGTTTTCATTTTCAGCTCCTAAAACCCAGGAAATTTTTCAAATAAATTTTCAATCATACTTTATGGTAAAGCATTGTGAGACTCTAGACAGCTCCACAGGAGCCTAAAGGTTTTACATGTGTGAAATCCATGACCTTAAAAATTTGATAGTGTCCCTTTGATATTGGATAAACCTTAGGTCTCTCAGCTTTAGATTAAGGATACACTTCTGAAATATTTACTACCAGTTGTAATGTTTATTATGGGTGTTGTTTCAGAGAAGTCAGGAAGTTTGATCCTTAGCTGCCTTGGAGAAGTTGTACAAACACAGACATGGTCCTATATTCCTTTCCTGCCAGCTTGAGTTTAATTTAATCTTGTATTTAATTTGGAGACATTTTGGTTCATAAACTTGGCTAGGTAACAACTAGAGAAGATTGCTAGCAGCTAAATAAAATTTCATGAGCTAAAATATTGTGTAGGTACACTTACAATGTCCGAGTTGCTCTTTAGGCTGTAGTCCACTGTGAAATACCAACACACTTAAAGCTTGAAAAATACAAGCTCAAATTCATCCAATGAGAGTATAAAAAAATAGTAAATGTTTGGAATCAATGAAAGAAAAAATATTATTTATATAATATTTAAATATGGCTTCCAGTGGATTGCACCTATCCCTCTGTGTCTGTGTTACAATAGATTCTTATGGGGTAGTATGGGGTTTTTCTTCAGATTCATTTAGTAAGGCAATACATGGTTTCCCCATTCTTTTGCTGCAAGTTCAAGCTTTTTGTTCTCACTGTATGTGTTTACTTTTCTCCAGCATCCTTTTTCTTTCCTACATTATTTTTGTGTTCTCCTCATGACATTTTTTTGCACCTATCATAGCACAATCTTCCTCTTCTATTCTTATTTGAGTGCTAGCATCATCTCTGCATTGCTGTTTCCTCAAGATCTCCGCTTGCTTACGGGTAAATAACGAATGAACTTCACGTTAGCTTGATAGACAAAATGATCTATTTGCCATATTTAAAAAACTGTATTTCTTTCCCTCTGCCTTTCATACAGCATGTCTACATAAAAACAAAAAGCCAGGGGTTGAGAGCATATTTTTGTTGTACCACTTCACTTCCAAGTACAATTCTGACTGGAAGCTCTAGATGATCCTGGATTATAAATATGTGATAATAAATAATAAACAACTAATACACAGAGTCAGATGTCCTCTTTGACAATTGTTAATCCTGCTATTTCTTTTATGCCTATGAAAAATCATAGCTAAAAAGAATCTGAAAAGACAACTATCTAATATCCCCACTCAGACACTAAATACAGTACATCTGGATAATTCCTATCTAGTATGTGCTTAATCTGTTTTAAAATTTTCAGTAAAGTTTGACTTGGGGACAATGAGAAAAATACCATTTTCATCTTTTGGTTTACAGACGCTTCTTTACTACCAGCTTTCCTGATTTATAAACCTTCCTTCCTGAAAATTAAGCCCTTTAGCGGTTATTATTAAGTGAACACTGTGCTGCTTACAGAAACATTTTAATTTGGGAAAGTATTGTCATGTCTTTCCTTTGCCTCAATTGTTTATTTGAGGTGCAGTGTTTTGCTTGTTTGTTTGTTTGTTTTAAAATTAGGGAACTTCACTTTTTTTCCAACTTCTTTTCATAGTTCATGTTTGCTTAAACTTATATTCTTTGTTTTGTTCCTCGAAGTGTCTCTGGTTTATTTACAGCATATTTTAGGAATGATGTCCAAAACTTTATCCTCCTCATAAAAGCTGACAGAAGCTTATATGATGTATTAGTAATCAGTAAGAAATTAAGAATTCTTACCTTCCTTATGCTCATCAGCATGATATCTGCCTTTCTGTAATGGAATCTCCTTTATCATAAATTTAAGATGATATGTTTTCATCTCCATATCCTTCTAAGGAGTACTGCTGCCCAGCTAGCCATTTCGCATTTATGCATTTGAAATTCTTTTCTGAATGCAATGTTATGTTCATGTCTGCCTTAAGATTTACTAATTACACATGTTTTTTCTGGCTTATCACAATAATTTTGAATTGTCTTTCTGCTTTGCAAGCTCCTTGCATCCCTTTCCATTCTGGTATCATCTGTTAATAGTTATAGTTAATTTTCAATCACTAATGGAATCATTCAGTGCCATAACAGTCTTAACAGCTTTTTAAAAGAGTTTACTTTCTTTAGAGTCTCAGACTGACCATCAAACATACCCTGGACACAGGCTTTGGATTTTTTTTACCCAGTTAAGTATCCATGTTCCAGCAATTAAATTTTGACTATATTTAAGTAGATTTCTTAGGAGCATGTTAACGTGCATGGTGGCAAATGGCCTGCTAATACCACCATCTATCATGCTTTCCCCTTACCCAGAAGCTAGTTACCCTGTCAAAGAAGAAAAACAGATTAGTTTATAATGTTTTTTCTTGATATACCTCTATTGGCCATTTTTCTCTCACCTTATTGACCTTCAGTTACTTACAAATTGATGAGTCATTTGGTTCAGTATCTTTCAGGCATACTGGCCTTGTAAAGGCACAGTGATATTCACAGAGCTGATTATGTTCGTCGAGCTCAGTCAGATGTATCTGCATAGCACAGAGCTTTGTGCACAGCCATAGTCACTGTTACCAACCTCAGCTGGGAGTAGCAGCTTTTTCTTTTTTGATGTTCTGGATCCTGTTCTGAAGATGTTACCTATTATTATTGACTTTGATCTCCTTATGCTAATAGTTCTGATCTTCTTAGCTTTTTGAGTATCCCATTAGATTACCCTTCAAAGAGTGGAATGTTGTACAAAGAAATCCAGAGAAGAGATATCTGCTTTTAGGTGCTGTCAGTATTTTCTGAAATGGCTGTAGCAATATTTTTGCTCTTCCACCGATGAATGTTTCTAACTGTTTTTCTTTTAATATATCATGTTGTTAAAATTTTTGCCCAGCTTCTTCCTCTATGGGAATATTTTCCCTCAAAACTTTGGAAGTGGTTGACAGTTAATTCTGAAGCCACAGGGCACTCTGCAGGTTCATATTCCAGCAAGGATACCAGAGTGTGTCTGACAGGCCTCGTCTTCAGACAAATCCAGACATTGGGAGCTCTCCCATAGAAGTGTTTAGTTCACAAAGAGAGAGTTTCAATATGCTGGCAGGCAAGACACTCAGGAAAATCAATCTGAATGACTGAAAGGTATGCTTCAAAGGTGGACATGTTAAAAATCAATGAACCCCCCAAAAGGAATAAAAAATGATCTTGCTTATATTTAGAATACTTCTCTTTGAAAACAAAGTACATTAAATTACAACCAATTTAGATTTTGAATCAGGTCTGCATAAAGTAGTTCCGCAATTTTTAATGCTCTAAGAATTGATTTAGATTTTCTGAGAATTACTATATTTAAAAGATTTATTGTTTCTTCTTTTTGTGTCTTCTGCAGCACTAAGCACATTGCTGGTACTTGAAAAAAATAATGAAAAGTACAGAATGGTTAACATTTGTATCTTCTGGTTTTTGTCTGCCTCGAGTTATATGATAAAGGATTTTAGTAGAGGCATAAAAGCAATATGTTAGAATAAGGGGGTTTTTTCTTTTTTTTTGCTTGCTAGAAACTTGCAAATTCCTTTTGAAATCCTTTGTAAAGACTTAAAACAACCAAATGGGAGAAAAGGGTGAAAAGCATTTGTACACGGAAGTTGGTGTACTCCCCTTACACTCACTGAATTATCCTTCCTGCATCAATGTAAAAACTGTATCTTTGCATCTCTGTAAGAGCAAAGACGCCATTATCAGCATTTGAAAACTGCAACAATCATATTTACTGTGCATTGTCTAAACGAATGGATCAAAAACTATAAAGTTTTTATAGACGTGCATTTTTAGCAGATTTCCTTTGGGCTCACATTCTACAGTAAGAGAAGTCAGGAGTAACTTTGTTGGTTTCCACTTCAGCAGATTAACTCGGCTCTAGAATAGCATTTCTGAGAACAGAATTTGTCCTCTTGGTAACGCGCAAAAAGAGACAGTAAGCCTCTTGCGGGGATTGTGCAGCAGAGACCCCAGGGATGAAGAGACTCAGCTGGACCCAGCCATATGGAAGAAACGATAGACTCCCTTGAGCATTTCCAAACTGCACCTTGCTGAAGGCTTAGTCATCCCTGCTGGGGTTTGCCGTCTAATGAAAGACAAATCACTTTCACCTATTACTGGAGTCTCAAGAGCTGTTACAAATCGCATGGAACTGAGTGCACAAGCGAGGAAGAACAAAATGAGTTAAAATGTTAAGATGCACTTAGTATTTTCCTAGGAATGTGGAAGATGCACTGACAATAAACACATTGGGAAAATTTATTAGGAATATTGTGTGTATTTAGAACACAATTTATTTTAAATGGAAGGTGTTTTCTAAAGGAGCAGTGTTAATGTTGCTACTCGACATATTTTAGTGTATGGAATAACACTTGCCCCTTTAATTTTATTTTGGAAAATAACTTATGAGAGGTTCTGGTGTGTTTCACAGTAAATCTGCAACCAAAGAACATCACACGACAATCCTTGTCCTCTTTTCCAGCCAAGACCCTCGGTGAGACGCCCGATATATCTCCAATATCAGTGCAGCCAGAGGCGTTTCAGCCCTCTCCCTTCTCCAACTGACACATACACGAGCATCGCGACGGACCGCAGCCCCAGACCCGCTCCCTTCTCTCCCCTCTCCCTCGTGGAGCGCTTGAAACGCGCAGGCCAGGGCTGCGTGGCAAACTCCGAGCAGCAAGCCCACGCTCCGTGCGGCGGGGAGTGCACAGGGGAGTGGAGAGGCGCTCCGCGGCCGGGCTGGGGGGACCTGCCTCCCCCGCCGCCACCGCGCTCCCGCAACTTTCATTCACGGCTGGCGCCGCCGCGCACCCCCCGCCCCGCGGCGGCCGTGCCGGGGCCGTGCNGGGTGCGAGGGAAGGAGCCCGGCGTGTCGCCTCCATTCTCCCGCTCCTCACCGCACCCCTCCGCCGTTTCCCTCCGCGCCGGAGGAGCGCCGCCGCCAGGGAGCCGAGAGCCGGGCTGTTCGGCACCAGCACCGACAGCTCAGGTGCACCGGCAGGATCAGGGAAAGAGGCGCCAACCCTTTCCCGAGCCGCTGTGCCTCGGGAGGCTCCGGGAGAGGAGGAAAGTTGCTCTCTTTCCTGCAGCAAGCCCAGGAGCTGCTGAACTGGCCTCACCTGGAAGGACTGAGCAGTTCCCACCTCTTCCATCAGGTGCCTTTGCCGCAGCAAAGCCACGGTATCCGGGAGACCACGGGGAGCAGAATAACCCCCCTCCCCGCCCCTCCCGCTTTCGCCGCACTTCGCTTGTTATCTGCTCTGTCTCGCCGTGCTCCCGGGATCACAGGAGGATCTATAACTGTGATCTGTCACCGAGGAGAAGGTCGTGGATGACCTCCCTTCCAGCAGGGCAACGAATCACTTCTCGACTGCTTATTATTATCATGTTCTAGGACCAGCCCTTTCCTGCTAAACTTGGCTTGGGAGCGTACAGCAGGAGGGGGCGCGGGGGGTGGAGAGCCAAGCCCAACAGCATCTTGTGTGTTTGACTTTTTTTTTCCCCTCCCTCCTCCTTCCGTGAGACAGTTTGATGAATGCCTGCGAGAGGGGTATGATTTGCTGAGGCGCCTCTGGCAGGGCGGTGTGTGCGCGGTGTCAGCCCCGCCGCCGCCCCCCGTGGGGCTGTGAGCAGCCCGCGGCGGGGGACGCGCGTGGGAGCGGCTGCAGCGCTGCGCGGGCCGCCGCGCAGGAAGCGCTGCTGGGGCGGACGGGGCTCCGCGGCCTCTCGCCGGGGGCTCAGTGGGGAGTCACGGCTTTGAAAGGGGCGAGGAGGAAGATAAGTAGCTCGCCCAACTCCGCCGCACCCTGAGGGTTTGCTTCGCTATCGCCGGGAGTGTATGAAGACGAGACCCAAGTGCCGCCTCTCCCAGCCACCGACGGGCTAGCGAGGGACGGCCCGGGCCCGGCCCCGCGCCTAGCGAAGTTGCCTTCAACCTCGGACCGGTGCCACCCGCCTCACTTTGCCGGGGTTGTTTTCTTGACTTGGCTTTGGATAGAACGGACTTCGCTGTCTCCGCACCCTGAAAGTTGCCCGAGCGCTCCCCGCGGCGAGGAGGAGGAGGGAGGCGCGCCCCGCGCCTCCCCGGGGCCGAGGCCGGTGGGCCCGGCTGGGCTGCAGCGGGCGGTGATGATGTGCGGCTGGGGGAAGCTCACCCTGTCCCTGGGGCTGCTGCTGGCGATGGCGGGCGCGGTGGCGCCGCAGCCGTGCCCGGCGCAGTGCTCCTGCTCGGGCAGCACCGTGGACTGTCACGGGCTGGCGCTGCGCGGCGTCCCGAGGAACATCCCCCGCAACACCGAGAGGCTGTAAGTAACCCGGCCGGGGCGGCAGCGAGCGCCCCTCGGCCCCCGGCTCCCCTTAGGGCTCCCGCCGGCTGTCGGGCTGAGGTGGCCACCGGCGCCGGCCCGGTTTGGGGTCCCGACGCCCTTTGGGTGGGGGGGTTTCTGTTCCTTTCTCCTGCTGCTGGCCGTGTCCGTTTCACAGCGATGCGCGGAGACACG